>JAREIK010001459.1:1913637-2258637 GCA_029783825.1 Sapria himalayana
CACGAAATCTCATGCAGGCCGATTTAAGCTTGGCTAGCTTGGAACAAATCATGCTGACTTGGCTTGACCAAAGCTAGCCTATAATGAACCAAGTAATCTGGATTGAACCCAAGCTAGTCAAGAATGAACCAAGCATGCCTGGCCTGGCCAGGCCTGACTTAGCTTGGCACGACCCGACATGACCCAACACAACCCAGCATGACTCCACCAAAAGACATGCCAACAGTCCATGCAAGGCTTCCCAACCAGCACAGCACAGACGGTGCTAAAAATGTACCGTTCAGCAAGGCACAGAGTCCGTTTGAAAACTATACGGAGAGAACAAAGAACAAAAAAAAAATCTGACATGAACACGCACTTTCACAACTTCGTACAAAACTTTACTACTAATGGAGTTGTCCATTTTCAGTTGACATATTCTTCATCGATTCCAAAGTCAATTAGTAAACAAGTAAAGAAGAAGTATCATGGTTATTATTAAAAAAACGGCTCGAAATAAGCCAATTTGAAACCTTAAAGAATCAAGCATAACTGGAAATGGAAACGCACGATAAGACACAAATTCACAGTACAAACAACGAAATAAGCATTCAGATCCTTAGCATAACAAACAAATACGACTCACTGAACATTATATGACTCACTGAGCATTATCGAGAGTAGCGGAAACAAACCATGACATAAATTTATGCGCGGATGACAACCAGAACCAACGGACAGTTGTTAAACCAGAAGTTAAGAACATTATATACGGTATACCTCGAATGGAAGAGTAAAATTATGTTTCGTCACGGTCACTGAAATCGAAAATATTTATGGTAACAGACACGGATTTTTTTTTATATTATACAAATAAATAAATAAATTATATATACATATATATATGAACATGAAAACTAACATCGAAATGGAAGTAATCTGACAGAACAATTGACCTGCAATAATTAAAACATGAAGACTTATAATCAATGGGGATAATCATACTATGATCCTCATGGCTCATCCATATATAAGCTCCCACAAAGAGTAAAACTTAAATATTGTTGCATGAACATGTTCTTTTAGGGATTATAATAATTGAATATATTTTACATATCTAGCTAGTATAAAATCTATATGTATGATGTAGTAAAAAAAATAACAATTTCATAGTAGTCATTTCGATTACAAGAAGAATATATTTCTCAATAATCAATATCATAAATTTGTATAAATCTTCTGACTATCAATCTGGTTTTAACATTTTTTATAGGTCTACTCTTCACTATTTATACTCATTTATATCATATTATTGACTTGAATAACTATTTTGAAACAAGATATCGATATGATTTGATATGATTGTATTAGGTTTATACAACATATCTTTTCATCATTCTAGCTGATAGATTGCATCAAAGAGAGATGAAAACAAATTAAATTACATAGTATCAAGATGAAAATAAAAGAGTGGTTGTGATAATAAGTATTGGATAGAACATGTTCTTGATTCCTTCTATAAAGTAATCAGAAATAGTAACAACCAAATGAAGAGTTGACGAAACTTATCTTTTGTAAATTGATTCATCATGCCTTCAAAGTCTGCGTCTTGATTTATTCGAATCTTCAAAAGTGTTGTCTTCCTAAAAAGTGATCACCCTCTACAAGTATCTACAAACGAACAAATAATAAACAATCTTGTTGAATGCTAGTCCAGGTTTGTCTTCTCAAAATGACATTTGGGTTTTTCTTTTTTTTTTCTCTTTGTTTTGGTTGTTCTCAGAGTGGGGAGCATCTACTCCAAAAATCTATGTCTCACTTATATATATCTATATAAGTTTGCTAGGTTTTAAGTCAAAAAAAAAATTTATATTATTATATATTTAATAATTTTAAATAATAATAATTTAAATTCAAATTCTTATTAGATACAGAAATGAATTTATATGTTATTATATAATTAAAAGGCTTTTAAAAAACCCTTTACAGATTATTTCCTCATCCAATAATAAAAAAATATAAAATTAATTATTTATTTAAATCACGAATTTATACTTTCTTAAAATTAAATTCAAATTTAAATGATAATTAATTATTATTTGTAATTAAAAATAATATCATCATTTTAAATTATCACAAAGAGTAAAAAATCATAACTGTTATTATTCATTCTTAATGTGCGACCCTATAAATTTAATTAATATTGACAGAATACCTAAATCACATTTTGATCGTACAAATTATAAGTAGCATCTAGTAAGACAATATGACTGCCCAAGTTAAATGAAGAGCTCATGATCCGAGACAAATTTAATATAGCTAATATCATAATTTTTTTGTCTCATGATATCTTAATAGAATATAAGGCATGAACAAAGTTAACATTATATTGTTCTATCTTTTGTTACTCAAAACTCAATTAGACAGACTAAACAAATGTCATTGATCTCCATTAATTCATTTGAGCATGATCATGTATTTCTTAATATCAATTGTCGATTAGACTTTGAGATATCTCTCTTATAATAATATGGACAAATTCCATCTTAATCACTCATATCTCACTATATAATTCGTATTATGTTCAAGTATATAAATTTTATAGACATATGATTAAAGATAATATCTGACTATATCAAAACATGGTATTCCTTATGTTGAGAACTATAGCGATCTCAAGTCAAAAGATTTAATGACACATATATTAGGGATTAACTTATGACTTTGATCTATGAATTAATCACATGATGGGTCTATCCATTATTTGTTCTCAACAAATATATATAAATTTGATTTATGTCTCATACACATATTCATCCCATGAATATCAATCAAACTTTATACTAATCTTAATATATTGTTATTCCTATAACAATAACTAATATTGGACATTTTGAATAATTAATAATATTATTTAATGATATACAAATTATCATGATAATTAATTTTCACAAATAGTCAAAATATCATATCTACACGATGTGCACAAGCATTATTACTAACAAGCTCCCACTTGCACTAGGCTCATTCATCAATGTATCTAATACCTATGAACATAGCATGATGATCATGCTTTAATTGTGGTAGAGGTTTAGTCAATGGATCAGCAACATTATCATATGTTGGAACTCTACATATTTTAACGTCACCTCTCTCAATGATTTATCGAAAGAGATGATAATACCTAATAATGTGTTTGGATTGCTGATGTGATCTAGGGTTTTTAGCTTATGCAATAGCACAATTATTGTCATAATAAACATCAATAAGATTTGTAATGCTAGGAACCACTTTAAGGTTAATAATGAACTTCTTGATACAAACTACTTCATTTGCTGCATCAAATGCTGCAATGCATTCAATTTTAATTGTAGAATCAATAACAGTGCTCTATTTTGAACTTTTCCAACTAATTATACTACTATTTAAACAAAATACATGTCCCGACTATGATCGAAAATCATCTTTGTCATATTGGATGCTTGCATCTATGTAACAATTTACAACCAGATCATATTCTAATCAATCATATACCAAGAACATAACTTTAGACCTTAAGATTTTTTAAAATATTATTGATAGATATCCAGTAACTCTCGCTAGGATTTGATTGATATATACTCATTATGCTTAAGACATAATTTACATCTAGTATAGTACACAACGTGGCAAACATGATAGATCCTATTATTGTGGCATAAAAAAATTTTACTCACCTACTCTCACTCATCTTTAGTGTTAGGACACTGAGATTTGCTAAGGATAATATCATAAGATATGGGAAAATATCATCTCTTGTAATCTTGCATGCTGATCATTTTAATATTTTGTCTATGTAAGCACTTTGATTTAAAACAATCAGCCTCTTAGAAATATCTATATAGATCTTTATCCACTAAGCAACTTTGAATAAGCCTTTCATTGAGAAGCACTTTCCTAACTAAGACTTGACATTCTATAAGGTAGGGATATCATTCCTAATGAGTAAAATATCATCAACATATAAGATCAATAATATAATTACCTTCCCACTATTTTTCTTATAAACCAAGACTCATCTTCTTTTTTGAAAAATCAAAATCCATTAACTGATTCATCAAAATGAAGATTCCAACTATGAGAGACCTGCATCAAACCATAAATGGATATTTGAAGTATGCATACTTTACCATAATTCTTAGGTTGTACAAAAACCTCAAGTTGTGTTATGTAAACATCCTCAAGTAAGTTTTCATTATGAAATATAAATTTAATATCCATTTGTTAAATCTCATAATTATGATATGCTACAATGATAATACAAATTCTAATAGACTTAAGGATAGCTATAGATAAAAAAATTTCATCATAGTTTATACCATGAGTTTGCTTGACACATTTTACAACTAGCATTGCTCTGTAAGTATGCATTGTGCCTCCATGTTAGTTTTCTTTTTAAAAATACATTTGCACCCTATGGTCTTTGTACCTTTAGGCGGGTCAATCAAGGTTCATACATAATCATCATACATGGATTGAATTCTAGAATTCATTACCTCTAACTATTTCTCAAAGTATGGATCCAACATAGCCTCTTGATATGTAGTGGGTTCATTTTGATCAACTAACAAAAATCATGATTATTAGTCACGATAAATCCTTCTCTCAGGCTCATGATGTATCTTATTAGATTCAGATCTGCATAAATTTTGTGTTAATGGAGGTGTGTCAATAATAGTTTATTAACTATGAGTATTAATAGGCAGTTCAATGTTATCTTGTTATTCTTGAACTTCTTTGAGTTTATACCTTACTCCCACTATTTTGAGCAACAAAACACTTAGTTCTCCATGGGATTATAAAATTAGTATCACTTAGTCTCTTTAGGATACCCCACAAAAAATATTTATCAAATTCTGGCTCTAGCTTATTAGAAAATTGATATTTTATATAAGCCTCGTAACCTCAAATCTTAAGAAAAGGTAAATTAGGCCATTTACTAATCCACATCTCATATGGTGTCTTTTCAATAGCTTTGGATGGAACTCGATTTAGTATGAACATAGTTATTTCAAGTGCATAACAATAAAAGATAAATAGAAGATCTATTAGACTCATCATATATCGAACCATATCTAATAAAGTTCAATTCCTCCACTCATATACACTATTCCATTATGGTGTTCCACGGAGAGTTAATAATGAAATGATTCCATAAGTTCTAAGATAGTCATCAAATATTTGGATCAAATATTTGCCACCTTGATTCGATTGAAGTGCTTTATTATTTTGACAAGTTGGTTTTAAACTTCATTTTGAAAAAAATTGAACATTTCAAATAATTCAGATTTATATCTAATCAAGTAGACGTAACCATATCTATTAAAGTCATTAGTAAATATAATATAGTACTTGTAATATTTTCTAGCATTTGAACTTAATGGTCCACATACATCTATATGTATGAGATCTATTAATTCATTAGTCCTTTCACTGTGTCCAATAAAGGGTTCCTTTTGTCATTTTACCTGGTAGAAAAGATTCACATGTATCATATGATTTAAAATCAAATAAATTCAAGAGTATAACTTGATGGAGTTTTGAGATACATTTCTCATTTATATGACCAATGTGACAATGTCAGAGATATATTGAATTTAAATCATTGGATTTAAATTTCTTAGTAGTTATTTTATAGACATGAGATTTATTTGATTTTTGAAGATTTGTAACATAAAGACTATCCTGTAAATAGGTATTTGCATATAACATGTTTTTATGAAAATTGAGTAATTATTATTTTTAATAATAAAAGAAAAACCATCATTATCCAAATAAAAAACTGAAATAATATTCATACACATTGCAGAAACATGATAGTAATTGTCCAAAACTAATACAAGTCTACTAGGCAAAGTAAGTTCATAATAGCCTACAACCAAAGCAGCAACTTTTGCTCCATTGCCTACTCGTAGATCAACTTTTGCTCCATTGCCTACTCGTAGATCAACTTTTGCTGCATTGCCTACTCGTAGATCAACTTTTGCTGCATTGCCTACTCGTAGATCAACTTTTGCTCCATTACCTACTCGTAGATCAACTTTGACATTCTTCAGTTTTATACTCTTTTTGATTCCCTGCAAATTTGTACAAATGTGAGATTTATATCTTGTATCGAATACCTAGGAACTAGAAGGAGAAAATTTAATCTGTATAACATTAATATGTGAATAACTAATCTCACTCTCACTAGTCTTTAGATTCTCTAAATACAAATTGTAGTTTTCTTCCAATTACCAGATTCATTGCAAAAGAAACTAACACCTTTCTTTGGGGCTTTAGTATTGGATTGAGGTTTAAGTTTGGGTTGAGCAATGGACTTTGCTTTGCCCTTGCCATTGCCCTTGTTCTTAAATCCCTTTCTACTTTGAACCATAAGAACATAGCCAGACTTGGATTTAATATTATACTTTGTGATTTTAAGCAGCATATGTAGCTCGGAGATAGATTTGTCTATTTAATTCATGTTATAGTTCATGAAAAATTGGTCATAACTATCAAAAAGTGAAAAATGATCAAATTAGTTGCCAACTTTTGGCTCAATGAAAATCCAATTATATCAAGAGGCTCAATATAACATTTTATTTTTAGAGCATGAGCACTAACCGAAGTACCCTCATCCATCTTAAAAGAGTGTAGTTCCTTGGCAGTCTCATACCTTTTATGTCTTGCTCATTGCTAGAATATTTCTTTAAGATTGAATATCATATTATAAGCTTCCATATTTTTCAGATCATTCTAATGTTCAGAACTCATGGTAACTAGCATCAAGCATGCAATATCAATAGTCATTATAATACTTTTCATAAGCATTCTTTTAAGCTCTAGGAGCATTATCATCTGGTTTTTCATGGAGAGGTTCATTCATAACATTAAGCTTCCTTTTTTGTTTGAGAGCAATTCTTTAATTTCAAAACCAATCACTGACGTTAGTCCCAGTAAGTTTATCCTTCTCAAGGACTGATCATAGTGACATAATATAATTATTGTTGTTATTATTGTCCATCTACAATGAATGCAAAGTTTGATAAGTAATTAGATTAAGAAAAACTCTCACTGTATTAACAATCCTCAAAAATAATCATATTAATCTAGTGAACTAAGATTCATATTTTACTCAACTTTAAGTCAACATTGGCATGACAATTAAAATAGATAACTTTTACTAATTACATCTCATGCAACTCTTAGATATTTATGGGATTCTGACATCATATGTCCTAGCATGTTTAAATCCCATCTAAGTCATCAGGACTAAAAACTATTTTGATAACCTAATAAAGTTAGACCATATTTAGATATATGGATAGCACCATTACTCATTTTGTCTTACAAATGTAACATAATGTACTTCAACTTTAGTAAAACCCACATTAAAGTGATAAAAAGTCGGATAATTATTCAAATATGGATGACATATTAACTTTAAATTTTATGTGAGTGATATTGATTGATTTTAATTCTCAATTAATAGATCTCATCTTGCATATAGTATCACATACTCATGTAATATAATATATATTATCTCATAAATGGTTATAATAAATGTGTCACGGTATAGTCTTATCTAGATTAATCTCTATAAGCCAATATGAAGATCACAGTCATTCTTATGTAGTAATAAGCAGCTTCATTATGTGGATTTGACCACCAATTTGTGCTAGATACCTAACTCCTATATCATCATGGTTGGATTGCATGGCTTCAAATAGCTTGCATTAATTTTTTGTTTTGTTACAACAATTAAATAAATACTACTAATAATAAAATAAAATTACAATAAAACAAAAATAGAATGAAAGCCATATTTAATAATCACTACTCATGTAAATATAATAATAATAACATGCCATACACAATGGTCAAAAAGGTAATATTATGCACCATGTGAAGCAACACAACATGCAAATATATCTTATTATCATTTAGCATAAACAATTTGCATTTAAAGAAATAAATTATAATAGGTGTGTATTTAAAATCACATTAAAATATAGCTGTCAAAATAGCCGGCCAACCTCAGCCCGACCTGAAGCCTATCACGGTACAATCATGTCTGGCCTAGGATGTCACGCTACAGTGTTGTGCTTGACGCCGTGCTAGGCAGACTTTCGGCACGAATCATGCCGTGCCATGAAGAGGGTTTTCGGCCTGCGTGTCATGCTAGGCACAACCAAGATGCCTGACACGTGGGCACATAGGTGTCAAATGGGCTATGTTGAGCCAGCGTAGCATAGTTGTCGGCAGCCCAGCCGAGCTGTTGGGCTGCTAGGCCGGGTCAGGCACGTCATGGTTACTGTATCGTGCCATGCTTGGCTCGACATGGGCTTGCAGCACAAAATCCGCCAGGTTCGACTTGGCCCGGCCCGGTTCGGGCCGGGCCAAAACCCTACTTTTAAAAAAAAATTAGGGTTTTGGTAGCACACCTTCACGCCACTGCATATCTTCACCCTTTCAAGGTTTGGCGAGCCTTGCATGTCGGCCGTCAGCTCATTGTGACCACGCTCAATGTGTGGTCATGTGTGTTGTGTCGACGTGGTAGGTGTGCCGTGCCGAGAGTCCTCACGTATCGACAGCACGGCACATGGGCCGAAAACTCTGGCATGACAATGCACAACTTGTGGAGTAGGTGTGTCAACATTGGCTTGCACACGACATTGTATCATGTCGTGCCGGGCTAGGCACGATTGAACTATGGCGTGCCTCGTGCCGAGCTGGGCCAGGCCGGCCCATTTGACATATTTACATGAGCATAACACGAGAACTTGCACCGAATGATGCCCGATGAAGGGAGAATGCAGCAATGCTCGACAACCGATGGAACGACATGCCCAAAGGGTGAGGCGGCGTTGTAGCGCCCTGCTCAAACCTCTATTTTTTTAAAAAAAATACCTGATAGACCCGAATTGCTCCTTCTGACCCGGGCCAAACCCTGGCAGATTCTAGGCCACAGACTTCCAAAAAACCATGTTGTGCCTAGCATGGCATGGTAGCCCGATTCGGCCCGAAAAGAACGGGCTGGACCAGCCCGTTTGACACATCTACATTATAACAGCATATTATGTAATCTCATTATACATACGGTTTATTTTCGCACCACCATAAATAATCATTGATAAATCAAAATTGATATATAAATTTAAGCCATGTATTAATCTGATTAAGACAACGCCGTAGTCATATAACATGCTATCAAATACTTTATTTAACAATATCTCATTTAGATTCTTAATCATACTAACGAATCCTTTTAGATTTCAGATTCAATCAATTAATACTTTAACAAAACTTATAAACCATGTCATTCACACAAATCATAATATCACATTTATACAAAAATGCAAATCATGCCAGAATCATATACATCACATATATGCTATCAAATATGGTTATTATCAATTTTTATGAAAATACATATCCCTCCAATACCAATGTTGCCTATTGGTGAACGAGCATTACATCAAATCTAATTGGAACATAAATGCATCATAATTTAAATTTTTTATCATTCAACCCACCAAGGATCAAGACATTTCATAAAAACCAAAGGAAGGGTAAATCCGTAAATGAAACATACCTTTTGTAAATTGATTTGCCAAGCCTTTAAAGTATGCGTCATGCTTTATTCAGATCTTCAAATGCTATATGTCTCGTATAGCATTTATATATTATTATTAATGCTATTTCAGGTCCGTCCAAGAATCTATATGTCTCATATATATATATATAAGTAAAATGAATTTTATTTTATTATATATTCAATTTTTTTTTAAATAATAACAATTAAAATTCAAATCATAAGGAAATGAATTTATATATTATTATATATTTAAAACTCTTTAAAAATCTTTTAAATCAATATAATATAATAGATTAATTATTATATAAATGCTTTAAATCAATGAAGGGCAAAAAGTTCTTCCTTTCATCTCTGTTTTGGTTGTTCTTAGAGTGGGGGGCGGCCCCTCCAAAAATCTATATGTCTCATATATATATATATATATAAGTAAAATGAATTTTATATTATTATATATTCAATTTTTTTTTGAATAATAACAATTAAAATTCAAATCATAAGGAAACAAATTTATATATTATTATATATTTAAAACTCTTTAAAAATCTTTTACATATTAAATATAATAGATTGATTATTTGTTTAAATCAAGAATTTAAACTTTTTCAAAATTAAAATTGAATTTAAATAACACCTAATTATTAAATTGTAATTTAAAATAATCTCTTCATTTTAAATTATTACTGATAGTGAAAAACCAGAACCATTATCTACTAAAAAAACTTAATCCAACATGATCAGTAATGAAACAATACGGTAAGCACGACTCAGGCCGTGCCCGACACATCATGATTCAAACCTCTAGTTACACATCTATGTTTATTAATATTATTTATGTAATATATTAGAATAAGTTAATATAATATTATTTTTTAATATAATATTAATTGTTTTAATTATTAATTTTTTTAATTAATTAATGCATTGTTAGATTAAGATAATATTAAATTTGAAAAACATTTTTATATAAAATTATATTGATCTTAGGCGTCATTCACACTTATTTATGTATTATATTGATAAAAAAAAATTAAATTTTAAATAATTTTTGTTTGTTAACAATGCATTAATTATTTAATTAATTATTTTCCAACACACTGACACGGTGGAAAAACTGCAAATATTGTGAATTTTTTATTTTTGCCACTATGAAGAAGTCCCAGGGGGCCGCCCGGCTGGAGTACGAGGGGGATGAGTTTGATCAACGGGAAACGTCGGTACGCCATGGTGTGTTCATCCAATCAGAATCGAAGCATGGAAGCCCATTATCTTCTCAAGAGGCAGGGTTTCGATGTTTCTTCTTACGGCACGGGGGCTCACGTGAAGCTCCCCGGACCTTCCCTCAGAGAACCAAATGTCTACGAGTTCGGAACACCATACCGGCAGATGTTTAATCATCTCAGGCACAAAGACTCTGACTTGTATCTTTTCCCGTCCATCCTTTGTCTTTCTCTTTCGTGATCCGTGTTTTATTGCAGAGAAAATTAGCAGAAAAGGGACAATTCTATTTGCTTTACATGAGATGTTATTGCTTATTTTTCATGGCGATTTTGACAATTATATGCAGATTAGGTGTCGGGTCTGATGCGTATACTGATTTATCAGTTAAAAAATTGTTTTCCAAAGCTAAATGATGGGCATGTAAATTGTCTAAGCATCAATATTAGAAAATAGCTGTCATTTGAAACAGCTATCCATGGAGGGAAGATTTTGACATTATTGGAATCGGGTATCTCGTAGCTGGCTCAAGCTTACACAGTCGCCCTCCATCTGCTGGTGTGCAACTGTTGTTCATTGATTCAGAAAGTGCAGCTAAAGATTTTATTCTTAAAAATATCTATAAATGTTCGATCGGGAAAGATTTTTATCTTACAAAAAAATGCAGTGGCTGTTTGCAATGTGGTTTTGCGAGGTTTCACATTTGTATAGTTGATCAGGCTCAAGCTTACATAATCTGTCAGGTCTGTACAGCCTGGGTCTGGCACAATCTGTGCCAATGCATGACATCCTAGTGCTCCGTGGCATTCGGGCAGGTCCTGGGTCTAGTTCTTCCTTGTCCAGGGCACCAGCAATATCCGGGCATGACCCTATGGCTTGGCATGTGTAACATTTTCCCTGGTTTCTGGTCCAGACTAGCTTGGTCGGATGAGGCTTGGTTTGGGATGCCCGCATGACCTGGTACTGCCTGATCCAGGGCATGAGCCTGGTTCACCTTGCAGCTTGCATACCACGCCAGCCCAACTCATGCTTCTATTAGATGTGGGGTTTGTCATTGCAGCCCAACCTTTTGATGCTAAACAAGAATAATTAAGGTTTTATGATTTATAGAACTATTGAATGTTATTGCCAAGATAAGAGTCAATATATCATGCCTATTAAATGAATTCTATAAAATAGAGAACTAGAGAAATTTAAATTGAAAATATGGATTGTATGCTTTGATATACGTGAAATAATAATAATAATAATAATAATAATAATAATTGTGGAAACACAAATGACAAATAACACATTAAGAACTTCAAGTTAGAAAACTTAATAATAAAGTGCATAAGTGTGCAACCTTATATAATATACAAAGTAGTTTAGCATAACGTACTAGATGGATATTTCCATCCATAATGGAATAAACAAAAAAAGAGAATAAATTATAAATTAAAATCAAGTTGAAATTGTTTAAATCATAATATTCCTTGTCAAATTGATGTGTAGATATCTAGTTCATCATTTTTGTAGAAAATAAAAGTAATTAAGTTTTTTAAGTCCATATTAAAAATGTTTGTCACTTGATCTGTTGTATGAGTATAAGATATAATAATTGTCACATATTAAATTTTTTTTATGAGAAATAAATAGTTAATTTTTCAATGTTTATTTGTTCATGAAATATTGGAATAGAAATTATATGGCTCATTGCTTGATGGTGAATAAAAACTAGTGACAAAAAGTAGATATCTATCTCTAATCTCTATGAGTTGCTCTTGAATCTAAAGTATTTTATATATACCTATCATTATCATCATAAACTCTATATTTATATTGAATTTTAATAAAATTGTTTATTTTTTTTCAAGAGGCAAGATTATTTCTAAAAAAAATATAAAAATTCATTTTAAATCTTCTCTTTGTGAAAGGCTACGAGTTGGTACTCAATTTGAATTAGAATATTCTACTAATTATTAGTGTGCATTATCATTGTTATTGATCTTAAATCTTAGATTTTTTTATATATCTTAATATGTGAAGAACTATGTTTAGATAAATATCAAGAAGAAATTATAAAATAATTAATTATATTGATCGTATAAGTTATGTATGATTTGATTATAAATAAATAGAAAAATTTATATATATATATATTTGAAGTAACATACTTATTTAGTTGAGTTATATCATATAAGAAATTTATTAATGGGTAAATTATGTTGATGTTTGTTAAAATTGCTAAAATCATTGTATTTTTTTTAAGTCGGTGTATAAATATCTAGAATGTCTAACTTGAAGGAAAAAAAAATAAACAAAAGTATTTTAAAGGTAAATTTAAATATATATGTTGGATAATCTATGATATGAATATAATTTTTGTTAATGATCTCATTTTGAATCTTCTCATTGAGAAATTTGTTTTATTTACTTGTGAAATATTTGATTTTGGGCTATTTATTTGGCTGCCTGACTTTCATAGGAGAAGAAAGTAAACACATGGTCTACTTGAGTAGGTTTCTGATTAAAAATATCATGCAAGTAATTATTTTGAATTATGTTTTTATATTGGATCTTAATATAATTGTTTCTCTTATTTTTTTAGCAGATAATATTGCTATCTTGAAAAGTAAAAAATTCATAGTATGCTATTACTCTATGAAAGTTGGTGTTATCTTGAATATGAATATTCTATTAACTGTAAGTTTTCATGATTGTTGAAAGAAGTTATGAGTGTCAGAGATTTTTTTATATATCTCATTATGCGAACAATTGTGTTTAAGTAAAAATATTGAGAAAAATTTATGAAATAGTTAATTATATTGATCGCATAAATTATATTTGATTTTATTATAATTAGATAGTTATTTTATTAATAATTTTCTTAAAATATATCGAGACTTTACATATCTAATTAGATAACTAGATGAGTTGCATCAGATAAAATGTTAGTTTTCAGGTCAATTGGAGTATCCATGGGAGCATAACCTAATAAATAAATTTATGTAATTTTTTTTATAATAACACAATATTTCTCATAGAGTAGGTTTTTTTATCTTAGGAAAATATGTGAGTTTAGAAAGATTATTTGAAATTGTGATGGAAAGTATTTTTTTGAGCTAAGTGATTTCAATATTGTGGCCTCTTGAAATAAAAATATAATATACATTTACAAGCAGCAGTATCATGTAATTAGAATGTATCTAAAAAAAATTCATAAGATAGTAATGTTAAATAAATGAAATAATAATTTATTAAAATCTCATAAATTAGTTTTGTAAGTAACAAAAAGCTAGTTTTGTGCATGACTTAGGTCATGATACATCAAGGGGTGTATCCCATGTGCCACAAAATAGAAACACACGACACAATACCACTCATGAAACTTACTTACAATTAGCTAGTTGGGATAGACTTTGGGTAACTTGGGATTGAATTGTATTGGGCTAGGCACATATTGCGTTCAATAATTTTTTTTAAAATATCATTATACTAGTTATTAAGTCCAGTTAGAGTTGAGATATGTCTCTTCCAACATGACATGATATTATTTAAGATGAGATAATGTACCTGAAAGAGATTTTGATGTTTTAGCACTTTTAAGTGAAATAGTAAAAGAAAGGAGAAGATATGTATATAATAAGAGCAACATTGTCAGATACAAGATTATCATGTTTCTTGATAAACTCATCTTTGGTATGTGTAAGCCTCGTATGTTTTTCCAAGTATAGGTATTAATTATTGGGTAGTAAGATCATCCAATCTATGGATTATCTTTAGTTTGAATTGAAGTATATCTATGAGCTATTATGTTGTGGACTAGGGGATCATTTCCCCTCTTGAGTATCATGTTTTTCTTCAGAATTGATAAACTTTATATATAGCGGACAAGTAATTTTTTATCCTATCTGGTAGTTAGAGGTGTAACCGAGCTGAACCAAGCTAAATTATCAAAGGCCTGGGTTCGGCTCAAAATTTTTTGGAAGGGCTCAGATTTGGGTCGGGTTTATTTATTTTTTAAAATCTATGCTTGAGCTCGAGTTTAGCTTGAACTCATCAAGATAGAATTCAGCTCGAGCTTGTTCGTTTAAAGCTCATGCTTGTTTATTTGTGAGCTCAATATAATCTTATTTGCAAGTTTGATAAGGAGTTCATTTCCGAGCTTGCATGCGAGCTCGGTAAATAGTTTGTTTGTGAGCTCAACAAGGAGTTCGTTTGTGAGTACATTTGAGTTCGATTGTGAGCAAGTTTGAGTTCGATTGTGAGCTTGTTTATGATCTTGAAAAAAAAACTAATAGTTTAACATCAAATACATTATCTAAACAAAAAATACTAATAACTTAATATAACAAGTTATCAATAATAACCAACATATCCAAACCAACTAAAAGTTACAACAACAAGGAAATACAAAAAACTACAATCATTCTTAACATTTCAAGAATAATGTTTAAAACCAACATATAACTTTAAAATAATTTCTATATATTCATCTTTCACCATGATCTCTTCTATGTATTAGCCTCTGAACTTTTCAAATAAAAGCAAACAGAGATAGTTTATATTGGTAAAATATACTTTGAATAAAATATAATATTGTTTAAAAAGCTATATCTCAAACAACAAGATAAATAATAAGTAATGTTGAATATTTTCTAATCAACAAATAATAATATACCCAAGTAACCCAACCTCAATTATATGCCAAAAATTAAAGAATATATAAGAAAAGAAATCAGCTTCACATTATACCTTTAAGGTAATCTTCAAGTGTGAGGTATTTTAATCTTTTTGAAGTCCTTCATCATATAAAAATTATAATAATTAGTAAAAAACAAAATAAAATCTTAAAATTGTAAAATAAACCAAAAACATGTACATAAACAATAATAAAAATAGCTTAAAATATCAAATTTTTAAATAACAGTCCAACATAAAATTTAAACTCAAAATATGATAAAAATTTGAGATTTATTTATTTTTTGCTTTATTCCATATAAGGCACGTAATCAATCTTTACCGCATAATAATATTTTAATAATATTTGCTCCTAAAGATATATGATATGGTTCAATAACTCTCCCTCATCACTGAATGTAGACTTTGAAGCTACAGTTATGATTTAAATTGATAAAATATCACATGTCTTTTTTGATAATACTTTAAAATTTAGAGAGTTCATTTTCCACCAATCTAAAACATTAAAATTTGAATCTTCACAAAAATGAACACTTTCTTTTAGATATATAAATAATTTAGATTTAACTTGTTCAATTGATGATTCAAAATATCTTATATAACTAAAAAATTTAGCCCTCGCTCCACTTGTTCTTATCGTCATAATACTAGAAGATTTATTTTGATTTTTACTTTTATTTTTTTTTACAACTATTTGCTTTATGAGCTTCAATATATTTCCTATAAAGTGTGCATAAAGTCTTATGAATAATTATAATATGTTCCATGCTATCTAATTTTGAGTAAATCAAAGAAAAATACCACTCAATTAACTGCATTTTATTTCTTGGATCTAAAATGGATGCCTAGAGATTAATAAATTGTAATCACTTTAATATTTATCAGACCCATCTTTCATCTTCATAGTCATCGATTGCATAAACTTATTTTTATCAAGATATTTTTTATCTAACAATTTCTTGATATTATAAAGCTTGAAAAGAAACAAATTTGATGTTGGATATTCAGAATTTACATGTAAGATATTACTCATTTGAAATAAATAAATTTAAAAGCATGTAAATCACATAATTAATTAAGATTAGTCAAATAAAATAATAATACCTGAAATACTTTTTGTAAGTTTATTAAATGCTGCAAGAAATAAGGAAATTTTAGCAACTTTTATCCAATCATTTTCACCAGGCAAGAATAAGTAACTTGCTTCTCTTTGTGCATATCTAGGAAAAATATCTTTGAATTCCAAGGTAGTTGACAACATAAAGAATGTTGTATCCCACCTTGGGTAATAATCAAGAATAAGTTTCTTCGAAGGTAATTTTAATTGCTTCATAATTTTTTCAAAAATATTCAGACCACTCTCTGACTGTGTTACATGCTTAATATTTTTCCATACATTCTTAATTATATCTTTAATCTCTTATAATCCATCTTGGACAACGAGATTTAGATTATGTGCATAATACCTTACATGAAACAACTTGCCACCAAGAGCAAGTTCATTTTTATGGGAAAAGTTTTCTTTTAACATGTGAATAGTAACATAATTGTAAGAGGTATTAATAACTGTTGCACTTTAAACGTTATCATTAATTTCTCATTCAACCAACTACTTACTTAATAAATCATAAATGATAACTCAGGAATGAGGTGGTGATATATTACAAAAATTGAGAGTATGTTTTTTTAATTTCCAATTAGAATCTACAAAATAGAAAGTAACAATCATATAGGAAATTTTTTGAATGGATGACTTCCATATATCAGTTGTCACACTCACTTTATTTGTAGATTTCAGAAGAGTGAAAATATTTTTCTTTTATATCCCATAACTTGAAATGTAATCTTTTTTTATAGTTGCACGACAAATTTTTTGATAATGTGGAGTTGTAATCTTCATCAATAAATTTAATATTTTATACTCTATAAAAAAAATAGTAGCTCATGGACCATAATCAAATGAGATAATATATATATGATCTTAGTTTGGTCATATTTTAAATTTTGTATTGAAGCTATCATTTCATTAATTGTAATAGAGGATTTGAATGTTAGTTCTTTTTGTTCAAATAACTTTGTTTTTCTCCTAACACAATTTTCTTTAATGTGCCTAAGTAAGTGATATGTAGTTCCAGCCTTAAGAAGTGTAAATCACCTATTGCAATGGATGCATTTAGTCTTTTCTGATTTATCAGGAAGAATAACTATTATAAATTCTGACCATACTTGAGAGGTATGTTTTCTCTTCTTTGCGCTATTGTCCCCATTCTCTTCAGTCTTCACTATCTTCAATATTTTCAACCTCAGCAACACCCAGAGTTATATATGATGTGTTTTCTTTTTCCTTATTTCATTTCATATTTTCTATAATGATATTTATAGTATTTTCTATTATAGGATTTGTTTGTGAATTTTTAGGGGATAACATACTAGTAGCATGGTCCGACATTATGTACAGCATAACAACACAAATTGGAAAAAAAAAGGTAGATTTCATATAATTTTAACATGTCGATTGAATATGAAAATTTAGAAAAATTTAAAATATTCACTTTTATTTAGAAAATGCATCTCAATTTAGCAACACAGAAATTAATCAAAAATAGAAGAAGATATTTGATCCACACTTTTATTAAAATGTTCACTTTAGGGTTTATAATAATAAGTTTATTTTATGTTTTTTCTTAAATTTGATATTCATTTTTTTAGAGCAAGGGGTGAAAGAGGCAGAAGTCAAAAAAGCAGAGAGAATTATAGCCTACAGAGATGAGTTTTCCCCTTCGTGATGTAAAGATTGATAGTCTAAGTCAATCGAGTCATTTGAATCTAAGCTGGTACATTGACTTTGTATTCTTTGCAGCAAAATAACTTTTTACTATTAAAAAAAAATTCAGACATTGCAACGTATGAACATTTTAAGATCTAACGCTAGTAGCAATATCTTTCTTGTTTAAGCTTAAGCTTAAAGATTGTAACGTAAGGAAAAGCTTAAGCTTAACCTATACTTCAATATCCTTTTTTGTTTGTTCGATGATATAGATCTCTGATATCCGGATCCCTGTGCACAATATTTCAACTTTTCTATTTTAGTTGTAGAGACCAAGACATAGGGAACAAGACCACTGCCATTTTGTAAGTGGTAAAGAGGATGACCACAAAGAGATAATAATTAATAATAGAAGAACGAAAAGAAGAAAAAAACAAGGGACTAGGGGAATGTGCAGCGTAGGTGTGTGGCTGTAGAGAACGGGAGAGACTGAGAGATGTATATGGTCTTTAGGGTTTTTTTTAATGGGGAATAAAAGATCAAAATTCAGAAGTTCGTAACTTCGAACAAGTGTCAAAATTTTTGCGAGCCTGTTCGTGAGCTGCCAACGAGCCTGTTAGTAAATTTTTACGAGCCGAACTTAAGGAAGCTTGTATTAGGCTCGTTTAACATACGAGCCTAAAAATAGGGTTTGGGCTCGATTCGTTTAACTTAACAAACAAATTCAAACAAGCTTTTATCGAGCCGAGCATCAAACGAATCACGAACCATTTGGTTCGGTTACACCCCTATTGGTATTCCAAGTGTGACTACTAAGGAGCAAACAAAAATGATGAGTCTTGATGTTTTTTTATGACTTTTACTATTTTCAATCTCACTAAAAAATATAATATTAATGCTTTCTAAAATTCTATTTGTATTAAATAAAAAATACTTTTATTATATTTGAGGAGTAGAGTATTTTAGAAAGACATATTTCAATGTCATGAATATTAGTGTATTTTGTTTTGGGGAGAGATCATTCATAAAATAAGTATTTTAAAAATATTAGAAGTTAAACTAAATAATTTTTTTCGAGGATATAAAATTTGAAAAAGCACGCATTGAAAAAAGACAATTATATAATTGATGAGGTAGTTTGTTGTTAAGTCACATGTCTCTAAAAATATTTTGGATTACTCTCAAATAAGAGTATTTGAGCTATTTTCACTAAATACCTATTTTTTTAAGAAATCATATTCCATGTGAGTATCTCGGCACATGAAGTTTAATGTATAATCTTGTGATCTATATAGTAAATATTGAATTTGTATAATATATATTAAAATGTATCATTATTTCTTTAATATTTTTATCACATTGTTTTTTATTTTTTTTAATATTTGAAAAATAGAAAATATGTATAATCTACCACTAAAAGAAATACTCACATATACTATAAGCAATTATGAATAAAGATAATCAAGTACCCAAAACTATATGATTGTATGTCAATAAGGTTCCATTATGTTTGAGTGCATCAAATCAATTGTATTGTTACTTATAACTGGGCTAGTTGGTAGGATATGAAAAACTATAATATATTTTTCTAATTGACATGTCACACATTATTGAATAAAAATATATTTTTACTTGAATATAAAAAAAGTTAGATATATCCAAGTAAAAAGTTAAATGTATTGTTAATTTGAGAATGTACAAGTAATAAGTTAAATATATCCAAAGTATAAAGAATGAAAAAAAATCTTATTAGAGGAAATATAATTACAAATAAAGTTATTTTAAAAATATATAACTTAATTTGATAAATCTCAAATAAAGTTATTTTTAGCATCATTTGAACTTACAAATATATATTAGTTGATAAAAAAATAAAATTATAATTCAATTGTCTAAATATATAACTTAATGAAAGTATGTTAATCAAATAATCAAGAATAATTATACTATGTTCAAGAAATAAAGAAGTGATCTGAATATTTTCATATTTAATGAGTTTAAAATATTTATTATTGATTATAATAATATTCTCAAAAAAATGGAATTGAATAGATACTTATTATCTATGAAGCGAGTACTAGCTCATACATCAATAATTCAATTATTTGAATATTTAGTATGATTATATGAGTGCGATCATTAGTAATATTTGAAGAAAGAAAAATATTTGTTGCTAGCTTAAAGATGAATTTTATATATTTTTCTTTGATAAATATGATGTCTTTCTCAATAATCATATTGACTTCTCTTGGATGCATCTAGTAATTTATATGTCGTTATCAATATTATATAAAATATTTGGACATTTCTTTGGAATTTATATCTAATTACTATCTTTTCCGTATTATATTCTCATGCAGTGAGTACATTGAATTGAGGTTGTGTTATTTTTATATATGTTTCGACAATATTTTTTTATACTTCTTACACAATTCAAAAGCAAAATACACTAAATTAGAGTTTTTCCAAGCTAGTTTTTGTCCAATTTGGTTATTGTCGAATTATATTATTTTGCCCAAATTTGGATATTTCAAAATCTTTTTTTCTTTCAAAAATTGATTATCCCTAAGGATCTTGGCTGTATTCGTTGCCTAAATTAGGCTTTTGAGAACCCGAAAAACTTTTGATCTATGCTGAATTTGCTTGCTCCAAATTAGTGCATCTACCCAAAATTAGCAAATTTTCCTCTAGGGGGTTTGGTCGAATTTGGTGTTTTGAAATCAGGATGTTGGGAGCCCATAAAATCATATGATTTGCATCAAATGTGGGTGCAACCACCACACAACTATTTACTTTTTTAATACATGGGTCATGTCATTGATTCCCTTTCACACACAGTGAGTGTTTGATGACTTCAAATGGAAATGCACAGTAATTGTGGGCTCCCTCTTCTAAAATTCGTGTGTGCACTGTTTTGATAGAGTGCACTCATACAATTACAATAAAATTAACTCACACAATTCCAATAATCTATTTTTTTAGGATGTTGCTCTGATGTCATAGAAATATAAAATTCATTATTCTTAATATATTGCCAACTAATCAAATTTTTATATAAAAGACAAATATGATTGAGATAACAAACTGATTGGATGCTCTTATTAATAATACAATACAAGCCAAAAGGAAATAAAAAGATTATAAAATTGTAAAATTATAATAGATTTATATAGGTTGACTTATCAATGACCTCTTGAATATTATTTTTTTTTAAAATTTGTTTCACAATTGTAAAATAATTTAAATATTATCTTTTATTTTCATTATTAAAGCAATATTTATATTTTCTATACATATGGTAATCATTGAATAATTTACTATAAACTATTCTAATATATTTTTTTGGTCTTCCTATCTGACATAATTGGATAGTTATTTATTTTTTTATTAATTCATATGATTTGTTATTAAATTCTATATAAGAGCTAATCCTTTCTCAAAGTTAGTGCTTCTTACCTCGTGATGAGTTAGTTCCTTTACATCCATACCATTTTGAATAATAATTTGGGCATGTGACCGCATTCAATGGAATAACGACCTCATACATGCACTTTATGATAAGTTTTTCACCTGCTTTCTTTTCATTGTAATCTGGCACAACTTTCTCATTCGTTACTGCTACAACAAAAAATATTGGTGAAATCCATTTCACTGTCAATTTGCTTGTTAAATTTTTTTTTTAAAATAATTTAATAAATCTTTATTCATATTTTGATAATTTATATTTGTCTTTTTTTGCACTCAATTTTAGTTAGTCTCATTTTGAGTTTTTTTTTTTATATTTCTTAATATTTTTAGTTCCACTAATTAGATATTGATTGCATTTATTTATTATTCATTTTGTTACTTTATCATAAAGAATATATATGAATGTTTTATTTTTTTTTAAATATTTGGCTAAATGATCATGTTTTCTATCATGACCTTCGGGCACTTCCGCGCATATGTAATGATGAGCTATGTTTGATTAAAATGATTTAAAAAAAATTTCGAATACTTTAAAAGTCAACGGAAATGGTTTTTACATTTTAATAGTGAGTTTTCATAAATTTGTAATTTATCCATAGAATACATGTAAAATAACGAGAAGAGGGTTTCTTAAAAAAGATGGATCATAGTGCAATGACTTTATTTTGAAAAATTAAGAAAAATACATATTATGAATAGTATCACAATCTTACTAGACAAGTACGGTTGATTGCATGAGGTTGATTTTATTGATTGTCTGTGTTTGACAACAATTTTTATTTTTTTAAATCTTTTTCTCATTTTAAAATACTTCAATCTCAAAAAGGTAGTAAACGTAAGTTAAAACAAGAAAATAAGTCAAGATTCTTCACATTTAATTATTAAAATGTATGTAGTTGAAACTACACCATGAATATGTATCAATCATTATGTAAAAGTATAAATATAAAAATAAAGCCACCCACACAAAAAAAACACTTAAAAAGTGCCTTTAAATAGGCTTGGTTTATACAAAAAATAGTCCTTATGACCCAATATGTAATAAAGTTTCAAATAAAACTCAATTAAAAGCTTAACAAAAACTCACACATGCATACAACCTTCAGACTTAGTATTGATCTTCAATATTTTTTGCACCTAGGAATGATGTGGATGAACAACTAGTACCCAATAGGAAAAATGCAAGAAACACTAGAAAATTCTTATTTTTTCTTTCAACTGCCATATGCAACCTATATATGAAAAAATGTTCAAAAGCTATTTAATAAATATGGTAAAAATAGCTGTTTTTCACCTAGTGGTTTCATAAGGCCTTAATAAGATTAAGAGAGGAGCCAACTTGCTTCAATCCTGGCTGAGCCACCACCTCACTTGGACACACACGCCACTCTCACAATCTTAAGATCAAAGATTGGTTTGCTAGTTTCTGGCCTAGTGACCACATCTCCATGAATTAAGAAAATTTATGAATTATGAAAATACATCAACTCCCCTCAATTTCTGTATAAATTAGATTTTTATAAAAAATATGAATTATGAGTTTTATTTGAATAATTTTTTTGGAAAGAAATAAAGGAGAAAAAAAAACTAAATAGCATAAGATAAATTGAAAGAAAATTGTGAAAGAGTGAAATGAAAAGAAATAAACATTATATTTTTTTATTTTAAGAGCAAAAAACTAAATTGCTCTTGTTATTCCAACTGATCTTTTTCTCTCTAAAATTATAAAACTTGGCAAATTTAATATTATTTTTTATTTGAATTTATTTTTGTAATTTTTAGCAATTATATCATTTCTTAATTAGCAAACTTAGTCAATTTAATTAAATGATTGAAATAGAGAGAATTAAAAATATCTGATTCAAAGATAGTCCCATAGTATTCCCTTTGAGGTTTGAGCTCTTATAATTTGCTTATTCCAACCTATGGTGTTGTCACATTCCCTTTATGAGATGGATCACTTAGTTTTTATGTACCTTGGTCTTTTTGTTTTGGATTTGTATTAGAGTTTTCATATGTCACGTTTTCACGCAAGCAACCCACAATGTAATTCAACACATAATAAGTATTTGGGTTATACTTTGTAACATTGATACATGTAACACACAATGCATATGTGTGTATTTAGGAGACGGTGCCAACTGATAAGTTATCAGTCATACTCTCATCAAGAAATCAAATGGATTTACATATCTTGATGTAAGCTTATCTTTCTTTCCAAACTGATACATATTCCTGCGAGGTGACACATTGGGAAAAATTAGAGTACTAACTTGAAACTCCAAAGGTCTTTTATTCTGATATACATAACTCTTTTGCTTTCCTTGAGTGGTACGCATTTTCTCATGAGTAACCTTTACTTTCTTGGTAGTCTCTTCAATTAGCTTTGTTCAAACTCATTTAGTTCACTTAACTCATTCTAACCCATCTAAGGCCTATGATGTTTACATCATACCAATATTAGATTTAAAGCTATTGTTGTTAGCAAACTCAATCAATAATAGATACTCAACCTAGCTCCTAGCTATATTTACTCAAGCACATGTACTGAATCATATCCTCCCAAATCCAAGATATGAATAGTATGCTCTGATTGTCTATTTGTCAGAGAGTAAAATGTTGTACTAACATTCAATTGAGTCCTAAGAACTTCATAAAATTCTTGCCAAAATTTCAAGCATCCGATCACTTTTTCTTATATACAATTTGCCCGAAATGTTTAGTCATTGGTTCGAATTGGCAAAAAGTGGTGACCAAATGATGTTGCATTGTCTTGAAATTCACCATCACTATTTCTAACTTTTATTGTGTAACTAGTAGTGGCTTGAACAAATCTTTAGGTTTCTAATGCTTTGTTCATTTTTGTATTCTCTGGCTACAATGAGAATTTATAAAAATGAGTTTTCTTCAATACTTTTCTCCTAAGCCATGAGGAATAAAAAGTCTTCATCTAGACTAATGCCCACCATTCATGGAAAGTCCCCACCCAGTGCTACTTTCCTTTTCATGTCTTTGTAGGAATTATTTAACTCTGCATCTTCTTTTTGTGCTTTAATTATCTGTCGAACTAGAGTAGGTTGACGTCTCAAACTGAATATAAATTTGCTGTCTTTCTTCACTTGCATGCAGACCAAAGTCTTCCACAACTACTATCATTTTCCAATGCTAAATTATCAAATAAGTCGGGCCCTCATGATTCTTTCTTCTTAACATGTCAACCATATCGTTGGCATTGTTTGAATGGTACTACAATGTAAAATCATAATCATTGAGATATTGTCATCCGCTGCCTGTGTCTTAAGCTGAATTCTTTTTGAGGGATTAAGTAATTGAGGCTCTTGTGATTCGAATACACTTCAAACTGCACTCATACTAGTAACACGTCCAGAACTTCAAGGCAAGGATAATTACCGCCAACTCTAACTCATGCATAAAGTAGTCTTTCTTGTGCAACTTCAACTGCTTAGAAAGTGGCTTCAGACTTCTTATCCTAAAGTTGACTTTGAAGTTCTTTTAACTCCGTCGATGCCATTCAATAAGAAGGAATAGAAATATGCTCGGTCCCTCGCATCAAGTCAATACAAAAATCTCTCCCTTTGAAGTGGCAAAGTAGGCAATTTTTTTAGAAAACAAATCACTAAACATTTTCACTACCAGCACATGTGATGATGGAATCTCATTTTCACACCAATTTTCTAATTTGTTAGGGAGAGTAAAACAAAAATCCTTTTATTTCACTCATTGCAAGTTTGGTCATTATGTTAAAGTCATGTAGATTCGTTTCACTTTTAAATACAAGTATCTCTCCAACTTGAAATATTACACAATTTTTACGGCAATCCAGCAAAATACATAACTTTGATAATCAATTCATTCCAATAATTTTGATGTACTAATAAAATTGAAGAGCAAAAGATTAATACAAAGAGACAAATACTCAAAGTAGATCTCACAATCTTTACATTCTAATAAATAAATTTGTGTCTAATTCCTTGGATTTCACATACACAACATTTAGAAACAAACAAAAAACAAAATAATGAGAAACACCATTTTCAAACAAAATATGTGCTAAGTATTATAAACAAGGAGTATACCTTTCACCATAGTGTCTACAACTGACTCCTTCTATGGTAAGCAAGATGACATATTTTTTTTCTCTAAGTTATATATATATATATATATATATATATATATCTTATTCTTTATCCTTCCTTGACTATGAAACAATGAGAGTAGAGGGATCCTACTGGACAGTGTGACTCAAATCATGAATGCCTACAAACTGAGTCGAAGTAGTGTCTCTAAGTGCTAATGTAGTTACTTATAGTCTCATCGATTGGAAATTCCCAATATCATTCTTCTTTATGTGTCCTTTATCACAATAAAAATACTTAAATGATTTAGATCGAGGTCACCTTGGAAAGAACTATCACTCCCTGATCCCCTAATATAAATCGACCCCTAAACAATTTAAGAAGCATGTGATTTTTTTTAGATGAGGAAGTTTTGGTCGAACTACTATTTTTATTCATCTTGAATGGTTGAGCCTCTTCTTATGTTTTTCTTGGATTCTTGTAACTTATCTCTCTTCTGCTCCACTAAGTGAGCATGCTCCACCAAGTCGTTATAGTCTTGAATGTGCAAGACCAATTGAGTGGAATGAAAGCTTGAGTCCTTCTCAAAGCGCATGGACTTGTAAAATTTTGCATTTAAAAAGACACCAACTTCATGCTCGAAGAACAATATTAAGGATAATAAAACTCAATCCCACACACTTCATGCTCTAAGAAGTGTCTCAAATAAACCCACAAGTGCTTGGTATACATGAAACATACAAACAAGTGAAAGTTCTCCTATTGGATGATGACTCATGTTACTTTGAGAATATCATTGCCACAACTATGGCTAATATCTTTAGAATTAGACATGATGATTTAAATTATATAGATATAGATTGATTATGAATATTAGATGACTGACATGCATGTTGTTGACTGGTGTACATTGTTGATATCGTATTGTGTTTTTATAAATTTTAAATGTATTGTTATTTTTTATATTCTAATTAAATCAAAATTGTAAAATAGATGTACCTTTTTTGAGCTGTGAATTTATTTATTTGTATTTATAGTGCAGTGCAATGTATTTTTTATATTTTAAGTTTAAAAAATTTAATTTATATTTTAAAGATAAACTTAGTCCAACAAAGTCATTGCCCCAGGCCTCATGCTTGATGCGCAGTGGCCATTGGCTTTATAATTTTAATTACAGCTAGCGGCACTGGCATTGCCATAGTGGCTACTATATTAGACTAGCTGGCTATTGTGCTGGCTAGCCTGACCAGTCCAGGCCAGTGGTAATGATCACTATATTTATGGCATCATGGCTATTTTCATGGGCATTGGCCACTAGTTGACTGGCTAGTTCCACTGCTAGCCTGACCCGGTTCAATTTGACATGCCTGAACAAGGTAGGCCTTCTTGTTGTGTTGGGCAAACCTCCCATGATGCTGTACCGGCATGGCATGACCCTGGTACTCAATTTGTGCCGTGTAACACACTACATGCTAGCCCATTTGGACTACTAAAATTGATGTCGTGTCTGCCCGACATGGCCCAATTGACATCTACCATACTACAAGCTCACTGAATAGGAGTAGTCGATCACATGAGGTTGATTTTATCGATTGCTTGTTTGTAGAAAGTTGCAAACAAGTTGATAGTAGTTTTTCCCTTTTCTTTCTGTAAGCTTTTTTTTTTTAATTTTAAAATATCAAAACCTCAAAAATTTAGTGTAAGTCAATTAAAACATGAAAAAGAAGCTAAGATCCCTCATGTTCAATCATTGAAATTAATTAAATTTTCAGAGAATAACATTTCAATAAGAAAAAACTTTACATATAAAATAAAATTCATTTACACAAAATGATACCTAAAATGCCACCCAATAGGTTTGTGATTGATTTATACAAAAAATAGCTCATATAATCAAATATGTAATAATATATCAAAAAAAAAACTCAATTAAAAGCACAATACTAGTACACGAGAAATATTAAAGGTGAGTATGCAAGCTTTAGACTTTACATATAAATGTTAAGTAATGCAAGCTTAACACTAATACACTAGAAAGATAAAGGAGAGAATGCAAGCTCAACACTAAACAAAAAAAAATGACTCATATGGTCAAACATATAGTACTAATGCAAGCTTTAGACTTGAGATTAACCTTGAATATTTTTTGTATTTGGGAAAGAAAAAGTTGAGCAACTAGTGCCCAATATGAAAAATATGAGAAACACACTATAAAACTCATATTTTCTCTTTTATTTATCATGTGTAATAAATATACACAGAATTATTTTTTTTTCTAATGTTCCATCTTGTATATACATAAAAATAGTAGTTTTTTATCAAAGAGCTCCATAAGGCTTACTAAGACATAGAGAAGGGCTAACATGCTCACTTTCGGATGAGCCACTGGCTGAATTATATAGACACAACTTCTACAATCCGATGATCAACAAGAGGTTTGTTTATTTTTACCCCGGCTACCATCGCCCCACGAAGTGGAACTCCATCACAAGCATGCAAAAGAGTTTATGGTCATTCTCTCAATCCGATGATTATGAGCCACTGTCAATATGCAAAAGAGTTTATTGTCATTCTCTCAATGTCGTATCCAAGTCCTGTCAATATGCAAATAATGTCAGTCTTAACTCTCAAAGTCTTAACTAGGACTAATGGGTACCTCCAAAATCCTCTTTTTAAAAATCTTTTTTCCATATAGTTTTATGTAAGATTCAAAACTTGATTCCAAAAAGTACACATAGGTACTTTCTTAACTAAAATATAATGTTTTGGTTATTAGCCCTCTTCATAAAATATCTTATTTATTCAAAATCAATACAGAGAAAATAGAATTTCATAATAAAATAAATTCTCACATCATGTATTAATAACACATGTAAGTTAATAAAAGTAAAAATAAAAAAAAAATTTTAGTGGTTCTTGAAATCCCTTACCTCAACAATCTTTTTCATGTCTTAACTCTCTATCTCTAACTCTAATATTTTAAATCAAGTTTTATAATCTTTATTCATCCTCAAACTAAAAGAATATGAAAATATGAGTAAGAATATGAAAATATGAGTAAGAATATGAACAATTTGAAGTTAATAAATCAAGTAAGAAAATAAAAATATTTCAACTCATCTCAATCCTAATTTTATTTGTCAAGATTATAGTATTTTCTTGGTTATATTTGGTTGAAAAAGAAGTCTTGAGCTTGATCAGTTTATAGAAGAACTTTTTTTTTTGAAATCATATTTTCTCAGCTTTGTTTGAAGGATTTTGATGAAAAAAAATGAGGGAGAAGAGAATAAAACTAAGAGACAACAAGGGAAATAAAAAAAAACTAATGTAAGAAAGAAATAAAAGAGATTTTTTTTATTTAAGGAAAAAAATCAATTTTTATCTTTCACTTACAATATTTTTTTTGCTACTTTAGCATGCATTTGTTTTTACTTTGCTCTCATTTTTTTATGCTCTCATAATTATTCTTTATTATAAGAATATAATTATAATTAATTTTAAAATTTGATAGGATTGAGCAGTAATTAGTATTTAAGTATCAAGACATCTCGTTTTTATTCGATAGTCCACCATGTCATTTTATTCTTGCTAATTGGATGAAAAAGTCATTATCACTGAATATGATATCCATGTTCGTACTCGGATCCTCACTACTATTAGCTACATGCCTAGTATCGCAGTATATAAAGAGCTTAGTTAACTTCTCATGAATGAACCTTTCAGGTGGGTCTTTCAGGTGAGTCTTTCAGGGTAATGTAATAGGAAATATAAGTTAAAATATTCTTTATCTCTTTCATCTTAATCTTAAGGTTCATGTAGGTAGCCAGATAATAAATAGATGGAATAGTAGATCAGTACTATAAGTACATAGTTTTTATCTTTATAACCATATCGCTAAGTGTTGGGTCATCTTGATACTTTCTAAACATATTAGTAATGTTGTATATGTTCTTAAGTACAATGCAAGTCATGAGAGTATAAACTGATGAACACTTATTCGTCGTGTCATAAAAAATCTTCAGGAATTTCATAAATAAAATTTTTTTAGCATAGTCAGTGTCGTCAATAATAAGTTCGTCACTCTTACTATTGACATAGTTGGATATTATATGTTTGTATCCAATACATGACTCTAACATTAGGTAAGTGTAATTCTAATGATATTTTACATCCGTTTAAAAATTTTTTTTCTTAAGATTTGTAGACAAATAAAGATTACTGAACTCTTATTATATGTGAGACGTACGAATATGTTTTAGTGAGTTACGTATATTTTTAAACAATGAACACACACCTTTATCCCCTCTTGTACAATCAGTTTAATCACGAAACATATCCATTTAACGTGAAAAATCTCTTCTAATAGTTTATCTCTAATTTTTCTAATAAATATATTAATTGCTATTTTATTATTAAATGTATTATTAAATGTGATATTAAAAATTTTATTTTTAATTTTATATTTTCTAAAAATTTTTATCATGCATTCAAAAATGGCTGAGCCATTATGAGGATGAAGAATTTTAGAGAATCTTAAATTTTTTTTATTTAGTATTTATTTTGAATTTACTTAGTGGGCAGTGAGACATGCTTAAGATGCATTTGTGTGACTAGCTAGATATCGGATGTCATGGATATCATTTTTATTATATTTTCTAAATTTATTAATTATTATTTATTTTTCTAATTTATAATATTTTAGTATGTCGTTCCTAGATGTGGATCTAGGAATCCTATTATATACATGCTAAAAAATATATCTGCATGATTCTAATTATCCTTGGATTCTCTGAAAATATAATTGAATGACACATCGTGGTAATCAGTTTGTCTTTGTCTTTCATTTCTAATTTTTGCTGTATATGAAGGGGATAAACTTTAAGATTTAACTGGATTCAGCCTCAAAAAATATATCATTGAGTTGGGTTTGCCTAGGATCTAATATACCATATTTTTTGGTGCATAGTTCAACATGCCTCTTAATGTGCTCAGTCTCATACGAACTCTAATATCTTAAAATTTTTTTATAATATTTGTATTGTGTTGATTTTTTTTTTGGAGGGTATGTGGCACTAGGAGTTTCTCCAGCCGGTCCATTTGTAATTGGCAAGGCCATATTGTTTTCAATGTTGTTCGTGAGTGGCTAGGAGATTCTTGTCTTTAAAATTGTTGAGGTCATATCTTCTAGTTGAGTTCTTTTGCTCAGCGACGTATCAAGTGTGTGCTTCGTCTATATCAATTTCATGCCTAAAAATGTCTTCACAAGTGGATGTGAGATCTCAGTAATCAAACCCTAATTTTTTGGTGCTCCTGCAATGATCAATTACTGTTTGGACATGATTGAAATGTGGCATAGTTTCCTAAATTTCTCAATCATTTCACAAATGAAAAAGCTTTTGTTTTTTACCCCCTGGCCTAGTAGAAGATAGGGATCCATCTTTGGTTTGGGTTGGATTATCCCTGTTGTATTTCTTAGGTGTTCACTTATAAATGTCAAATTTGAGTTTTTTGTATGTAATCATAGAAGAACCTGATGGATGCTACCAGCACTGTTGCTTTTTGGACTGCCATTTTTGAGTTTGTCTTCCCATGGGCACCTGTTTGCTTTTAGTTTCGTGCCCTCTCAGCAGGGGCCATTTGGACAATTTGTTTTACTCTATTGTTCGATAAATGATTTGCTTTGGTTACTAAAATGTTGATATTTCCTGATAATTTCACCAACTTTAAATGTCTGCCTAGAATTCTTGTCGTTTTAATATCTGGATGCTTATTTTTGTTTAAAATTGAATCCTTGACAAGATTACAGATACAAGCGTAATGGTATTTTACCAATGCTTAAGAGAAATTGTAGTGTGAAATTGGCACCACAACGTTGGCAAGAAAATGCTGCTGATGGCCCCTTTGACGTAGTGTTTACTTTTGAAGAAAAGGTATTTGATATGGTTATTGAAGGTAGAGAATCTGCTTTTAAGAAAATACCTTTTTATTGTTTTATAGTAAAGAATAATTCTCTTATTGGAATGATTTGTCACATGTTGATCTTAATTTTTGTTATACTGTTACTGTTTGCCACAATTTGATATGAGGCTCTATAGAGAGTCATCTCATATATCTAAGGGGAATTTTCATTTTAATCCCTAAGTATTTGTTAAATATCTGATTTTTAAATAAGTACTATTGGAAAATGTGTTAAGACAATTTTGCCCATGGATCTCTTAAGTGAACTAATATTATAATTCTATCATTGGGTATCAAATTAAATTTTATCTGAAAAGACCAAACTACCCTTACTTACAAAACAAATAAGATGATATTTGAAAGTATAAAAACATCCATTCTGTTGTTTCCAAACAAATTTTTTTACTCTTTTATTTTTTTTAAAAGTTATGGCATGTGTAGGAGTGCTAGAAATTTGAAAATACGCAGCTAAAGCATGATAAAATTATGATTTTACCCTTACAAAAATAAATTATTTTAAAATTTTGAAAATTTTTTTTAAAGTCTTGTTACTGTTAAGTCATTGTCTGTACTGTTAATTTGTGGTCTTGTTTTTTAATTTTGTTCTCTATGTTCCAAATATTTTATTATTTTATTTTCTTCAATTCAAAATGTTGCCCAAAATTCTGAGTAATGATAGTAATAATATGGATGCAAGATGTATTACTGTGTATTTCTTAAATAAATAAAATAGGTAGTTGTTTAAAATAAGAACTACTCAAATAATTGTTTTTCACTCCCCAGTATTTACCGCTAGAACTTTTTTCTCTTTTTTGGGTTATACATGTGTCCCTTGCTTATATTGCCATAAATATTATCAACTTATCCTTATTAATGTTAACTCTGACTGTCTAAAAGCTAATGGGAGGGACTATTTTGATGAATTATATATAATTTAGGGACTTTTGAAATATTTTATTATATTTTATTAAAAATTAGATGTTTAATAAAAACTTAGGGACTAAATTGAAAATTCCTCTATACTAAAAAAATTATTATCATTAATATATTAGTGACCCAAATGGGATCATAACAAAATATTTGTTGATATGAAACACCGACACATGAATTTTGAAGTTTGTAGGGTTAAGTTTAGGTTAGTTTTAGGATGAGTGATCATGTTGGACTCTCCCAAACGTAAATGTGAAACGTAAAATTGTGAGATTTATGAGGATGAAAATTAAAACATTATGATAAGCATGGTAGCTGACATGAGAAAAATGTGATAAGAATGTTAGATCTATAAGTATTCTAACCTAGATGTTTTATGTCTAAATGGAGAAAAAGAAGATAATTTTATGATTTGATAGGGATCCATATTACTATATTTTTTTAAATGCACACACATTAGTTGCGCCTTGGCTAAAGATATCCATTTGATACGACCAATTTTGTGTGGGTCACATTGAACAATCGTGTTTGCTTGATATGTCTAAAAAAGAGGAAGCCCAATATGATTTTTCCTGTTGGTCAACCACAAACAAGTTGGTCAGGCCGAGCCATGTCATTTGGGTTCGGCACTATTAGGATCCATGGCTCCTTGTCACATTCTTACTTGCCATGGGCCCACCACTCTTGACATGGAGTCTATGGGTGACTCACTATGTTGTTTGTGTAATTGTATTTATTATGTTTTTTAATTAATTTTGCCGTAAGTTTTTTAATTACAAAATGAATTTTTTTCTTAATTTATAATTAAAATACATCCACATTACGTACATAGTAATCATTAATCAATTAAATTCATAATCAATATGAAATGTGAATGATTGAAGAAAATAATAAAAAAAAATAAAAAAAAATATATGAAAATATTTTGCACTCGTCATATTGTGCATTATGGTGTTGTTCACATGTACATTTTTATTGATTGAGAAAGTTAAAAAAATTTGGTTATTATTTTATGGAGAACTTGATAAAAGAACGTGCCTCTTAATAATAAGACATTATATTTGTTTACCAATCGATCCCTGATTGTTAATTATGATGTGATAATTCATTGATATTGATTTGTCTATTGTGTTTTCATCTATTACGACATGTAAGATATTGTGCGAACTTGTAACCAAAGATTAAAATATCGGTTTCTACGGATATATCGATACTAGGATTTTATGGATATATCGGATATATTGAAGATATATCGGTGAGTATTTGCATGTGAGCACCGATCAAGCATAGATATATCAATATTTAGAATTTATGGATATATCGGAGATATATCGGTGGATATATCGGAAATTTTTATCATTGCTTGTAACATTACGTTACTCATTTTATATTATGCATATATGTGATATTGTATCTTAGTTTATGTCATTATGTCATAAAGACTAGAGGAGACTAGAGAATCGGAGTAAGTTATTATTTATTTAACTCACTTCACACAATTAGATACATAATTTTTGGAGGTATTCCTAGCAAGGGAGAATGTAGTTGAGAAAGAGACAAATGAAGTGATTTCTTGATCATTTTATTTTCTTCAGATATGAGATTTGTTATTTAAGAATTCAATATATGTGTGATAAATAGAGATGTATTGGAGTGACATCTTATCCATTTCTTGGAGGTAGAGGGAGTGCTAGTTGTTCTCATATGTGTCAAATGGGCCGGGCTGGTTCGGCACGGCCCGAAGCCTGACACTGCACGCCAGCCTACGCACAAAGTGATGCTCGATGGGGGGCGACGTGTTGATGCCTGTACGGCGTGGTGCTGAAATCCTAGGTTTTTTAAAAATTGGCCGATCCAATTCGAACTAGCTAACTCGAACTGACCTGAACCCAGGCAAAATTTGGGCTGTGGGCTCATGCGGAGCTTGGCCTCCAAAAAAGGGTGTTGTGCCTGACAAGGCACGCCATCCTAGTTGGGCCTGAAAAAACTGCTCCAGCTCGACCCGGCTAGTTTGACACCTCTAGTTGTACTGGACACATAGGCAAAAGATTCACAATATATTGGACACATTGTAGGAAGGGTGATCACACCAAAGAATGATGTTTGTAGTTTCTTTAGATTAAAAACTGAGATTTCATAGAGTTTATAAATTTTTTAGTCTTTTATAAGTTATCACAGAGTTTTCTCACTATATTTTTTAATGGAGAGGAATATAATTTTTTTTTTTACTAATAAGACATACAAATATATGATTTCTTTCAGGTATTATAATTTTTATGACTTATTTTTTTGTTGGACTCCTAGGTTATTAATTCATATGTTCATAATTATGTCACATGTAGTCATTTTTATTTATTATTTTGTTTTACTGAATATCATAATAGTTTTTATTATTTATCTAAAGTTTTTGATTATAATAATATTCAACTTATCATGTTGTATTTTTTATTTTATTTTTGTTCATGAGTATATTAGTAGTCTTTTATCTATTAGATGTCCTATGATTAAATATTTTATTGGGTGCTTAAATATTAATTAAATAATTATTTATAAATTTATTTGGTTACTTATTTTTGACAAGATTAATAATTTGGATTATTATTTTAGACATATTTTTCTTGAGTTATTAGGCCGATGCATGTCAATTAGGAAATAATATTAGAATTTGATATCTTGCCTACATATTTGTATGAGTAACGAAACTAATTCAATCTGATATACTTAGATGTGGAGAATCATATAGAGTTGAGAGACTAGTATATATCTGGGATTGGGGTAGCTTACTACAAATTATGTATTATATTATTATAAAAGATATATATTTTTTAATATTCTCATAAAAATTAGTTTTTTAGGTTATGCTCTAATAAATATTTCAATTAAGTCAGATAATGATTTATTACTTTATATGATACTCGACTATATATAGGAGAATTATAAGTAAGATTACATATCTGATTACCATATCATTTATAATTTATGTAGTTATTATAAGTTGTTTCATAAATTTTTATAATATATTCATCTTGTTGCAATTTTTTGAATATTTAGTTATGTGCAAAAATCTTTAGATCTTGATATATTATTTCATGATCACGACTAATTCTAATTAGTCAATTTTTTAAATTTCAATTAGGTATCACCTTGTGCAAAGAGAATTTATTATAATTCAAATTAAACCTAATTTATTGAAGTTTTTGATAAATTCATATTTAAAAATATGAAGTAATATATCTCAACCTTTCTATCATTCTAATATACCAAATTTGCTAGTATCTTTATTATTATTATAAAATAATATTAAAAAATAAATATAAATAATACACTAATAAGAGTTATACATAAAATATTTTTGTATTGCAAGCAAAAGTGACTGGTATTTGGTGCAACTCATAGATAAGGTGCACCTATTAAAAGTATAAAAAATTAAAAATAATAAGGAAATTGCAACTCTGTTGGTCACATTGGTGCATACAATTTTACAATATTAAGCTTGGTGGAAAAAATATGGTAAAATATCTTGAATGTCTTCATGAAGTTACATGTTGTTATTTTGTTGTCTAGATGTATCATTTAGTAATAGTCATATTCTAAATCTTTTATGATAAGAAGAAATTGCTCATTATTATGTATTTAGTTTGTTCATGAAATATTGGCTTGAAGGCTATATGTCTTATTACTTGACTATCCTAATAAAGGATAATGAGAGTAGATTGTGTATATCTGATTTTCATGAGCATATGACACGTCCAAAGTATCTCACTCATAATCATTATTATCACTCTGAATTGTGTTATGTACTAGATTTTGAAAAAATATTTAATATCTTATTTTTTTGGAGATATTTATAATCCTAAAGAAATGTATGTTATATTTAGTTTGGTTATATTTAAATATTTAATTTTTTTTATGATTTTCATATAAGTAATAGAGTCAAATGAAGTGATCCAATTAGAAGTGAAGTTAATTTATGAATCAAATTGGTGCTAGAGCATAATCTAAAAGGTTAACCTCTACAACAGTATCTAGTTTATATTTCCTTTGTGATAAAATTTTACATATTGTAGAGGAAGTCACTTTTAAGCCAATAAAGTTTCTACAACTCCAGAAGTTTCTAAGTCTCAATAATTAGAATATTATCTACGTAGTTAATTAAAAAAATTATTCTGTCACCTTGGTTGTGCCTGGCCTACCATGAGGCATGACTCTTGTTATACCAGCACGACATGAACCATGCCAATGGGTGGCTTGCACCAGCCCAAGCACAGTTAGAGGTGTCAACCGGCCCGGCACGAGGCACGGCACGGAAAAATTCCGTGCCTGGGCCCTTGCCGTGCCTGGCCCGGCACGGTTTGGCCCACGGCACGGCAACCCGGCATGGGTTTATCCCGTGCCGGGTGTCCCGTGAGCCCGACCCCATGATGCCCCTCCCGCAAAAAAGACCGTGGGTCGGGTCTGATTCGACCCCATGACGTCCGATATATGGACAAGTCACGATGATTCTTCTTATGCATGTCTCACGAGCCACTATGTAGATTCTAACTGGACAATCAATAAAAAAATTTTAGTATTCTCTGAGATTCTTCATCATCATGATGGTCTGGTCATTTTTGAGTGTATGATGAAAATCTTTAGGAAATATAAAATTAAAAATAAAATTTTTAGTGTCACATTCGATAACGCTTCTAATAATGGAGTAGCGATCAATATGTTTGTTAGGAATATTAGAGATGCACTATTAGGAGAGATCTTTCATGTCAGATACATGTGTCACGTGATTAACTTGATTATTCAAGCGGGTATGAAGGTGTGTTCCCCCGTGTTGAATAATATACGCAATGCACTAAAATATATTCCTACTCCTCGCAGACAATAAGAGTTTGGTAGTCTCTATTTGTCTGCGAATCTTAAGAAGAAATTCCAATCGGATGTGAGACATCGTTGGAATTACACGTACCTGATGTTGGAATCACGTGTTGGATACGAACACGTGATATTCGATTACATCAATAGTAAGAGTGGCGAACTTATTATTGACGACACTGACTGGGCTTCCAGAATTTCATTTATGAAATTCCTGAAGATTTTTTATGACACGACGAACATGTGTTCGTCGGTTTATACGCCCACCACTTGCATTGCACTCCATTGCATATGCAACATTAGTAGAATGTTTAGGAAGTATCGATCTGACCCGACGCTTAGCCATATGGTTGCAGAGATGGAGACCAAGTACTTGAAGTACTGGTCCACCGTTCAATCTCTTTATTGTCTTGCTATATGCATGGACCCTAGGGTTAAGGTGGAAGGGGTAGAAAATACCATGACTTTTATTTTCTCGTGCATGAACATGGAAGAGCCACCCGAAGGGTTCATTCACGAGAAGTTGACTGACTTGTTCACATACTACGATACTAGGTATGGTGGTGGTAGTAGTGAGACTGTGATTACAGATATTGATACCTTGTTCAGAGATGATAATTTTTCCATTCAGCTTGCGAGGGGGAAACGTAGGGGTGGACCATCACATAGGAGCGAGATGTCTCGGTACTTAGATATCGATTACTGCTCAATCCTATCATATTCTGATACTAAGAATCTTGATTTATTACAGTAGGTGGAAATCATATGAGTCCACCTTTCCCGTGCTATCTAGGATGTCACGGGATCTACTGACTCCTCCGGTGTCGAGCGTAGCATCGGAGTCTGCTTTTTCTTTTGCAGTGAACGTGATTTCGGATAGGAGATCGAGATTACGTCCAGATATGGTTGAGGCCTTGGCCTGTTTGAAGGATTGGGAGGAATCGAAGTTTAGCATCCATGATTGTGCTGGAGCTGGGACTGGGACAGGCACTGCAGTCGCATCCACATCCACTACGATGGCGAAAGAGTTGATTGCCGATGATGATGATTCATATGATACTGATCTTGATGTTGTGGCTGATGATTCTCATGATATGCCGATTGATGATGATCTACCATTTTTTGCTTTCGATGTTATTTTTATTGATTGTATTCTTTGTTTGGACGTTGTGTTGAAATTGATATTTATTTGTTCGGACCTTCGGTTTTAAATGGATGATTGATAATTTTTCATTCGTGTTGTTTATGTTTTTTTTTAATTTTTATTTTTACTAACATAATGTATTGATTTTTTTTATGATTAAATTTTTTTTTAAAAAAATTAATAAATAACTTTGTTTTTTTAATTAATTTTTAATTTTAACATTTTTAAAAATATAAATATTTAATACTATACAATATTTAAAATTTTAAATATATTTAAAAAAAAATAAATTTTCTGCCTCTCGGGCCCGGCAAGGCACGGCACGGCCTGCCGTGCCGCCGGGCCGTGCCGAGCTCGGCTTTTTTAAACAGCAAGGCCAGCCCGGCATGGAAGCACGATCGTGCCATAAAAAAATGGGCCGACCCGGCCCAACCCATTTGACACATCTAGTTCTAGAGCATTTTGTGTCGTACCACTGCTCGTGCCTGGGCTGCATGACCTTTTTTGACACCTCTACCATAAATCATTATGGTATATGAACGAAGTCAAAGAAGTTGAACTAAATTTAGTTATAAACATTCTATCGCTCATGCTCTGTTGGGTTTGTCTTTATCATTGTACTATTTTTTTTGGTGCATTAATCTACATACTTTTTATTGTACTATTTTATTCTCAATATATCTAGAATTTTTATTTTTTATTATCTTAAAGTGAGTCAAAATAATTGAGATTTTTCTAATTTTTTATTTTTTAGTTATTTAAATTTGGGTCTAGACCACGAGAGAAAATATAGTATTGATCTCAAATTTTTCTGTCGAGTTATACTTATTATTAATATCATTATCATTATATTTATTATTAGTCATTTATTATTATTTTTGTTTATGCTTAAAAATAATTAAGTCTAATTTTTATAAACAATAAAAAATAATTGAATTTTGTTATCGTTAGATATTAGCATAATCGTAATTGGGGGTCAGATGCCATTTTGTTTTGATTTCTAATTTTTAAATTGAGATTGAGAGAGACTAAGGGCGTGTTTGTTTTTTGGCTGAATGCTGAAATCAATTTGATTTCAGCATTCAGCTATTTGTTTTTTTTTATTTTTTACTAACTTATTTCTGAAATTTTTTGAAAAAATAGTTGAAATAAAAAATCCAAAAAATTTGACTTTTTTTATTCAAAATAACTCACTCCCACACGATCAAAACTATCACTTTGGTCTCCGCTTATCTATTCAGCATTAAATAAAAAAAAAACAAATGACTTAATACTTAATGTTATTAAATATTATTTAGCATTAATTTTAAAAAAATTTTATTCGGTATTAAGAAAAAAAATAAATGCCACCTAAGAATCTAATTTTAAATTTTCTTAGTCTTTCAAGTATGTAAGTGCCTCTATGATATTTAAGCATAGTCTGTATCTCTTATATGAAAAATCATTGATAGTTATAAAAAAATTAGATTCTGATGTTATACTAGATATCAAATAAGTTAATCGATCAATTGTCATCTTAAACATCACATGATTTATGGACTCGTATGATTTTTATTAACTTAAATATTTAAATTTTTATCATCATCATGTTATTAAATATAATAATAATTAATATCTAAGTATCGAAATAACTCGTTTCTATTTAATGAATTACCTTATTATATTAAATATAAAATATGTATATATATTTTTAATATACACACTGTGCTGAATCTTCTCTGACGCTTATAGAATTTTTATAGTTAACTATGTTAAAATGAGTTTAGATTATTGAAGTTTATTTAGATTTAGGTTTTTTAAGCAAATGAGTTGGGAGCATTAAAAACACTTAATTTCGGCCTTCGACCTTTCAGTCGGGTTATTGTAATTATCTATATTAAAGTCAAAAGATTTATAATAAAATTCTTTATTCGCTTTGTTTTTTTTTATTATTCTAATTTAAAAAAAATTATAATTTTAAATTTTTATAAATTATAACAACTAATAAACAATAATTAAATCCATCCACCATTCCACCTTCTCTGACACTTGTCTTGGAGATGATTCTTTCATACTCTTTTTTTTTAATAATTATAAGTGTCATGGTAGATGGATTATATGATAATTTCTGTTTGAGTATCATGTCTAATAGTTATCTTTGAAGTGGCCCATCCTCTTACGTTGCACACACTAAATTTAGATTATTCATTTACGATAATCTCCCTTCATACCATGCTACAAAATTATAGTTATTCCAGATAAAAAAAAATTACACTCGATTAGTGTTTTTTGAAAATCATAATTTCTATTTTTTTTATGATGTTGCCGGCACCCTAGTTATAATTAGGTTTTCTATTAAGTACTATTATATTCATGCTGTGAGCCTCCATGCACCACTACTTGTGCATTTAGGGTTTCTACCAAAAACACATCGAGTATTCATACAAAATATTAAAAAATAAAATTTCCAACAATAAAAAATAGTTCTCATCCTTATAATAGTGAGATTACCATTTTTATTCATATAATTTTTTTATAATTTATAATTATTATTTTTAATTATTTGTATACCCCATCATTATAGTTGTCATCTCATAAATTGTATTTTGTGATATTTTTTATTTATCTATATCATGTATCTTATCATATCAGGTATAATAACTTTTTTCTATATTCAAAATAAATACAAGGAAGCACGCACACACACACACACACACACACACATATTACACATATTAATGTCATATGATGCTAAAAAGAAATTTAATATCCCAAAATTTCAAGTATTGATTTTTATCGAAGCTAACGAAAACAAAATGATTCATAATATTTATCTACATGTACTGTTATCAAAATCATATAATTCACGATTTGATTCACTATTCGATTCACGATTCATTATAAATGATCCGACTCTTTAAAAGAATTAAAAATATGCTTGAATTTAAGACTGAATCATTAAATTGCAAATCGATTCACATGAATCGATTTAATATTGATATTCAAGGGATCAAGATCCTTAAAAAGTCACAAAAATAAAAATTAAAATACCAAAAAAAAATTTTTTTTAACTATAGGAATTAATTAACGTAGAAAAAAATAATTTCAATCTTTTGTATTATTTATTATGAATTTAACATGAAAAAATAACAAAAATACCAAAAAAGTCAAATAAAAATTAAAATATCAAAAAAAAAATATTAAAAGTATGAAATAAGAATTCTTTAACATTAAAAAAAATTACAAAAAATTTGATTCACAATTTGGTTCTTAATTCACGATTCACTAATTAAGTATTCATAATTTAACAATTATGAATTTAATTACAAAAAATTACATATGTTTATGAAAAATGAATTCCTTTGATATTTATAAATTTATTTTATATAGAATAGTAATTAGTGTCTAAATATCCCGATAGCTTATATTTATTCGATAAATAATCAACTTATTGTTCATCACTAGCTAATGTTACATACATAGAAAAATCATCATCTTGAAATATGTTATTATTTTTTATACTCATAAACTTACTAAAATTATCATACTTATTTTCATCATATTTAAATTTATCTTTTAATTATTCTAAAATTCTAACATGTGTTCCCTGGTAGGTGATTAATGTAACTATATATATATATATATAGTTTAATATTTTAAATATTTTATTCCTATTATAATTGTTTTTTTTTGGATATCCTAGTACATTTGAATTAATTTCTAATTTATTTTTAAGTATGATTGTTAAATGAAAAATCTCAATTTGAAGATTATCACAAATAATTTTTACTTATGTGCTCTCAAGCGATATTATTATATGAAATATTATTAAATATTATATTATATATTTTATTTTGTATTTGTATGTGACCAGTAATATTGATATTATACTCGTATAATAATAATATTTAATTTTTTTTTTTGCTAAATATGGGCGTGATTTATTTGTGAAATGGACAGATCTGAGTAATCGCGATCAGGATCAGATGAAATGCGTGCTGATTGTTAACCTGGAGGTGAAAGATAACCATGAAGAAGCTGCTGCTGGTGGTCGGCAGGCTTTAGATCTCTGCCAGAACGTGGGTGTGATTGTAGTTGCAAGAATAATAAAAAAATAAAAATTGTTTTTTTTTTTTAATGATTTAATATTTGTGTGTTTTATTGTTATTTATTTATTTATTTTTTTGAAATACTGTGGTGTAGATTGACGGGGCAGGTGAGTGGGAGGATGTCATTGATTCGATCGTGCTGTCTTTTGAGGCGAGGCACCGCCGGAAGCTGTTGTATGCTATTTCCTTCTACTGAACCTCCGTGCGCCTGCACGTGCTTCTTCCTTCTTTTATGCATTTTTTTTTTTTTTTTGTTTTAAGTCTATTTTTAGTTTTTTGAGTTTTAGGACGTGTTGTGAAATTTAAATGCCCGTGTCCAATAAATGGGACTCATCCATAATGTGTGACATTTGAATAATGGATGGAAAATGACATAAATGCCCTCTTTTAGACATTTTGAATTCATTTGTAATTGGAAAATAAAGTTTTATTTTCCCATCTATTTTTTAAAAAATTGCTTATTTTAACAAAGAATGAGAGGGGCATTTTTCTCAAGAAAAGATTATTTTACGCGGTGACCTATTTTATCTATTTCCATCATTTAAAATTTTTTTTTTTAATAATTTTGACGCCATGATTTTTTTGTGACCGTGGTGACGTGTCCCGTCAAGATCAATTTGGAAATTAATTTTTAATTTGACCTAATTTATTATGGAATAATTCTTGGGAAAAGACATAAATACCCCTATTCTTAAGACGAAAGGATATTTTTTTATCAAATGAGGATTGATTCTGAGGAAATAAAATAAGATGGGACGTGTTTATAATTTCTGCTTTATTTTTATTATTTTAATTAGCTAATTTTTTTTTTGTGACGTGAAATGCCAAAAAATTTATTAAGTATGCTTAATTAGTTAGTTTAAAATGCTTTTTAAGAAAATATAATTTAACAAGCTGCTTAATTAGTTAATTCATTTTTTTTATCAGTCGTCTCCACGACGGCGCGATCAACGATATTCGTGTGCTGCCCTGACAGGAACAGGACTGGGCCAGATCGCTGAGTTTTTCAAAGTTCAACGGCAAAGTACCAGATCAGTTCGGTACATGGCATTGATTTTGTTCTCGTGGATGGGAAACTGAGTGAGCCAGTGATGCCGCCGAAGCAAACTTCGAAAGTTGATTTAGCGAAAAAACAGAAGGTTGTAGAAGACAAGACCTTCGGGTTGAAGAACAAAAACAAGAGCAAGACTGTACAAAAGTATGTGCAGAACCTCAAGCAATCTGTACAGCCAAAACCTGATCAAAACAAGCTCGCCGCGAAGGTTCGTTCTTCATCGATCTCTGCTCATCAATTTATACGTTGCTTCTCTTTGTCATCTTCGTTGCTGGTTCGTAGCGATTTTTCGCGTTCGATTGCGAAACTGAACTTATAAAAATCGTGTGGTCGTGCCAATAGTTGTCGCTAGGTTTAAGTTACAGGATTATGCTCGATTGAAATGTCATCGTCTATCTTTGTTCTTATTTGGCTGACCTTACGTTCGTGTTCAATAGGAATGTCTCTAATATTGTTCTATATTCTAGTTATGCCGCCCTTGGTCCATGAACATGCTTTTGTTGCCTATGTATGGATCCTTTGTGTTTGCTGTCTGTCTTCTGTGCATATATTCGGTTTGTGGTTCCGTGGCTCATGTTTTCTTTGTATGGGTCCGTGTTGGATGTTGCCTTTGTGTGGATCCATTGCATTTGGCGTCTGTCATGGGTATTTATTGGACCATTGGTATGTTATTATGTAAATGTAATCATTTGCTTCGTGTTGTTGATGGGATGGAAGTTCAAGTGGGTGTTGCCTAACAGATTCTGGTATAATATTCTATGCAACGTCCACTTGAAGTTCAAGTGGGTGTTTGTTCCCTTAATTCCCCAAAAATAAGAACAGGTTGCATTTTTTTTTTGAAGAATCTGCTACATATACTTGAGATGCTTATTAATCAAGCAACATGTTATGTTCGTAGCTAGGTTGGAATTCAGAATAATACATTATAGTTAGAATTCTAAACAACTGAAATTACTAAAAAACAGACCTTAAATATTCAATACAAAAAACTAGAAATGATATAACACCTTAACTTCTCAATACAATAATTCCATTTGATAAAATTAAATTGAAGTAAATAAATTATTTAATCTTAAAAAAATAATAAAACTTTGTAAAGTGCATCATGTTATTTTTGTCCACTTAAAAAATTCTTCTTTAAGTTTATATTATTGATACTATAATTGTCAAAGTGAATAATTTTGTAAAATGTATCATTTCATTTTTGAAGTATCTTGCTATGACGCCTTAGATTGATCTTTTAAGCTCTTTGATAATCGAGCATGTGATGCATTGCCATATCATCTTTGAAAGATTCATGAGAATACAAAGTTGTGGGTTTGCTTCAAGAATTAATATTGCAATTGTTAATGATGTTTCATTGAAATTTTAATCACAATATTTATATCAAAGATTAATGAATTATTTTTTTTTTAACTTGTTTAAATAATCGTGTCAAAAAGCATATTTTGCATTAATGTTCAAATATACATATATAATGTAAAGCCCCTTTACATGATACTTACACTCTCACTGTTAATCTCTAAATTGCATTTATAAATTTAATGTTTAAAATATGTATACAATTTTATTATATATTGCTCAAGTTGATATGTGAATATCTTATATCTGAAGCTTGAGAGAGAAAAAAATATGATTTTCTAAATGGTTTAGTGAAAGTTTGTTCGATTTAATTTCTAGTATGAATATAATAATAATTTGATAATCATGACTTATTCTCCTAATAAAGTGAATATATCTAAATTGATTTGTTATACCTGGTAGCTTGTCATTTTCGTAGGAAATTGCCATCTCTAATAAGAGAAACACATTTTGATTTACCATTTACATTAGTCCATATCCTTTTGACTTTGAGATTATATGTGATTGATTCCAAGCTTTGATTCTCATTCAAAATGTGCTTGTTTGTTCTTTCGATGATCGCACTATTGTTTAGTTGGATCTTTTCCCATGTTGAGAGTATTCAGACAAACTAGAGTGATGCTATGCATTTCCACTTGAGAGGAGTTATTATTATCTTGTGTTTCATAGCATATTTTATTTGTAGTAGATAGTGTATTGAGATATGCTCTAATATAAACCAATCTTGTCATTGTTCTTATTTTTTTTCTTTATGTTTTTTGAAGGGTGATTTTGTGGTGATTATTGATTGAGATGCAAATACCAATATAAATGGGTGATAAATGATATTTATATAATTTATATTATGGTTTTGTTTACCCATTTGAATCATATTTCATTTGGAATATAATCTAACATTTCAATGATGCTTTTTGCTTATATTAAACAAATTAATATCATTCATAATTATTAAAATACATTTATGATATATAAAAATTAAATATATATATTTTAATTATTTAAATGATGTGATTTTATATAGATTGTCATTCTAATCTAATTTTTTAAATCATTTTGTGATTTTTATTTAAATTTTTGATAATTTATTTTATATATTTATTAATTAATGTGTGTTAGAAATAATTGAAGAATAAGTAAATTTATAGATTATAAAAGATTTTAAAATTAGGTTTTCATTAATTTAGATCTCTTATTTATAAAAGTTAGAAAATATTAGAATTAAGTGTAATATTTAATTTTGCACAAATAAATATTATAATTAAATATAATATTTAATTCATGGATGCATATAAGGTCATTCATAATTATATATGTATTATTTATAACACTCCCAATTGAATTATTATTATTATTAAAAAGAATTTTTAGAATTATTTCATTAAAAATCTTACCCGTAAAATTTAGTGAGATATAATTTGGATGAAGGTAAAAATATTACAATATGCTAATATTTTATGATGATGCTTTATCTCATAATGATATGATTATGTTGTTTTTAATATTTCATTGTTGAGATTTTAAGTCGATTCATTTTAATTTAATATATAAATTTTTTGTAAGTTATAATAGGTAATTTATATAAATAAGGTTAGCAAGGTTATTACTTGATCTTATTTGATAAATATTAATTTTATTATTTTTTCTAAAGCTTGTGTAAAAAAGAATTTTGGAGAATTATATACTTAGTTTGATCACTCTTAATATATCTTTTTTTTATTTGTTCAATATCTGTATCATTATATTTATATAGTATTGTTTGAGTAACTTTGATAAAGGATAATTCATAAGATCATTATATATGTTTTATCATATATTTGAACCATATACATTCACAGATAGTTTAATATTTTTTGAATGATTTGAGTAAGTGATGATCATTATAACACTCGTACTAGTAAAAATATATCATATTTGAGATTGAGTTTCATGAGGATATGAATTATGAAATATATCTTGTATTTGTATATCTAATTAAGTATGATTTTACTTTTTTTGAATAGTACAAGTCAATGTCACTTGTCACTTGAAAGTATTGCAATATATATTGAATCCTATTTCAAAGTCTTTTTGTTTAGGTATAACTAATATTCTATGATGATGTTTCTCCTCATGATGACATTACTATGTTGTCTTTAATGTCTTAATATTGAGATATTTAAGATGACATATTTCAATTTTATATATTAATTTTTTGAATGTTGCATTTGCTAATGCTTTTGTGAATAGGTTAGTAAGAATAATTTTTATAAGAATATCAAATGAATATTTTTTTGTGATAATATAATATTTTTTGTAGATTAAGTTATTTTTATATTAAGAAATTATTTGCGTTTTCGAAAATTTTTTATATTAAATTGAATTTGAGTGTACTCTTTGAGTTGAATGATCATCAACATATCATCTTTCATAATTAGAATATTATTTTTGTGAAAAATTAACAAAACTATCAGGTCATCATAATTTTCCAGAAAAATTAATAACGTGCATGTATAACCTAATTGAGATGATTGTTTATGAAAATTTCATAAATTAAACGTTCAATGATTATTTAAGATCACACAATGCCTTTGATAATCTATAAATTGCATCAAACTATGCTTGAACTTTAGAGTTAGATGATTGTTTAAAATATATATATCCTCTTCAAGTTTATCATAAAAAAATATTTTTTTTGATATTTAATTGATATATTATCTAATTGTGAGATACTATAAGGATAAGAAAAATTAATATTGAGGTCATCTTTGATAATTAGAAAATAAGTGTCATAATTGTCTATATCAAATATCTAAGTGAATTTATTTATTTCAAATTTTATCTTAATATGATTTATGTTCCCATCTAGATATGTTCTTACGGTGAGCACTAACATGCCACCAGTGTATCTTATTGAAGGTCATAGTTTTAGTTCCTAATTTCTATTAGAGTTGATGTGCTATATTTTTTTTATTATGACCTGATGCTAACTTGAATGAGATAATATTTCTGATAGAGAATTGAATATTATCGTATTGCCAAGATAAATAATAAAAGAAACAAAAGAAAGAATAAAACTATAATTTGTCAAAAGTTATAAAATTGAATACTAAGTACAACTCATCTATTTATTTTGGAACATCATCGAAATGTCAAGATTAGTGAGGTTAACTGTATAATCTTTGTATTTCTATGTAGGCTCATCTTTGATCTAAGAAAGTTGATATTCATGTTCTCTTAATATAAATTCTAAGTTTTTGATAGTCAAGTTTTCTAGTTACCGAATCAATATGAGTTTGTATAATTCTCTTAATGTAAATTCATCATGGCATAAAGCAGTTCTCCCTATTTGGGAAAACTCACTTTTTTTGATTCAACTTTATCTGAATTTCTTAGTAGATATATAATTCCTTGAGAATATTATCACATTGAGTATTAACATGCTTAGTTATAGTTGATAGAAGACTCTCCTTACAAAATGGTAATCCAGAGGGTGCTATCTGTAAGGAATGAAGAGTATTAAATTAAAGTATAACATATGATTACAAAATATTAACATATTAGATCTGCTAAGAATTATAAAGTTAAATTTGTTTGATACTTATTCTTTGATGCGATGGTAAATGTTTTTATTTAAGAGTGCTAAATCTCGAGTTTGATACTCTTAAAATGTATTTTCTTTAAATTTTGGAAGTAAGATTGTCAACATATTAATATCTCTCAGATCTTATTCTAAAATAGAAGTCTTGTGTAGTGGGTTTGATCTCTATCTTCATATTGTACTCACTAACTTCATTATTATATTTGTCAATGTTCTTATATATTTCAAGATTCTAATCTAATATTTTTAGATTTAATTTGAGCTTTTTTATGTGCTTACTTTTATTAAATATACTATGTGAATCCTTAATTATCTTAGTGGTTGGATATATTTTATAGTGAGCCTAACTTATTTTACATTGTATCATGACAATGCTACAATGGGATTTGCTCAATTTTCACTACATCTCAATTTAAGTACAATGCATCTAGCATTCTTTTCACTCTACTTTATGTTAGTGTAGCTGATCCCTTAAGGGAAGTGCTTTTTTGTTTTGCAAAATCTCTGACTTGAAAATTATATATGAGAGAATATGATAAATTTTTGATGGTTAGATGTCATGTGCTTATTATCATTTCTTTTGATAAAATTTTGTATTACATTAGAAGATGGGGGTAAAATTTTGTGTTGGTACTTGGAATGAGCTGAAAGGTTAATATAATTTATTTGACTCTAAAACAAACTCTTTTTTTAATGATTATGTATATTTTTTTTAGGGTTTCTCCATTTCAGTCTCATGCTTGTGATTTTGCTTTAACAACAGAAAAAGAAAGAGGAAGAGAAAGTAAAGGATAAGGAGCTGAATGAACTTTTCAAGGTTGCTGTTAGTCAACCAAAAGTTCCTATTGGTGAATTTCTGATGTCCATCTCTCATCTCTTTTGTTCTTTCTTTATCTCTCTCTTGGTTTGGGTCATTATGATTTGAGCTTCTGTTTTTATGCTTTTTTCTTGACCAATGCTGACTACCTTATTCATATCAGGTGTTGATCCAAAATCTATTCTTTGTGAGTTCTTTAAAGTGGGGCAATGTGCCAAAGGTTTCAAATGCAAGTTCTCACACGATCTGAATGTTCGGAGAAAAGGAGAAAAGATAGATCTGTACAGTGATCTACGAGACAATGGTTATCACTGAACTAATTATTAATTCATGTTTCATGTAGTTGCATGATTTGGAATTTCACTGTTTCTCTTTTATGATAACCATGTGACACATTATTTTTTTTATTTTTTAGAAACCATGGATGATTGGGACCAAGATACTTTGGAGAAAGCCATAGAGTCAAAGAAGAGAGAATATTGTCAGAACAAACCTACTGATATTGTACATCTTTCTTGCGTTGTTACAATAAATAATGATTCTTGTTGTTAGAAGAAACTATGATTATTGATGTAGTGATCATCTTGAAATGTAGATTGCAATCATACTTAGAAAATATTATACACACAAGCTTTGAAGATTCGCGTATAGATGATTCTTAATGTCTCTCATGTTGAGTATGTAACTATTGGAGTCTTGATTTGATAGATATGTATTAGCTTACATGCTGAATGAAATTGTCATATTATCATGTTTTTTTTAATATTTAATGGAGGAAATGAAGATTGTATCTAGTTTCAAAGATTTTCCCTTTAGTGCGTGCTTAGGGAGAAATTAGTATTTTAATAGTTTTATTCTAGAAATTTAAAGAGATTGTGTTTGATGAGTATCAAAATTTAGACCCATTTCTCTAGGACTACTTGTCATTATATTAAAGTTTGATCTTTAATAGATATATGCAACAAAAAGAATTCCTAGGTGATCAGTTATACCAATATTATTCTTGCGCAACTATTTTTAATTTTAGATATCTTATGTGATATGGTGTAATAGTATATGTGTAGTTGTTCATATTTTTTAATATTTATTTAATAATAGAAATGTTACACTTTTTGATTATTTCTTAAATTGACCAACTTTATTTGAATATGTCTTGTTATTATTAGAAATCACATATGTAACTACATGATTACTTCATAATTATTAATAACTATTAATTCAATTTGGGCTTCAATTAGGGAGCAAAGTGAGATGAGAGCGGAGAAACGAGAGGAAAATGTACTATTTTTTAATTAATAAAAAAAATAATAAAACACATATGTATATTCATGATGAGGCAACCCATATGTCAAGTGTTTTCATATAGACAAAAGTAAAACAAGTAAATAAACTCTAAAAAATGTAACTAAAATCTCTATATGTCTTATCAAGTTGATGCGTATATTTTATAAACATTTAGATTGGAAGAGAGGAAAATAATTCTAATTCTTTAAGTATTTTCGTGAAGATGTATGTAATTTGTTTAAAGATAAGCATACCGATAATAATCATAGCCTAATGATTGATCTTTTCTTGTATTCAAAAATGATAATTAATTTTGATATAATTTTTGTCTGTGAAATACTATATTAATGATAATGTGTTAAGTTATCTGATTATCATAGTAAAATATTATTAATTTTTAAATTGGTAGGTCCAATTCCTCCAAGAAGTGACTCTTCCAATTAAGTTCATATGTAGTCGAAAGTATAACTTTTCCATTGCATCATATCTAAAAAATAGTGATGGGTCATTTATTTTTTTAGCAGACAAGATTCTATCTGAGAAAAAAATAAATCTTGGTGGTGGATTTTTTCTTAGTGATTCTGGGAGCCCAATTAAAATTTATGTAGGCTTTTACTTGGTTATGTTCCTAATCTTTGAATGAAATATGACAGCTTGAATCTTTTTTCAAATATCTGAGAATTTGATAAATTATGTTCATATCTGTGAGATCACAAGCAATGATTAACTATACTATCAATATAAGTAATTTCAAGTATGATTACTATTAGATAATTAAGCTGTCATATTATTCTATTGTATTAAGAAGGATCAACTCAAGTGTTGATATCAATGGACATATCCACTCTCTGATCAAGTGATGATTCGATAAGTGTGCATCCTATCATTTCAATATCAGATAAAATATTTAAAACACATCTCAACCAAAAAAAAATTATATCTTCTAAATAAGTAATCTCAAAAGTTTGAAAATATCTAAAATATAATAAATATTTAATCTAAAACTTGATATATTAGAATAATTTTAATTGTGATATATCTAATTGATTATCTTTGATAATTAAAATGAAATGAATATATACTACTAATAACATATATTTTTTGAATGATTCAAAGTATTTTATTGATAATCATTATTATTATTTTGTATTTTCTCTGTAATGGATCACGAAAAATCTAAATGTTCATTACTTTTCTAAGAGATATAATTGCTTCTCAAGTTTTTTCAAGTCTTTTTGAAGATATATGTTGACTGATTTGATATTTGCTTATAAGTTATAATTATGATCTTATCATAATTCATTTTTATGAGAAATATTAATATTTTTCATTATATATATATATATATATATATATATATATATATTCATAGTATATATTTTACAATGTTTGTCTATAGTTATTGTGATAATCCGATAGTAAAAATATATTTCTCAATTATATTTAATGAATAAACAAAACACAGTTATACAGAGTTCTTGATATATTTTTTTCATAATAAAAATGATATTTGTGAAGATGTATGTAACAATGGTCTTAGCATAATAAATATTTTATTATAAATTGATTTTTTTAATGTTTTTAGAATTTTTTTTAATAATTTAAAATGATTTGATAATAAAAATATTTATTTATACTTAGGTTTTTTTGGTGCTGGGAAACTTGGACCTTTCTCTCAGATTATTTACTTGTTGTTATCTAAATCAATTACACACACACACACACCCACATATTTTATTTTTTTAATATTTATTAATATTTTTCATGTTTTAAAATTTAGAAATCTTTTTAGGATGTGAGATTTAATTTTTAATTCAAAATTTAAGTAGTAAAAAAATAAGCTAAAAATTACAAATCTAATCATGACAATTATAAGGCTCACATGTTAATATTAATTTACAAGATTATATTTTATATAATATTATAATAAATTTAAAAAGTACAAATAATGTATGTTCATGTTTTTAAGTTTCAAAGTTTATATCATTTGACGTATTTCTGGTAGTCAATTAATTTGTACTTTTTTAATTTAAAGTCCAACTTCTTATTTTTTTTCTTTTGGCACATGGATATATGCAATACACCTTAAGATTTGAAGATGAGCTGCACTTGGATTCCTTTTATATAGTGTCTCAAATGGTGTCTAATCCCTCACTATCAATATAAGAGTTGTTTTTTAGGTTGTATATTGTGATAACTATTTTAGCATAAAATTTTAGCTTTAAACTTGCTAAACTCGTCATGCATTTTGTTTTTATTATCATTGTTCTATTTAGTGTTTAAATAATTTTATTCTATTGTTATATTATCCTAATCGTGTTTTTCCTGCTAACATCCTGCTCAAGATAGAACTTATCAACTGAAAAATATTATTATCATTGTTCATATACAAAATCATGATTTTCATCAATACTTTGGAATTCTTAAACTTTTCTAACATCTCAATTTTTTTCTGAATGACAAAGACTTGAAAAAAATATCAACAAATAATATGTAGTATATTGATCTCTCATGTGATGTCTCTAGTATTTCTTTCAACAAGTCTTAATGACTTAAATTTATCATTGGTATTGATCTGGTGAATGTTGATTTGAAATTTATCATTTTTTTCATTTTCATACAAGTAATCCTCACAAAATTTAAATACTTATTAAAAATTTGAATTTCTTCTATCTTTTTAGTTTAAGAAATATTTATTAGATTTTTCTTCATTGATGTGCCTTAGTCTCTATTTTCATAATATGGTTTCATGCTCCGACATCATGTTTTCATGCTGTGACACCATGTTTTCATGCTGCCACACCATGTTTTCATGCTGAGACACCATGTTTTCATGCCGTGACACCATGTTTTCATGTCGCGACATCATGTTTTCATGTCGCGATACCATGTTTTCATGTTGCAATATCATATTTTTATGTTGCAATACTATGTTTTTATGTTGAGCATGTTGTGACATCATGTTTTTATATAGTAATATTGAATTCAACTGTGACATTGAACTATTATTCTCCATGTTTTACTTATTCTCAAAAACAAATGACCCATAGCCTAGAGACATGATGATGCTTGCCAACAGCTTGTACAAGGTTCTATACCTTATTCTCCGAGAAATTGCTATTGCTCCTCAAGTATTCTTACAAAATTTGTCGTCATAGCTAAATTGAACTCTAATTTAAGTTATGATACTCATAAATAAAATTTATGCTCAAGTTTAGATTTTACATTATTCCTGAAAGGAATTTGAAAGTACATCTTCATCTTCATATTTTTATAGTTAATTATCTTTGTTTTTGAGTTGTTTCTCATAATCACATCTCTACCCTAATAAGACTCATAATATTTAATCAAATTTTGATGATGAGTCTCATGACAAAATTCACATGTATTAATAAACCAAGTCTCTCCATCAACATGGGCAACACATGCTTCTATGATGTGTAGATATTTGTAAAGGCTAATTAATTGATAAGCTATCTTTCTTCCGACATAGCTTGTTTTCATTTCTCTAATGATCCCTCTTGAAGTGGTTAGGTTTATCAAAATTTCAATATTTTAATTTTAGCTTTTTAATATTTTTGGATCTTTCTCTTATCTTTTTTTTCTTGTAGGTCAATTTGAATTTCTTTGCTTAATCCTCCTTGAAATTTTCTCAATTTGAACCTAAAATGTTGCCGAACTTATCATTTTTAGATTCACACTCAAATTAGACTCGGTAATTGAATCTTGGCTCTGTAACCTAACCGTGAACTTAAATACTAAATGTTGGAAAAATTAGAAATACATAGTATATTTCTTTGATACCTAATATAAATATCTACAATGATGATTTAGAGTTTTGTGAAGGGGAAAGAGAAATACTCAAATGAATTAAATAAACATGGAAGAAAACATGCTAGGGAGAAATTAATAACACAAAATACATAGTATATTTCGTTCAAGGTTGCGGCTTTACAATTTAGGTTGCGACTCTAAACACATATTGTGACTTTATTGAATGTTGTAACTCCGAACATATGTTGTGACTTTGTTCAAGATTATGACTCAAAACATATATTGTGATTTCATTCAAGGTTATAATTTTATAATTTAGATTGTAATACCAAAAAAAAGTTTTTTTGTCACAACAATACATAATATATTATGATTATATTCAGATTATGACTTCACAATTTGAGTCGTGATGTTGAATATAAGTTCATTTAGCCGTAATAATACAAAATATATTTTGAATTTGTTCATGTTATGACTTCATAATTTATATCGTAACATTGAACACATTATAGTTTCGGAAGTATTAGTCAATTCTAATAGTGAGAGTACAAATGAAATAATTAATAATATTTGAAAGAAAAAAATAATTTATTATTATATTACAAAGGAGTTTTGTGTGCTCCTTTACAGTAATTGTAAATGCTATGATATGTGAATTTTGTGATGATCTCTGGATGATACCAATAAATGGTATGTCTCTTTCAATATTGTGTAAAACTCTCGATTTCAAATCTGGAAATAATATTCAACTATTACATGTGGTGTGACTCATTCTTGTGAATTGTATACATTGAATTAATATTATTTTTTATCTATCTATATTGTGATAATATCTCTTCATATACTAAAATAAAATTAGGATTTTTTCAATTTGAAATTCTAAGACATAAAATTTTTCTAATTAAATAAATTAATGTTTAATTTATAATAAATACTAATTTATTTCTTTTCCATAAAATCTTAGGTTGGGTGAAATTGCCTTGAAAAAATTAGGATTTTGGGGGCACACAGTTTTCACGAATCACACTGCTGCCGTGCAATTTCACGCCACCATCTTGCCACCACCGCACGACCAACATGTGATTATTATGCAATCACAATGCAACTACCAGACAATCTTGGTGTGCCCACCTTGAAGTTGAACTCAGTCACACAATAAGTGTGTGGCAATTCTTATTTTGGATTTGTGTATGCATTGTGCTAATATGTTGTATGTGTGTTTTTTCTTTTTCTTTTTTTTTGTTTGTAATCCTCTCATACTCTTAGAAACACTATTGGATTAACTCTGATACCATGTTACCAATAAATATAAAAAATTTTAAAAAAATACAATAATGCAATCTGGAAACATGACACAAAAACGCTCTTATAAGTTATAACACAAGCAAAATGAATTGAGATTGCACACATGTTGGGTGCTCGAACAAAAAAACAAATGATTACATAAAACGTAATAAATTGTCAAACTGCAGCACTGTGAGTGGAGACATGTGACTGTGTTTTGGTGCTGTGTGCAGATGTGCGAGGTGTTGTGCATAATCTAGATGCAGTGTATATATTGTGTATTTCTGTGAGGTGCAGTGGTGCAATTTTGTACAGTCAGTTGTTTGTGGAGTAGAGTTTTGCAGTTATATGTCAAGTGGTGCTGTTTTGTAGTTTTGTACAGTTTTGTTTTAGTTTTGTGCAGAGTGTCACAAATACAAATTTGTTATAGTTTTATGCATTGTGTGCAACAGTTTGTGGTAACAGAGTGGCTGTTACTTCCATGGAGGAATTAAAAATTCTTTGGTCTATTAAGTATTTCTCTAGTCGAGGTACAAGCATACATAATAGATTCCTCGTATAATACACATGTTACATGAAGAATGTACATACCAAAGATAGTTTTTGGCATTTATTTTATGAGCTAAGATCAAAAGTATTTCAAAGGGATAGTCAGTGGTGACTTATTTTTTTGTGCAAAATTGGGATTCGGGACGCACCAATGAGATGTGATGAACTTTACAACAAACTATCAAATCTACTCAGGTTAGATCTTTTATGTATACATATATCGGGTTAATTACAGTTAATCAGAATATTTCATTTTTTTTTTCTTAGTGACTGTCAATTCTTATGGAAGTACTTCTACTAGATATACTTCATTTATTTTTTATTTGTCTGTCTCATTTTGAAATTTGGGTAATATATGCATAAGACAAAATCACATGTAATCAGACAATTTTTTTTATTTGTCGAGGATAAAATATTTGATATTTTTGTGGTTAATGACACCATTATATGATCTATGGGATAAGATACTGTAAATGTTGTATTTGTTCTTTTGTATGTGTTGTTTTTGTATCTAAGGTTCATCATATTTTATTTTTAATTAATTATTCTATTAAATAATAAAATTGTAATGTTGTATTTTCTCTTTTTGATATTTTGATATAATATTGGTGTATCATATTGATAACTTTCATGTAGATTGTGTGAGATTAATCGTGTTTATTTTCTCCATCTTTAGAAGTCTATCTAGCTACTTTATTATTGTTATGCTAGGAATCTTATTAGGATTTCAATGAAAGTCAAGTAAGAGGAAGAAAATGAAAATAAGAAAGGAAAGAAAAAAGTGAAAAAAAAGTTTTAATTAAACATAAAAATATAAAATTTATAATTATATATATATATATATATATATATATATATATATGGTTTTATGTATCATATATGATGGTTGCTCCCAAATAATTCAGAAATAAAAAAGAAAATAAACAAACAATAAGAATTATGCCATTGCACTAAAATAAATTTCATCACTCATTTGAAGTTGGTTCACATATATTACAAATATTAAATTTAAAAGAGGAATGAAATATATGATTCACTAAGAGTCTTTATGAAAATATTTATAATTTGCTTGTTAGTAGGTACTTGTGCAGTGACTATAATACCTTCATGAATTGTATTCATATGAAATAATAATCGATATCAATATATTTTGTCTACTCATGAGACATTGGGTTGATTTCAATATGCTAAGAGACTTAGGGGTTGTTTGATAACCCACTTAATTTTTTTCAAACTATCAAAAATAAAAATTTTTAATGGTTTTAAAAAATTAATATGTTTGATAAAAAAAATATTTGAGAGTTGTTTATTGAAAATTTTAAGTAAAATAGCATTAAAAATATAAGTAGATAGAGACTTATTTAATATTTTCAACAAAAATTTTTAATAGTTTTTTTTTAAGTTATTATTTTGTTTTTTTTTCTTTTTTTTTTCGTTTTTTCATTCTCGCTACAGTATAGTTTGTGAGCTTGTCTTCTCCTCCACATTTCTTCGTCATCACAAACTTTTATCCTAACACTCTTTCATGATTAATTTGATAGAGAAAATAATAAATTAATTAATTATTTATTAATTTTAATTTTTATATTAAAAATTGAGATAATTTTAAAAAGCTTAAATTTTATTGGTTATTTTATAAATATTTTTTTTTTTTTTTGATTTATGATTTATTTATGGATATGTTTTTAGAGATATTATTTTTTTAATAATTAATAATTATAGTGAAAAAAATTTAATTATAAATTCTATTTATGTTGGATAATATGTAATGTAATGATAATAAGGATAAATAAGTAAAATATATCATTTTTAACATTCAGCATTTATAATTATCAAACAATATATTTATCTTTAGTATTTAATTAATAGTAATTTATCAAACAGTTTTTTAATACAAATTCAACACTTATAAAATTTAGTCTTAATTTTTTAGTACTTATTTTTCAGTACTATTTTTTTGGTTTTATCAAGCGGGTCCGTATTTATTACAATAAAACATAATCAACCCCTTAATTAGTACACACAACTCCTCCAAGAAGTGAGTTATTGAATGAAGCTCAACAGTAGTAGACATTATAGCTTTGTACTCTATCTTTGTATTAGATCTAAAAATAACTGTTTCTTAATTTTTAATGAAAAAAAAATTGTTTAAAAGATAAGTTTAAAACTTATAGTAAATTTTTTCTTTGTAATTGTGTAAGTCCAACTAAATTATAAGTACACATCTACTCAGATTTGTTATTAATTTTTGAAAAAAATCTCATGTTATGAAGCCCTTTTCATTAACATAAAAATCTAAAGAATTATGTTCATACGAGTGTTTGTGAGAATTTAGGAAGCAACTAATTATATTAACAATGTATGTAATATTTGGTTTGGTTACTTTTAAATAGTTCATATTTGCTATTTTTCTTTTATATATGGTGGATATCAAATCTTTTGTCTAAATTGTGATATGTAGAAATAATTTCATTTGTGATATACTTAATTAATTATCTCTTATAATTAGAGTTTGTAATTTTATTCTTTTAAATTTTGTTTTATACTATAAAATATGTTCCACAATTTATATATTATAATTATGTTTTTAGAAATAGTAGAAGCTATGGGCTACTGCATTAAGATCTCTTCTTTGATATTACTATGAAGGATTGTATTCCTCACATTCAACTAATTTATATATAAATAATGAGATGCAACAACATAGAGCAGCAACCTATAATCAATATCATTTTGGTCACCATTTTGGTCACAAGGAACAAAATATATTCCAATAATCATTGCTATAAGTCTGTGTTAATTATTTTTGCTACTAACCTGATATTTAGTCGATCAATTTTTTTTTTAATATTTGCTCTTCCTAATACATATCTATTTGTATCTTGCTGCATACTTACCTAAAGATTTTGGAAGATCCCAAACATGATTATATGAAATTACACTCTAATTATATCTTGTCATCATCTCTGATGAATAATTGTCTTGAAAAGCATATTAGAGTTTGTAGCTATAAAGTGTAGACAGAAATCAGAATACATTATGTCAAATTGAGAATAAAAGATTATATGACAAAGAGTGCTAGGCGGGCCTTCCAAAGTGGATCAAATCAAATGACAAGAGATTTATATGGAAAAGGATACGAGCATATACATCTAATTTATATCATTAGGTTGGGATCATCAATTCTCCCAATTCTTATCTATCTTTCTTGAGAAGACTCATATCTTGTGTCTAGTAGGACACTCGTTCTAGTCTCCTCTTGTATGCATAAATATTCAAAGAGAAGTTTCACTACTGCCTAGAAGAGGATTATCACTAATTTCTTAAATCTAATTCTCCTAGTAATATCAAGTGAGTAGGCAATGGTATGATCATAAGCAATTGTTACTTTGCTATATGTATAAAAACTAGATACGAAGATAATTTTATCATAATAGTGTTTGAATATACATTTTCTTGAATCAAGTTCTTAAAGAAAGTCATTATCAAAGGAAATAATATTCATCCTCATTATGATTTTATGATCTCTAGTGAGTAACATTTATAATTCTTATGTGTATTAGAATACACAATAATGTGTACATCATGACACAAACAGTCTTATTCTCTTTATCTTGTAAGAGGTGCCGAACAAAATAAGCACGCTTAAAATTCTTAGGTAAAAGATAAGAAAATATATTATTGATATAGAAACTGTGAGATACAGCTTGAGATAACATAAAATTGCATTTAGTTAATATATATGTTAGCTGTTAATATCATTTCTTCTTATTAGGATATTTGAATAATATTATTTAGTAAAAGTGTCTTAATTCTCTTAATTAAATATTTTATTATTATTTTTTGCTATTCATTTTGTGTAGGATTATCCACGTAATGGACTGTCTCATACTCAAAAAAGTAATGAGAAATATATTTAAAAAAATATTATTAATTCTTAATATTTAATATCATAATAAAATTGATATTTTACCTTTTAATAAAATTTTATAAAAATATACAAAATTTGAGATTCTTCTTTTGAAACTAATTATTATGGATATTTAGTTTAATTATTAAAAAAAAACAAATTATCTCAGGCTATCATGTATAGTCGTTTAATGTGGATCCAAACTATTTGGATGAATCCGAATAAATAGATTTCTCGTAGTATGTAAATGACATTCTGAATAGGAAGCTCTAGTGTGTTTCAAAACTAATATGATTTATTGTCAATATATGTTGCTCCTTTTATACTTAGTTTATCTAATGATGCATATTTAAATAGAAGTGCACTACTAGCTAATCATTGGTAGACAAATGCCTGGAGGATTGTATTGGGTAAAAAAAAATAAGTATTGTCTATCTTGCTTAATTCTCAAGTTAACTATTTGTCTGGTATGACAATTGCATATAGAAATATCAAAAAAAAAATATCACAATTAAGTTATTTAGTAAAATAAATAATTAAAAATAAACTATGATAAAAACTTCTTAAAAAAAACTAATGGAAAAAGAACAGACTTAACATTAATATTGTTGTATCTCTTGGCCCGTATAATAGTGTAATTAGTTAGGTCAATTTCAAAAATTCTTGACTTTATGTTGAAAGAAAAAAGATTACTATCACTTGTTATATGGTTATTGGCTCACAAATCAATGAATGGTGAGTTTATAGTGAAATTGTCAGAAGAAAAAATCATAGATACATAATTGTCTAGATTGAAGTAATCTCTAAATTGTGTAACATCTTCGATGAGTATATCAACGTAGGTAAGTTATAAATTTTTTTGTATCACAAGAATCAAACATGCTTGATATATTCATTTCAATTGGTTGTCTTACACACACACACACAAATAACTATGCATTAATTACTAATTACTCATATAACTTGGCTTGATGTTATTTTTCTGACAGGTATCTCACGTATCATTGACTCGTGAATTAAATCTCACCAACATAGCTCATAGGGAATACATGTCAAACATTACTTTTCATTTAATTATTCTTTATACTCCTATACTAATTCTAGTTATCCTTATTATTTTTCTAAATTATAGAAATTACTTCTCAAAGATCACCACATACAACACCAATCATATGCTTTGATGTCGAAGCTGAAAAACGCAGACTCAATACTTGTGTAGGCACCATTATGACTCTTTACTAGTTATGTAATTTTCTTGTATTGGTATTGTTGTACGAGCCACCAGGGAACCTACCATTGAGATTGTTGGTCCACCAAGAAATGGCTTTTGAACGTCTGATAAGCTACAATTACTAAAGCATGTATACTAAAACTCAAAAAATTGACATTACTAAAGTTGCTAGAAACTAGCCCTAGCATTGTCTCTACCAACCTTCAGCAAAAGTCTTCGTCGATGCTTGTGGAAGACATGCCACCACGTGTGATACTATGTGCCACCTTTGTTATAAAATAAACAAATAATAAGAACGAATCATATATTCTAATTTAAATCTTAGTAGTTACTAGTGAATTTATAACTTAATATATATTATGAACGAATACTCATGTGTAGAAAGATTTATTATCTTCTATCTAATATCTTTGATTGTATTTATTTTATTAAAGATTTATTCTAGTAGAGAAAAGCTAACCACACTTATACTCAAATATCAATTTTTTGAGTACTCAAAATAGATATAAGTGTTACTTATTTGTGTTGGCTGATATTGTGGTGATATGATCTTTACCAGGTTTAGTCAATATTCATCAGATTGATAATTGTACTTGTATCTGTACCTGATACTATCATCATAGTTATTTGTAAGGATAGTGGTTGGATATCTCTTGATATCTCATTGATTATTGATTTTATTGAGGCTCATAGTAGTATGAGTGAGGATGTAACTTTTAATGAGTGTCCACAAAACAAAAATAGAACCTTGATGATCATATTTTAATGTATATATTAGTTGGTTATTTTCATCGTATTTCTTACTCAATTTATTTACTATGTTAGCTAATTTAATTTGGTGTGTTGATTTTGATCTTTTGATTATTATACGAAGAAACTAACGATCTATTTTATATAGTATTTTCCATCACTAGTATTTTTTATTCTTATTTAAGTATTATATATATATTTTTTTATTTTTCTTGATAGTTGTATGCTTTCATATATTTTTATAGAAATACTTAGTCATCCAAGATGATGAGAAACTATGTTAGATGAACTAAATGTAATCATCTTCAAAAAAATATGAGTTGTTATTTTGAAATCTATAATTAAGCATATAGTGGGATTGTGGATGTATATGATGAAAATTGAACCAGGACAAAATGTTGATGCCTTAAAGTTAGATTGATGTTGATTAGACTTATGTTGTGAATTATTAGACATTTTTTGTGGGCAAGATGACCACAAAAATACGTTATTGCTTTATGTTGCCACCTTTTCATATATAGATTATTTTATAATTAAATATAAAGAATGTATTTTTTTCATTGTGATATAAAATAAGATATATTTATGTAATAATCTTTTTGTTTTATTGTTCTAAGAAGTTCAAGTATGGTTTATAGGCTATAAAATACTCTTTGTGATATTAAGTAATCTCTTAGGGTGATTTAACTTTTTTTTTTTTTAATAATTATTATTTTGTCTTAAGAGGTATATATCAAATTATTTTTTTTATTATCGTGGATATGATGGATAATGTATAATATTAGTGATATATATGGATAATAATATTATTATTGATAATAATCAGTTAGGAATATATCTTTTCAATATAGTTTATTTTTTATTATTTTATCTTTTTTATTATTATTATTTGAGAACATCTTATTTGTGGATTGTCCAAAATTTTATATATAACTTTTGTTGCATTCAAATTTTAATTTTTCATTTTCATACAATTTATTTTTTATTGGTTCAAAACTCTAAATTTTTGGTAAGGTATAATTTTCTTGGTAACAAAGTTGGTTCTCCAATTAAGGGGCATTGGTGTTGGGGTGTGTTGGTGATGGCACACCCCTTGGGATTTTCAATGAAAGTAATTGCTAGAAGATTTTAATGGTAATGGTAATTCTGCCACACCATATCACTAAAATACCCATGTACAATGGGTTTTTTATGTTTTTGTTTTTTTTATGTTGTCAAATATTTGATGGCATGTGTTGGGTAGAATTGATGTTTTTTAAGCGGTGGTGGTGGAACCCACAATGGATGATGTAGTGGTTAACATGGCATGATGCTAAGGAACTATCATCGACATATTTTAGTTTGGTTGTTTTTTTATACATTAACAGTCTTTATTTTATTGCCCACATTTTAAGTTTTACAGCTCATATTTTTGGTTTTCTTTTTAATTTGGTTGTGGTGTTGTAATATTACAGCCAAGAAAAAGATGTGTTTTAATTTGGTTTTAATTTTCTTGTATGTAGAAGTATGTATTATGGTGTGATAAAAAATAAATTGAATCGATGTGTGATCACTGGGGATAATCTTGTGGAACTTAAGTACAAACACATTTTTTCTTTGGGCTATATCAATGAGCATCTAGTTTGTTGCCTAAGCATATATAGATTATTTATTTACTTGTTAAAAAATTTAATCTAAATAGAATTGAGACTGATAAGTTGATGTAAATCAATGAATAATTGCTAGGGTATATGTGATAATTGATTGATTTTAATATATCAAATGTATTTGATTTTTGTAATATTTGAAAGCGGATTTAAATTTTTTTCTACCCCCAATCTCATATTATTAATCATAGGGTAGATGCATACAACAAATGTCCATACTGGTGAATCATCTCATTATTAATTATGATTAAATATATTTAACTTTAGAGTTCTTATGAGATTCAGTGTATTAGTGATGATTTAAATACATCTAGATATTTGAAAGAGGGTTAATGATATGATTGTTGTGTAATTTGGACACAATTGTTATAGATGATTGTTGTGTGATTCTGGTAATGATAGATTATACTATATTGAGGAGACTAGGTAAGCAGGTTAGTAGCATTATTTATATGTATTTATTAAAAGAGTGATATGTTGGTATGTGAGCCAGATTGTTGAGGAGAAGACACTTTAATTTCTCTTGAAGATTTATTAGAAAGTGACTTAGTTGGCTAAAATTATATCTTGATTGATGATTGTTAGAATGATTAGTCATAATATTATAACATCTTCATTACATGATGATGATAATAAAGTTGGAAGACTTGTTAGAGGTGCATCAAGAAATAGGAAGATAATAGTATCTTATTCTTTTTGTGGGAGGTCAAACATATTTGAGAAAGATGTTGGATATTGAACCTTGAGCTATGATGAACTTTTCATGGTTCATAGGCTATATGAAAGACCACATAACCTGCTTAGGTTGGTTCTTTTATGATTGCATTCACTAGGAATGTGACTTTTCCACTTTCTTTGGATAAGTTCTCAAAATAATGTTTTTAGGTACCACTGGATTAAGTATTTTTATATCAACTATAATTTTTGCTCACCATCTTTCTCTAGATTATTGGATAATGTGAACCCATAAGCTAACTCTATGTGTTACAGGTAATTGTATTATTTTTATTTTTTTAATCATCTAAAATTTTGATAATGTCATGGACAATGATGTCGTTGTATGTGTCAATGGACATAATAATATCAATGTTAGTCATTTTTTTATACGTATTTTATGTCAAGAGTTTCATTATAATTTATACTCTATTAGTTGTTTTGCGAAGCAATAATTTTTCTTTATCTAGTATTTTTGTGTATGGTCATTTTAGTAGACTAATAACTCTTTTAGAGATTGAATGTGATGGATTATACTTGTTCTTCTCCATTCATAGGAATCTTTCTTGAAGCAAATCTATTATTGATTCATTACTGATTTATTCTAGATTAGGACATTTTTTAATGTGGAAGTGAAAATTTTTGAGCCAAATATTATTTGAGCAATGTCTGTTGATTGTGAGATATATCTATTAACAAAGCATACTAGAACTTAATATATGATACGGCAAGGGATATTAGGAGGAATATGTTCTATTTGATCAACTAATAACCTCAAACATCTGGGGATCCTGTAGGTTGATTATATATAATGATTTAATATATTTTATTATTTTATTTATAAGTTTACTCAATTTATACGATTATCAGTATTTAAGAAAAGTTATCATCTTTTTTTTTTATTTTTCAGAAATTATATGAAATATTAAAATTTTAGTTTTGATGTGATATTAAGATGTTGAGGTCTTAGAAGTAAAAATATATTAAAATATATTTTTCATTAATTTTTTTATTTTTTGATGAGCATGATATTGTTTATCAGACATCTAGTGGTGATACTCTTGTTCAATATATTACGAATTGATACTTCTACTGTATTTAAGTGTGCCTAGATATTTTTGGAGAAAAAAGATGATAATCGTCAACTTTCTAATCAATTGAATATCTTCTATTCTCATATGTCATATTCCATTTCGGCTTGTATACCTCGGAGATATACTTTTTTTTTTTTTTTTTAAGATTTTTGAGTGTATTTGAATTATTTAGAATTTCTCTCGAAATAGAGATAAAATGAATGTATGTGCCATAAAGTATGTTTTTTATTTGGTATTCTTGTACTCAAAAGGCATGCAAGTGTTATCCACAAGGGACTAGTAGAGTTTTCTACTAGTTCCTTGTGTGACCAAAATGAGGAGTAAACATGATTCAAGATAACGTACATTCAAATATTGTAGTAGTAAGTTCATTTTTTATTTAATTATTATTCCTCATTGAGGAGTAATGATTAACCATCCTTATGTGCTTATCCTTCATATAATTAGCATGACTAATTTTGAGGAGCATAGTAACATTTTTACTATGGCAGTGTACTTAGGAGAGAAGACTAGTATGAGTGTTCTACTAGACATGAGATATAAGTTTCCTCAAGAGAGGGATAGAAATTGAGAGACTTGATGATTCCAAATAGTAAGGCATATAGTTGATCGATATATCCATACTTTATTATAGATAATTCTTTTATTGTATCAGCTAATTAAACTCGAAGTAACAACTTAAATTTTTTGATTATTTTATATAAGGAACTAATAATATTTTCTACTCAAGATCATTTATCTTGAGAACTTTATTATTCTCATTTTAATATTATATATTCTATATTTTTTTTTCACTTGATAATTGTGGGTTATCATTCACACTTTTTGAAGATCTTAGTCATTTAGGATGACAACGAATTATATTTAAAAAATATGAGCAAAATCACATAATTTTTTTATGTGGTTTCTCATTTCAAAACTGATAGGTAAGCCAATATTATAAGCCTAATGTGATTGGTTAAAGCCTAAGGTGATATCGTGAGGTTTTGCATAGGTTTTTATCATTGATTATTAGGATAATTTCTCTTATGTGACCAAAATAATAATTAGCTGGGAGCATCTGAATGATGTACATATTGTGAAAGATACATTATGGTCTAAAAATATTCTAGTGGCATGGTTTAGTAAGTTTTATTTTATACTTACTATATTTTTTTTTAAAATATATGTATTAGATTATTATTTTTCTTTCAATATAGATCAAGATATGAATATGTGTTATTAATTACACACACACACACATCCATGTAAAATTTTAATTATAAGAGATGGTCAATTGGATATATCTTAACTTAAATTATTTTCATGGATAGAATCTCATGAAAAATTTTAAATGTTAGTAATATTTTTTTGGTTTAGATATCAGATATTTGGTGTATAATCTTTTTTTCTCGAAGAAGATTTGCTTTAAATATTTTATTTGCCTATAATTTCAAAGAGCAATGGTATTTATTATAATAGTTAGACATCCTAGAATATTCCAACTAATTTGGTATTCAACGAGCAAACAATATATATTTAGATTGATTGCTATTTAATTTTAGAAAAAATTTAGGATGATTCTATTACTATGACCTACATATCTACCATCGATCAAACTGTAAGTATTTTACAAAGAATTTTAGTAGATCACATTTTATTTTCATCTATTTCAATTTAAAGATTTGTGGCATATATGTCCATTCTTGAAGGAGAGTGTTGAATTTTAATTTAATTTTTATTATTTTATTTTGGTGCATGTGCATCTGATTTACGGATGCCTAAAATCACACACACACACACACACACACACACACACACACATTATTTATGTTATACTCATTAATCTTGTATTTTAATAAAAAATATTTTTTATTTTCACACTTTTTTCTTTCCCGCTTCTTTCTTTTTCATCATTACAAAATCATAAGTTTTAGTATGATAAATTTTTGAATATCAAATAAATATATTCTTGTAGATTAAGTTTCAAATGAAAATTTTGAGATGTCTATGTCTCTCTACTTTCTTGGTCGTGAGATTTCTTATTTAGAATGTAAGATTAAAATATTTTATTCGAGTTTGATATGATATAATTTTCTTCTATTAAATCAATATTTAATCTGAGTGTAGATGTATTTACATATGCTATTATTTTATTTGATTATTTTATGGACTGGAGAATTATATGAAAATTTAATTGTCGTATAATTACAAGATTCTATATTATTTAAACTACTAGTATAATTTTTATTTTTTAGATTCTCTTAGATAGATTTATATGAATATAATTCTTCAGATAATTAGATATAGAAAGAGAGTTCAAGGTTGTAAGATTTTTTTTTGACATCATGGCCTTTAGTAAATGCATGCTCAATGAATGAGTAAATGTCTCCACAAATTCTAGCTAGTCTTATGTAATCATAAAAAAGAGATATACAGATGAGTTTATTATTTTTCTTAGAGATAATTTTATGTTTTGAAAGACTAAGTTATAATTTTTTATTATCATATTAACTGTAAAGGCATGATACAAAATTATCATATCAGTTATTTATCAACAACAATAGATTAATTATAATTTGAAGGAATTGTACTTATCAATTTCGAGGCCAATAATATTTTACTTTTATAGCTAGACAACATGGTATATTGCTTTGAATTAAGTATTTTTCGAGTAAATAAAATATAACATGTCTACTTTCACACATCTAGTGATAGTAATAGTAGACACGTTGTGTAGCTATCACACATTTAGTGAAATATAATGAGATAAATTATTATTTCATACGAAAGAAAATTTAGGATGATGCATGTGATCCGTGTCTACTATCACACATCTAGTGAAAAAAAAATTGATCACTATGTAAGCAATAAGTTTGCTCTCAAATTTATACTTGAAAGTGATATGTGTGTGTGTGTCTGTGTCTGTGTGCGTGTCTGTGTGTGTGTGCGTGTATATATATATAAATATATATATATATATATACACATATAATTGTATGTATACATAGTCTCTGATCAACATGACTAGGTAGATCACGCTGACTAGAAGTGAAATATTTGAGCTTAATTGATTAAAAAATTAATAGTATACAACTTCTTTATCAAAAGTTTTGATGACCTCACTAGAACAATAAGACTTGTTGGAAGTTGTCTATAAGGATGTAAAAAGAATAAAACACTAAAAGATCTAAATAGATAATGTTGTGGGTCTATTTTAATTTTTATTTTATGTTTCAATGATGAGCACATTCAACTTGTGAGCTGATTCAATCTAAATAATGAAGTAGATATTTATAATTTTCATTATACATTTGTAACGAGATCATATGGTTGCACTGTGGGTGTTTGAAAAACTACCGCACACAGTCGACATGTGATGCGTGCCTATTATCACACATCTAGCGAATATAGTGCATGCTTGATGTGCAAGATCATATGTTTGTAGAATCATGACTTTGAGGAATATTTTCTTTGGGACCGAGCAAAGCAGGCTATATGCTCTTAGGTTTATGTTATGGCATACAAGTAGGTGTTTGATTATTATTGATTAAATATTTATTTATTCTCGACTTGATAATTTGTGTCTGACCTAGATGAGAATGTTAAATCCTATTCATAGAGATATTTAATATAAGAGTATAAGGCATGTTATTAAGAATATATATTAAAATTTAATATTTTGTTCAGTAGACTTGTGTGAGTAAAAATCTATTTGACATGATACACTCAAATATATGATGACCTAATAAAGATAAAATATGTCTGATAACTTAAAATTTTACTATACTTATCGCGCTATCATATATCATGTTTGATTTACTAGTACATTTTCATATAATAAAGCTATAAAGAAAAAAATAGATATTTTATTGTAATGACTAAGACCCTACATTTTCATAGGAGCAGTCCAAAGTATTTTTAGAAAAATATGATTTTAATCACTAGTTAACTAATTAGTTGTATGCTCTTTTAGATTTTATATAATGAAGAGATATTCAGCTTGTCTCTCAGTGTCTTTTGGGGAGTACTTACTTTGACATGATTTTTCCACAAGATGCAAAATGATGGCTCCTAGAGTAATTAAGTACTTTTTTTTAGTATCCCAAAAAGATATAAATGGACTAATTACTTTTCTTTATACATGAAGTCTTACATGGGCTTTCATTCAGGAGATGGAGTTACTCATTGGTTACATATGAATTTGTTGTTCCATAGTCTGATTGAATATCATCTTTTCTAATTAAATTAATTTGTCATCCTATCTATATATTTTAATAATTCTTTTCTTGCTTTATTTATACTAGAGAATTTTTTTTATTTCACATTTAGGATTAAGACTGATACACTGGATTCAACAAGAATTTTAAAATTAAAAATATTTTGATGAAAATAGTTCTAGATTGGTTGATCACCGGAGAAATTTTTCATGTTACATATATGTATTAATAGTAAGTTTCTTCATTTACAGATAGTTAGATGCAGTCTCTTCGATTCTTAAATAATATTGTTAAGATATTAACTTCTCTCAGACCTCAAGTTGAGAGGAAGCCTTGTATATTATGTATGACCTTCATTTAATTTTAAGACTAACACACTGAATTCAATAAAAATTTTAAAATTAAAAGTATTTTGATGAAAATAATTCTAAATTGATTTATCACCCGAGACATATTTATAATACATATATGTATCAGAGATCATGTATTGGTGTAATAGTAAGTTTTTTCATTAAAGGATCGTCAGATGTTGTCTATTTGATTCTTGAATATAACACTGTCAAGATATTAATCTTTCATAGACCTCAAGCTGAGAAGAAGTCTTGTGTACACATCCATTTAGGATTAAGGCTAACTCACCAGATTAAATAAGAATTTTAAAATTTAAAGTAAATTTATGAAAATAGTTCAAAATTTGTTCATCACATGAGAAATATTTATATTACATGTATATATTAGAGATTATGTCTTGGTGTAATAGTAAGATTTTTCGTTAAAGGATAGTCAGATGTCTCTTTGATTCTTGAAGATAACACTGTCAAGATATTAATCTTTCCCAGATCTCAAGCTGAGAGGAAGTCTTGTGTACTGGGTATGACATCTATTTAGGATTAAGGCTAACTCATCAGATTAAATAAGAATTTTAACATTTAAAGTAAATTTATGAAAATAGTTCAAAATTTATTCATCACATGAGAAATATTTATACTACATGTATATATCAGAGATCATGTCTTGGTGTAATAGTAAGTTTTTTCGTTAAAAAATAGTCAGATGTTGTCTCTTTGATTCTTGAAGATAACACTGTCAAGATATTAATATTTCCCAGATCTCAAACTGAGAGGAAGTCTTGTGTACTGGTATGACATCTATTTAGGATTAAGGCTAACTCACCAGATTAAATAAGAATTTTAAAATTTAAAGTAAATTTATGAAAATAGTTCAAAATATGTATTAGAGATCATGTCTTGGTGTAATAGTAAGTTTTTTTGTTTAATGATAGTTAGATGTTTTTTCTTTGATTCTGAAGATAACACTATCAAGATATTAATATTCCACCGACCTCAAGCCGAGAGGAAGTCTTATGTGCTGGGTATAACATCCATTTAGGATTAAGGCTAACTCGCCAGATTCAATAAGAATTTTAAAATTTAAAATATTTTGATTAAAATAGTTCAAAATTTGTTGATCACATGAGGAATATTAATACTATATATATGTATTAGAGATCATGTATTGGTGTAATTGTAAGTTTTTTCGTTTAATGATAGTTAGGTGTTGTCTGTTTGATTCTTGAAGATAACACTATTAAGATATTAATCTTCCACAGACCTCAAGCCGAGAGGAAGTCTTATGTAATTGGCATGACATCCATTTAGGATTAAGGCTAACTCACCAGATTCAATAAGAATTTTAAAATTTAAAGTATTTCGATGAAAATAGTTGATCACCTAAGAAATTCTCGTGTTGCAAATATGTATTAGAGATCATGTCTTGGTATGATAGTAAGTATTTTTGTCTGAGAGTGGTCAGATGCAGTCTCTTTGATTCTTGAAGATGATGCTGTCAAGATTTTAACCTCTATTAGGCCTCAAATCGAGAGGGAACCTCAATCGACTGATAGATATAATGTATGGATGACTTTTCTTCTAAATAATGCAGCGATGCTCTTTTCTTCAACTTCTAGTCTGCTATGTTAGATGATGGGCCTGTATTCCTGGGTGGACATGGGAGGAACTTCAAAAAGTTGGGTTTTGGAAATACTCTCTGGAAGGCTAATACGCTCGTTCTCACCATTGCAGGTCTGCAAATACTTTCTGGATGCAGTGGAGAAGAAACAGTACGGTTGGTCTTGGACATGCCCAAATGGTGGCAATAACTGCCATTATCGCCATGCTCTTCCTGCAGGATATGTTCTAAAATCTCAGATGAAGGCTCTTTTAGAAGAAGAGGCAGAGAAGTTATCTGTCGAAGAGGAGATTGAAAATCAGGTGGTGACGCTGTGACAAATTTTTGTTTTCTTTTTTTCCCCTCCCCCATCTCCACCTAATCAGCATCCACTGACTTTATACCTCTCGGGGGTTCAAGCGTGCCAGAGTAACAACATCAACACCCATAACGCCTGAAGTGTTCCTGCAATGGAAGAAGAAGAAGATGGCCGAAAGAGAGGCCAGTGTAGCTGCCCAGATTGCAGAAAGGGCTAAGAATGATCGCATGAGGTGCTTTGCTTACTTCTTCTCCCTCCATTCCCACTGCCTGATCTCATGTTCAATTGCTGTGGTCTGCTAATGCCCAACTGTGCTTTTTATGCTTTCCATTTCAGTGGTCGTCAGCTATTCCTTTCAGATTCTAGCTTATTCGTGGACGACATGGAAGCTTATGAGACGTACGAAAGGGTGGAAGGGTCTGTTTCTACTGCCATTGAAGCTGCTTCTTCCAAGCTCACTGCCACTGCAACTCTACCAGAGCTTTCCGGTGATCATGACGACGACGATGATGATGATGATCTTGATATGGATGAGTTAGATGAGCTTGAAGAAAGCCTGTCCAAGACTTCTATCCATATTCAGTAGCTGAGCACCATCATAACTTAAACCCTGCTGATGCACAGGATCTCATCTGCCATGGATGCTGTCAGCCATGCTTGCATTGCTGCTTCATTTTCATTGTCAGCTTCATTGTTCATCATTATCTAACAGATGCCCAATAGTCAATTTTTTTTTTTATTTTTGTCAATTGGTTGGTTAGATCCTTCTAGATGCGTTGTGTTTGTTGTTTGTTGTTATTTTTAGAGATTCTTGATAAAAAGATTAAAAATATTTAAATGATTAAGTTAGTAGGGTTAGTAGAAATTCAATAAAAAGATTTAAAAAAATTCAAATGAAAACTAAAATTTGGTCACTCAAAGATAATTGCGTTTTCAAATATAAAAGAAATAAGTTAGTTTTAGGTAATAATTGTGAAATAGGATGCTAAATTTTTTTTAATGATATGGGGGGCAAATTTGGAAAAACGAAGAAATATTATATATATAGATTTGGTGTCAAAAATATTTTTTATTTTTAATTTTAGGCCCTCGTCGCGTGGTGTCTTCCCAGTATGTTCCTTCTCCTCTGCTTGAGATAAGAACAATGGATTCCATTGCCAAGCAAATTATTAAGGATAAGAGATTTTGGGTCGCCTCTTTTCTCGTCGTCTGGGCTGCTGGCCTTCAGGTGATGTTTTCCTTATGCTACAGTCTGCCACTCCGAATCTCCGATTGATTGATCGATTGATTGTTTGGTTAGGATTTAGGGTTCGTTTCGAAATCCTTCGCTTCGTCGCTAAAAAAAAATGTGTTTTATGTTTTTGTGAACGCGATGAAGGGGCATGTGATGTGGTTGCAGAGGCAAGACTCGTACAAGCAGAAATTCGGAAGCTCGACGGCAGAAAGCATGGATTCCTACGCTAACAAATAAATGAAACGGTTCCATTTTCGCCCCCCCTATTTCTAGGTCTAGTTTCGTCTTTGTTGCGCTTTACCATCGTCGAGTGTTCATCGTCGAACCGATCGCTATTTTTTTTTTTGTTTTCCTTTTCTGAAATCCACCGCGTCCATCTTGTTCTTCATTGTTCTTAATGTTTTTTGTTCGATCGAATTGTCGATTCAAAATTCATCTGCAATGTAATGATTTTCGCCCACCATGCTCGAGTATTGAAAAATTGTAGCAGACAAAAACGAGTACAACTTCTTTGGTGTGCCCATGATCTCCATGGTGGGATTTTAATTCTCATACCCAAGTCTCCTGGCCTAATGTCTAATCAAGAGTATCATACTTTATATTTGAGTCTCAAAGGTTAGAATTTTGACAATTTTATCCCTTAAAGTCAGAGAGATTATTGTAATGATGAGTATTGAACATGAGACTTAGAGCAACTCAAATGGGAGCTACCAAAAAAGCAGTGCCAGGTATCATTTTGTAAGCTTGAAGAGTATTTTGGCACCTCTAAATAGTAATTTTGCTCCAATGGTAGGTGCCAAAAAGGGGTGTTATTTTAATAATTAAATATTTTTTATTTAAAGTTATTATTTCAACCCCTTGAGAGATTAATTGTGAGATGCATAGTAGTCATAATTGTTATATTGTATCATCTCTTTTCTCTCTCTAAGATTGTCAAATATTATACTCCTATGCCTTGGATGGTATTTTGCAAGCTTGAATAATATTTTGGCACTTCTAAATAGTAATTTTGCTCTAATGGTAGGTGCCAAAAAGGGGTGTTATTTTAATAATTAAATATTTTTTATTTAAAGTTATTTTTTCAATTCCTTGAGAGAGTCATTGTGAGATGCACTGTAGCCATAACTGCTATTTTGTATCCTCTCTTTTCTCTCTCCAAAATTGCCAAATATGTCACTCCTATGCCTTGGATGGCATTTTGAAACTCCCGATGCCACTCCCGTTGGAGTAAAAGAATTTGTGATTTGAGTGTCATTTTAGCAGTTACTGGGATCGCACCCATGATGGCACATATATTTAACTTTGGATGAAGACTAACTAATAGTATCTCAGAATTATTCATGGTCAAATATATTTAACTTTGGAGTTCATATGTTGTATAGTGTGTAAGTATTTGCGTAATTACATATTAATCTCTTCCTTTAGCTTTGATTTTATTAAATATTTCTTTTTTTTTGTAAACTAGCATGGGTAGATAGGTCAATTGGTAACTATTTGTTGTTAAATTCAAATGGGTAAGAGTTCATGTTTGTGGATTATAAGAGTTCATGCTAACCTAAACGCCCATTATTATATAAAAAAGGGCTTGTTTTGTTTGTTCTTACTGTTTTTTTTATCTAGATCATTTTTTTTTTCAGATTTTGATATTTTTTTGTTCATATTATTTTGTAATTTTTATGATATTGTGTCATGATGTGATGGTAAGTACTTTCGTCTAATAATGGTAGGTCTCATGTTTGAATTTTATTAGACATGGTCTCTCTGATTTTTGATATTGAGACTGTACAAATACTCATCCCTCATGTATCTTGTTGCCTATTCTAAGCATTGATTTTGTGCAATGCCTATGTTTTTTTTCTTGTTTTTTGTTTATTTTAAAATGTATTTATGTTTGTTTTGATATATTTTTACTCATGTTTTTATTTTTTTAAAAGTCTTGATTTATTTGTTTTTTTGTATGGATTTTATTATATTTGTTAGTTTGTATAATATGTGTATAATATATGCTTTATTAATGTTCTAACAACAAATTAAATTAAGACTTAATTTACTTTTTTGTTAAAAATTCAAACATAAAATTTGAGTTAATTAATTAATAAAAAAAAGTACATTTCTAAAAGGAGGTTGGTGTTATTTTAGCTTTGTTTTTCATAGTAAAAAAAAAATCACGAATCAAGTTTAGTTAAATAAAATATTATTTTTTGTTACTTTTTTCAAAAATATACACAAAAATACAAAACTTATCAAAAATTTATAATTTATTATAATTGATAAAAATTAATATTCCTTATGTAGTATTTAGTCTAATTAGAATTTGGATAACTAATTAGTGTAAAAAGCATAAAATTATAATAATTACTCATGTTGTAAAATTATAAAAATGGTATAAATATAAAAAAGTGATAATTTGAAAAACATATAAAAATAAAAAAAAGGTAAATTTGTAATATTATAAGCATCATGAATTATAAATATTTAAAAATGTTAGGAATTTATAAGTAATAAAACAATAAAATTTGCATAATTTACTAATTTTGCATTTTAATTAGCTTGAAAATGAAAAATATATTCTAATTTTCCTAATTTTAAAATTTTTTAATATTTTTTAATATTTTTTAATATTTTAATTATTATTTTAAGTTGATAAAATTGATAACTTATTATATTTGATAAAAATTAATATTCCTTTCATAGTATTTCATAACTAATTTGTATAGAATTTATTAAATATAATAATTACTCAAGTAATAAAATTATTAAAAAAAAGGCATAATTAAGAAAATAAAAAAAATGAAAAATTTAAAAACATAACAAAATTATATAATAAAAAGTAAATTGATTAAACTGTAAACTTCATAAAATTATTTGTTTACAAAAATAAAAGAACTTATAAGAATAAAAATATAATAATATTTACTAATTTGGGATTAAAATTAACTAAATATGGAAAGAAATCTAATCTTTTATAATTAATCAAACGTACGTGATTCTAATTTTTATAAATTTATCGTTTTTTTATATTTTAATTATTATTTTAAGTTGATAAAATTTCTATTTTTTTTATAATTGATAAAAATCAATATTCCTTTCATTGTATTATAATTTGGATAACTAATTGGGATACAATTTATAATATTATAATAATTATTCAAGTAATAAAGTTATAAAAATGGTGTAATTGGAAAAATAAATAACGAAACATTAAAAAATATAAAAAATAAAATATTTTAAATTTGCAAAAATTATATACTTCTTAAACTTATTTGTTTACATAATTTTTAATTATTTATGAGAAACAAAATATATTAAAAATTTTAAAATTTACTAATTTGGGATTAAAATTAACAAAGAAATGAAAAGAAAATTAATTTATTATAATATATTTTAATTTATGGAACTGTCATGATTCTAATTTTCATAAATTTATATTTTTTGATATTTTGATTATTATTTTAAGTTGTTAAAAATTCTATTTTATTGTAATTGATAGAGATTAATATTCGTTTCATAGTGTTAGGGTTTGGATAACTAATTGTCAATTGGTATAGAATTTATAAAACTATAATAATTACTGAAGTAATAATATTATAAAAATGGTATAATTACGAAAATAAAAAATGAAAATTCGAAAAGCATATAAAAAAATAAAAAAAAAATAGTAACTTTACAAAAATTATAAGTATAAAAAAATTATAGGAATTAATAAAATCAAAATATATTGGAATTTACAAAATTTACTATTGTGGAATTAAAATTAATTAAAAATTTAATATATATGTATGTATGTATGTATGTATGTATAATTTATTAAGCTACAAGATTCTATTTTTCATGCATTTATAATTCTTTGTAATTTAATTATTATTTTAAATTGATAAAAAATGTAATTTATTATAATTGATAAAATTAATATTCCTATCATACTATTAGAATATAAGATTAGAAAATTTATAAAATTATAATAAATACTCATAATAAAATAATAAAAATGGTATAATTAGAAAGAAAAATGAAAAATGTAGAAACATATAAAAAATAAAAAAAAAATACTAAACCTGTAAAAATAATAAAACTTTATTAAACTATAAATTTTAAAAAAAATTATAAGAATTTATAAGAATTGTAGAATAATATAATTTACAAAATTTACAAATTTGAGATTTAAATTCACTAAAAAATTAAAAAAAATATATTATAACCATCAAGATTCTAGTTTTCATAAATTTATATTATATACATTTAAACCATCACTAATTTGCTGGATCTCATAAGAATTTCGAAATTAAATATGCTTGGTCGCGATCACCACTGAGACGATTGATCTATGTGAAAGTTTATCGTATGCATCTATCATGTGGTTGGTAAGGTGGGATAATTAAAAATTAAAAAAAAAATCATAAAATTATAATTTTTATTTTATAATTTATTAAAATAGGTAGGAGTTAATATTCCTTTCATTGTATTAGAGTTTAGATAATTCTTCTCAATCTCATCATGTACTAATTTTCATACATGTTACTTATATAGCCATCACCACTATTAGATAGTCACCATATACTAATTGTCATTAGATTATAGAAATGAATAATTTTGTCTCAAAAATAATTGGAATATCATATTAATAATAGGCAGGGACAATAATTCGATATCATAGATCCATGTCTTCTAGCATCTCTATGACATTCAACTAATATTGGTACCACTAAATATTTTTGTCTCTAAACTATATAGAATAAACAATATATAGCATAAACTATACAGTATAAACTTTTTCTAGTTTTTATTCTTCTAGTATAAACTTTTCTAGATGAGATAGAGTCCTGCGCTGTGTTAAGTTTTTTAAAAATTTTTTCAACTTATGGATTTTCTTCACATACTGATAGATCTAACATTCGATACTATATAGAGAGAGAGAGAGAGAGAGAGAGAGAGCGCGTGAGGGAGAGGGGGGAGGGGGAGAGGGTGAGATTGTTTTAGTTGTGTTCTTTATCTTCACTTTCTTGAAATAACTATTGGATATGAAGGATATATTTTTAGTGAGCAAGTTATGCATGCTTGTTTGCTTGTTTAAAAATTTATGATTGAAGAGAAATTGATGATAAGTTCGACATGGAAATTATAGTTATAGATTCTCCTTGAGTTCTAGTCTATTAAAAAATTGGTGTCATAGGTAGGACGAGGGGTGGAAAAGCCTCGATGGGTGTTTTTGAAGTCTAAAGAGACCATGGAGCATACTACGTGACCCAATCAGGGGTCCTCACAGAGCACACACACAAATAGACCGATTCAGATCTCTAGGGAGAAGCACACAAGATTACCATCTTTAGGCACTAGATCACCTTGATTTCCTAGTTAGCCAACTTCAAGCTAACAATCCAGAAACTATTTTATACTAAAAGCTAATTTTAGGTTGTTTCTTCTTTTAATTGGTCAGTATCATTTTATTGTATTAAAGAACCAATTTGTAATGAGCTAAATTTGTGAAAATGCATGTGTTTTTTATTCTGCATGGTAGCTAATTTGGTGCATGATAGAGTTTGACTTATGCGCGAAAGATTAAATTATTCGTTCTTGTGGAATATAAGTTTGTTGTTTACAATCTAGATAGAACTGGATAATTTATCGGTAAGATTTTTCTACAAGATTTCAGCAAGTCTATCTTGACAGTGAAGAATGATGAAATTCTAATTTCTAGTACTAGTATACTTGTGTGTATTGAACGAGATCACCACTGTATAATTTTTTTTGTAATGGCTTATAAAATAATATACACCAAATTTATTATAAATATTATTATTCTTATTCTTGAAGTATTTAATATTCATGAGTAATTATTAATAATTATTTTAATTCATAAAGAGTGAGATCTAGAAATAAATTTATGAACTATATGAATTGGATAGCTTTATCTATGATGCTTATAGGTTTTGATATTGTCAAACTCTGCAGATGAGTTTTGATCTGGCATTTCAAATAAGTTGGGTAGAAAGTCTCAAAAAAATAATTAGAGATTAATTGAATTAAATTATCAGTAATTTAATTAAATCAATGCTTATCTTAATCTTAATATGACGAGTTTAATAATTATATAATAATAAAAAACATAAATTATTTTGAATAAGTGAGAGAGTATAATTATAATTCTGTTTAGAGTCCGTGATCCATGTCATGTTATAAGATGGTGTGATCTAATTTATATTAAGAGTCCAGAATCTTATTTAGGCAAGTATCCCTTCTGTAGTCTTATCTAGAGCAATACAAAAAATTTAAAAATTATTTATTTATTTACATTATGTATGTGAATATAATCGAAATAATTATTTTAGAATCAAATTGTTTAATCTTATTATAAAATCAAATTAATTGATTTGTATTAAATACTTTTTTTAATTTAATTTTCACACACACACACACACACACACACTGACACACACATGTAGGGTGTATATAAAATTACTATCTATGTTAATTTTTATTTTTTTTTAATTTTCTTTGATGATTATTCTTACTTTATTTGATTAATTTTATAAAAACAAATAAGTTAGATTTTTAATATAGTTATGTATATTTATAAAATAATTAAAATTCATTACATGTAATTTCACATTTTTATCAATTTTTTATTTCTTCAAAAATTATTATTATTGTTTTTTGATAAACATGATTTTTTTTAGAATTTGTTGAAAAATTGTATTTTATTTTGTCCAAGAAGTTATTCTGTTCTTGGAGCACTTTCCCGATCGAACTTTCTCGTGGAAGGGGGAAACCGTGAAGATGAACCCTTGCAGTTATGAAGCCAGCTCGAGATGATTCCGGTAACTCGCCAACGCCATGTGTGCTGTGATTGGAATTGGATGTTGAAGAAGAAGTTCTATTGACATTCTCGAAGTTGAAAGGATCAATGATGCTTCACCATCAAATTGCACAATCACCGGCGAGGCTGGGGCTGACAAACCCTAATTCTCCTCCACAGAACCCTAATTCTCAAAAATTATGCTCCTCTCAATCGAATCTCCCGCAAAATGTCGAATCAATTGCTTCTTCCTCCCTCCTCCCTTATCTTCCGCCTCTCTCCAGGGCCCAATGTCTCCTTGTCCAGATGGCCTCCCTGGTCACCAAACTCCTTGACATCGCCCCCAACCGCACTATATGGCTCTCCACGTTCCGTGCAGGTTCCTACTCTATGCCTCGGGTTCCGCTGGACCCCCCACCTTCATCCCCCAAAGAGATTCTTTCTCTCTTTGCTTCCCTCCAGTCTAATCTTTTCGACGCGGTAACGGAGCTGCAAGAAATCCTTGACCTCCAGGACGCAAAACAAAGACTCGTTCGAGAAATTAAATCTAAAGACGCGATGGTTGTGAATTTCACTAATAAGCTCAAAGACGCCGAACGGGCGCTCGATATGCTTGTTCATGATTATTCCGATTATCGCTGCTTCAAATCAGCAAGTTCACTGGCAGGGAACGAAGCCGGTAACACAACAGTTGGTTCCCAACTTAAGATATCGGACATATTGTCATATGCCCATCGAATAAGCTACACCACATTTGCGCCGCCGGAATTTGGCATGGGGAATACTCCTCTTCGCGGTGCTCTCCCTCCTGCTCCGCAGGAGCAGCAAATGCGAGCTTCTCAGCTGTACAGATTTGCTGATCTTGACGTAGGCTTACCTAAAAGAGTTGAATTGGAGGAGGTTAGAGGAGAACCTGTTGTTGAATCACAAGCAGTCGAGGCAGGTCCGCGAATGGATTTAGCTTCCTTGCAAGGGCTGGTTCCTGCTGATATCACTGTCCCCTCTGGGTGGAAACCTGGGATGCCCGTGGTGCTGCCTACTGATCTCCCGGTCCCACCTCTGGGATGGAAGCCTGGTGACCCGTTGCCTCCATTGGAGTCCCATCCTTTGCCTCGCGGCCAACAATTGGCACCTCTAATGGCTGCTAATAATAGATTGCATAAACCACCAGAACCCATATCGGTTAGGCATATTCAACTTGATATCATGGATCAGGATGATGACAGCAGTGATTATAGTAGCGAATTGCTCAGCTCTGATGACGAAGATTGATCAGGTTACTTTTTACTTCCCTTCCAGATATGTTCCTGCCGACAGTTTTTATCTTGTAATTTGCTGTTTAATGATTCATAGTTGAATGTGTTTTGGTTCCCCCCCCCTCATAAAAAAATTGAAAAAAAATGAACCCAACTTTTAATCCCCGCCCTCGTCCGAAACTCATCCAACGGGCCAACTAAACAATCCATTATCTGTTTTGGACACGAGGGTTGCTAGTTTCCATGATGTTCGTCCACGTGGTGGTTGTAGTCTACAGCTGTTGAGCATAAGGAGTAAGGCCTGGATTAAGAAAACCAGAACAAGTCAAATGCGGGTGCGGAACTTATGTTTCGCTCTGGGGACGTCATTCCTCACAGGTGCAGCTTAAGTAGGAAGGGGGAGGTAGCAGAGAGAGGGGGAGGGAGAGAGAGGGGGAGGGAGAGAGAGAGAGAGAGAGAGAGAGAGATGGAGAAGCAGAGTGAGCAAATGGTGACTCGTGGAGGGGAGGAAGAAGAGGAAAAAGCAAGATTGGAAGAGCTGCCGATGAAGAGCAGCCCGTATTTGAAGTACGCCGACCTCGAAGACTATAAAAACAAGGGCTACGGCACACACGGCCACCAACAGATCAACCCCAATCAATGCGGCGGCACCACCGATGCTCCGACCATTTCTGGAAGCGGCCTCGCCGAAGGAGAAGCCGGCGACGTTGAGGCTAGCATTCGCCGCCAAGCTATCCACTGACGATCAAAGACTCCAAATTTACTGAATTTGGTTCCTCTGATTTTTTGTTAATTATGTTTCTTTTTCATATAAAAATTCTTGCTTATCGCCTTCATTCATCTAATCTTCAACAGCCGGACCATCAATATTTAGAAATGTTCACAATGGACGCCAGCTTGGCCATGCATAATTAATCACCTCACTTATTTCATGGAAGGAATTGTTTTGCACATTAATGTTACATATTAATGTAAAATTAGTGAAAGACGAGCCACAATATAGATCTGTAGGAAGTTTATTAAAATGAATTTTGCAAGCGTAAATTATAATTAAATGTTCTGTATAATTTTTATTGATTTAAATTTTAAGAAAATTTGTGAACTTATAAGTCGTCATTGTCCTATATAAATCTAAGTGTAGATTATATTTTGGTATTTCATTTAAAAATATTTATAACAAACTGCACCTAATTTTTAATATTTAATAAAATAAATATATCTAGACATAAAATAGGTATGTTTTTGTGTGGTTTTTGATGAGTATTAAAGTTTTGAGTGTTTTTTTTTGTTGGAGTTATACTCATTTGATAAAACTAAAAAAATTAAGTACATAAAAATAAGTGCTGAAAAATTAAGGTTAATTTTGTATTGAAAAATTATTTGATAAATTACTGTTAATTGAATGCTGAATATAAATATATTATTTGATAACTGTAAATGTTGAATATTAAAAATGATGTATTTTACATATTTAATCTTATTATTATTGTATTATATATTATCCAACTTAAATAGAATATTTTTTTTCACTATAATACATAATTATTAAAAAAAATAAAATCCCTAAAAATATATCCATAAATAAATTATAAATCTAAAAAAGAAATAAAAATATTTAAAAAATGACTAAATTTTTTAAAAGTATCTGAATTTTTAATATAAAAATAAAAATTAATGAACAACTAGTTGATTTATTATTTCCTCCCTTAAATTAATAATGAAAGATGGTTAGAGTTATGACTTATGATGACGGAGAAAGGAGGAGGAGAAGACAGATTCACAAACTGAGCTGTAGCGTAAATTAGAAAATGAAAAAGAAATTAAAAAAAACAAAATAATGATTTTTTTAAAAAAATTGTTGAAAATTTTCAGCCTTCAGCATTAAGTAGGTCTCTACCTGCTTACAATTTTCAATAAATTTTTACTTTAAATTTTAAGTTTAAATTTTCCGCTCAAACATTTTTTTATCAAATATATTTAAAATTTCAAACCATTGAAAATTTTAATTTTTAATATTTTAAAGATTTTAAGCATGTTATCAAGCAGTCACACCATTTTAAGTAGATTTTAAGTAGTGTACATAAACATAATTTATCATAAATTTAATGAAAAAAGCTAAGTGATAGTAATGTAACATTAAATAATGAAATATAAATTAAGTACAATTCTTTGAAAATTGTATTTAATTAATTTTTTTTCATCCACCCCCAATCTCTCTTTATCAACCACATGATAGATACATACAATAAACTTTAACAATCGAATAAAATCAAATTTAGAGTTATTATGAGATATAGTACATTAGTGATGGTTTAAACATAATTAAATTATTATTTAATAAAATCTCAAAGAAAATCAAATTTTTAAATTCAAAGTAATAATGGGCTCATGTAATTTTAATAGAAAATCATGCATTATAAGTCACTTAAAATTGATGCCAATGAGCACTCTTTACTACTTGTGGCATGCGGCATGGTCACCACACCAAGAAGTGTAAGAGTACTTTTGAGGTTATGTGAGCAAATACAACCAAAATTGGCAACACCTTGTGCATTCATCAACATTGGCAACACCGTTCATGTAGCAAGCGATTCAATTGAGAAACCATTGCACACCAAATTATTACACACGAGGCAACCTGCGACATGGTCCACACAATCATTGAATCGCCCAAAGATCAGGTTATGAAAGCATTTTGTTTTGTTTTGGGTCCTCAAAAAAGAACTAAATTTTCTCCTAAGTAATTGTGCAGTTTAATCCCAATCTTGCACACACAACGTCATCAGGATGCACCATAGCATCGCTATTTCCTTTATTACCCCTAAAGGAATAAGTGGCAATATGCATGATTTCCAACACTACAATATGATTTCCACTCATAATTAAGAAATTTTTGGGGCATAATGGATATTATCTCTTGTTCTCTTTTAACCTTCAAACTTGATTATAACTATATTACACTGTGTATCTACTTGTAAACCATTCATCCTAGCCCATTAACTCGTCCAACGGAAGGTGCCTGAAAAATTTATTTTTCTCTGTTTTTGGGCGATTCTATTAAACATCTACTTTTTTTTTTCATTTTATTAACTACTGTGCAAAATTAATTTCTTCGAATATTGTAAATGTTTAATGTAATCGAGTAATTAAATAATAAAAAATAAATAAAAGTCGCTAATTATTGATGAAGCCCCCAGTGTAATACCAAGCCTTTTGAAGGTCCCCTGCTGTCCCCATAGAATAAAGGCAAATAACCCTACGGTGACTTTCATAAGATGGTAAGATCAAGCAAAAGGTGATAAGGCCATAGAGGATTAAAACGTCCATAACCCTACAAAAGCTTTAGAGCATTGTAAAGTGAGGACCTAGACGCCTAGGTAAATGGCTTCTGAACATCCTCTGATTGACAACAATACATGAAAAGACAAAACATGGCACGGCAAAACAAGACAAGACAACACAGAGAACAAAAAAAAGCAACAAGACAAAATATTATTGCGACACAGCAAGCCACTTGGAGAAGCTTTCGAACTGGGTGTAATCGCTGTCAGAGATCATCGTCTTGTACCAAGCCTTGCCAGCAGATTTGATTGCTGCTTTTTCCTCCTGCACCAAGAGAGAGGTTGACACAAGAAAGATAAAAAATGGTCAGTCCATTGGTGATAATGTTACACGCACGCACGCACGCACGCACGCACGCACGCACGCACAAGCGTGCGTGTGTCATTTATATAAGATATATATATATATATATATGAGTGTGTGTGTGTGTCATTTATATAAGGTAAATAATACGTGTGTGTGTGTGTGGGTAACATCATATATATATATGTTGTGTGTGTGGGTAACATCATATATATATATATGTTGTGTGTGTGTGTGTGTGAATGTGTGTACGTTTTTTTTATTTATATTTTTTTATATTTAGTTATTATATAATTGATAAAAAAAATTATTTAAAATATTATAATGATAGTTAATAAATTATGTCCATGATGACAGTCCAAATAAATTAATTAATCCAAATAAAAAAAATTATTTGAATACGATAATGATAATCCACAAATAACATAAAAATAATTAAGAATAATTAATTTATTAAAATACTATCTTAATATGAACATAATTGAAAAAAATTAATTAAGACTAACAAAGGTTTTCCAACCCTCGGGGTGGAAAAAATAAAAAATATTTTTAATTTATCTTGCCGCATAAAATGATAATTTTCTTGTTTTTCTAGAAAACATTAAATCTAAAATTATACAGATATTTAGAAAAGATATTAGGCAGAATTTTAAAATTATTTTGAATTCCAATAAATTTTCATAATTACTCGTAATTTATTTAATATATATTATATTACCATAAATCATACACGTACACCTCTCCCACAAATCATATTAATCCCAAAAATTTTAAAAATAATACATTTAACATCTTATATCTTTATAGGTCTGATTGTTACGATTTTATTATTTTATTTTAAAACTCTAAGTATTTATGATAATAATAAAAATACTTATAATATTTAATTTTAATATTTGATATCTTATAATTTATTATATTTAATTAATTGCATGAAATAATTTTTTTAGGTTGATTATGATAGATACAAAAAATAAATTAGAATGTAAAAATAATATTTCACAGCATAAAAATAAATAAATAATTCACCATATAAAATTAATAAATGATCCACCACATCAAATTGATATCTTAAGGCACCACCAAGGTATTAATTAGCAATCTTTATGGCATTAACAAAAAATGACGACCATTATTTATTTCAATTTATTATTTGACAAACAAATAAAATATATAAAAATTAATTAGCATTTTATGATTCAGTGTATTAAATATAAAATATTAAAAAAAAACTAAGATTAAATAATTAAAAAAAAACACCAAAATTTCAAATATTTAAATTTAATAAATATTTGAGGGTATTTTCATTCAAATAATGTTTATTAGGCTTGGGGGTATTTTCAATTTCAAACTTTCTAGTGCACTAATACTTAAATATTTTGAGTTTAATTATATATTTTTTAATTTTTAAAATTTTGGTTTTTTTAATTGTTTTATATTTAATGCACTGAAACATAGCTCAACAAAATTCATTATTATTTTCTAAAAAAAAAATATTAAAAATAAATCTCTTATTAGTTATTACTAAATGTGTTCTCCCTAGAAATTATGACACCAGCAATTTCACAAACATATCAGTAACATCTAAATCTATTGTTTTTTTTTCATGAGATTGGTGAACAAGATGATCACGTGGCAGAGGTTGGTATTAGAAGTCAAAGATGCAGCACATATAACTGCTAGAAGATGAACACGAAAGAAAGACAACACAGAGAATGAACATACCTTGCTAATCTCTGTTCGCTTCTTACCAATCTTCTCCTTCTTAGCTTTCAGTCGCTCTTCCTCGGCCAGAAGAGCCATCCTCTTCGCCGTCATAGCATAGGGGTTCAGCTTAAGCATGGTGAACCAGTTCTTGAGTGGGTTTTTCTTCATTTTTGGTAACCTTACTGGCTTCTTAATTGGCCTCAACACAGACTGTACCTCGTCAGAGTTGATAACCCTTGCAAGATCGGCATTTAGCATCTTCGCCCTTGGTAGCACATAACCATTCTTTCTCTCTGATAATTTATCAAACGATCCCCATATAGAGTCCAGCTTCTCAAATGCACCCTTTGTCCATATCACAAACCGACCAAGATGACCACCCGGTGCAAGCTTCATAAGATTAAGCCGTTCCACACTTTCTAAATCAACGCCTGGAATATTCCTAAACGCCCTACGAATTGCAGCTCCATCCGTTGAGTACACGACCATCGGACCCTTGCGAGATACATACCTCCTGTTACGCATTTTCCCCTTACCTGCCCGAATGGATCGGCTATTCTTAGCCTTCTCGGCGTCTTGATACGCCCCAATCTCTTTCAAAATTTTCATCGCAACAGATGTCTTTGTAACACTCTCCGCAGAGTCGCTGATAACCAATGGAAATTCTGGGACAGACTCGATCCGATGTCCACGGGCCATTACCAGGGATGGAACAGCACTCGCAGAGATAGCAGAAACAACAGCATAACGCTTCAGGTTCACGTTTATTCGCCTGTGCCATCGGCGCCAGATCTTGGTAGGGGCAAACATTCGCCCACCACGGCACATATTCCCGAAAGCTCCTTGGCCTGCACGGTGCGTGCCACCTCCAGGAACTCTAGGAATGCGGGACACGGCTCGACCTGTGCCCCAGGACTCAGCAGATGTTTGGTGCCCGGCCCTTTTTGAGACCGCATAGGGCTGGCGCTTGTTCTTTGACATGTCTCGGTGTACGCTACGCACCACATCGGGCCGAATCGGAGCCATCATCACAGCTGGTAAAGCAATAGTTACAGGAGAATCTGTAGCCATGTCGTTCAGCACCGAGAGGGGTTGGACAGTCACCAGGGGACGAACGGCGGCCGTGGTCATCGTTAGTGGAAGTCGATTAGGGTTTCTGGACGGAATAGAGAAATGGTGGGATGGAAGCGGAATGGAGCATGAAAGGGCAGTGCCAGCGCGGCAGGGGCATATATGAAAATGAAATGCAAATTAACATTTAAGATTTAATTAATTAGTTTATGCTTACGTACATTAAATATAAAATATTTATAAAAAACATCCAGAATTTTATTAATTAAAAAATTTACTAAAAAATAAAATATTTACTTTTTAAAACAATTAAAACTAAAAATAAAAAATAAGTTATGAAAATAGTGATATCATAAACTATGTATATGTTTATTTGAATAAGAGTCTGTTTGATAATGCACTTAAAATCTTCAAATCACTTAAAATTAAAATTTCAATAGTTTAAAATTTTAAGTGTGTTTGATAAAAAATATATGAGGAACTGAAAATTTAAAATTTTAATTGAAAATTCATTGAAAATTTTAAGTAGGTAGAGACATACTTAATGTTGAAGGCTGAAAATTTTCAACAAATTTTTTTTTAAAAAATATCATTTTGTCTTTTTTTCTCATTCACACTTAATTAGTTCAATTTGTGAATCTATCTTCTCTTCCTCCTTTTTCTACCATCACAAACTCAAACCTAAACCCTGTTTCATAATTAATTTAAGAGAGAAAATAGCAAATCAACTAGATGTTCATTAATTTTTATTTTTATATTAAAATTTTGAATAATTTTAAAGAGTTTAGATTTTATTGGTTATTTTTTAAACTTTTTTTTTGGATTTATAATTTATGGATATGTTTTTAGGGATTTTATTTTTTTTAATAATTAATAATTGTAGTGAAAAAAAAATTCATTAAAAATTCTATTTATGCTAGATAATATGTAACATAATTATAATACGAGTAAAATTATATAATACATCAATTTCATCGTTCATCATTTACAGTTATCAAATAATATATTTATCTTCATCGTTCAATTAATAGTAATTTATCAAACAGTTTTTCAATATAAATTCAACACTTATAAAATTTAGCCTTAATTTTTTAGTACTTCATCATTTAAGTTTAGGTTTATCAAACGGGCACTAAGTGTATATTGTGTGTGTTTATTCATATAAACATGTATATTTGCTTATCTATATAAATAATGTTTATATAAATTTATCTATATATATTATTTATATATATATATATATATATATATATATACACAAATATACACATATATATGTAGCTTATAAACTTCTATAAAATGTTTATATACATTTATATGTTAGTTTTAACTTATAAATGTGTATATATGTTTAATATGTACACACACACACACACATACACACACGAGTAATCTAAATTCATTTTAAATTCATTATAAGCTCATTATAAACAAGATAAACTCATTATAAAAATTTTTAAAAATTCATTATAAATGAGTTGATTGTGTGTGTGTGTGTGTGTGTGTGAGTTATAAAGTTATAAATGAGCTTATAACATTAAGTTATAACTTTACAACTTATAACTAAACATTACAAGTTAAAAACATGAGATCTTTTTTGTTAGGGTTCGAGTTAAATGATGTGAAAGCCATGTCAAATAATATTGCAAAGGAAGCAAGCAAAGTAAGGATAGAGTTACTATTATATTAACTTGTTCCGCTCTTAGAGAAAAACTTCCATCATGGATTATTGAAAAATCAAAAAATCCTTCTTTGTTTCAAGATGTCGATATTAATAAGCTTAAGGTCAAGTACACCAATAGTTTGAAGGAATGGATGACAAACCCAATCTTTAACCTTTACCTAAAAGAGCTCTTAATACATATTTCAAAAAAAAAAAGCACAAAATATTGCTTTTCCTCAATAATGTACTAGTCCATATTATTGATGGAGCAGCAATATTAACCAATGTGAAACTTTGCCCCTGTTTGCTTAATTTAACATCAATTATACAATTACTTGGATCTGGCATTATTTGAAGTTTGAAATCTTTGTATTAGAAAATTGAGGTTCATTCTTTGTTAGATCATGTAATGGAATTCACCAAAAAGATGACTGTGCTAGATGCCACTAAATTTATCGAGACATCCTGGAGCTTGATTAATGTTGAAACAATTTAAAAATGCTTTTTGAATTGTGGATTCTCTTTTTTTACCGATGAATCCTTAGAGATAAACAAAATCAATCTAGGAGTAAGAGCTGGTTGTCATGATAGAAAAAAATTAGAGTTTCACCTAAAGACTTGGTTGTTGAAGAAGTTTTGTCATATTTTAAAATTGTTGAGAGATTGGATCTTGTTAATCAGCTTGTTGATGAACACAAGGATGAAGATGGTGACGAAGCCTAGGCACCAGAAGTCGAAGTGGAGGAGGTGGATCTAGTTTTTTTGTTTTGTTTTTTTTGTTTTATTTTGTTTTATTTTTTTATATTTTTTTATATTTTTTATTTTTTTATATTTTTTTATATTTTTTTTTTATTTTTTATGGAGGTGGATATAGTTGATGATGAATGATCATTAGATTATCTTTGTGACCCATGCAAAAGAAATGGTAATCTAATTGATAACGTTGGAGAAATCAAATTCTCTTTTCTAAGAAGAGCTTTACATGTTGAAACTGAAGGCTCACTATCTAAGTTTATATAATTTTAGTTTGTAGTAATCAATAATCGATCAATTCTTTCAAGGATTCAAAAGTATTTTCTAAGAATGACAAAAAAAATTAATTTTTGATTATTCAATATAAGGTACACCTAGAAATAAATATGGCACAAATGACATGTGCTTTATATAGATGTTTCTCTGTAGTTTCTTAGAATGAATACATTTTTTTTAGAAATATCTTCATTTTGACAAGAACATATCTCTATTTGTGAGATAGTTGGAGCTGCTAAGTGTTATTGTGAAAATGTCTTCTAGATGTGTCAAATAGGTGGAGTGTCTTAACCAAGCATGTGATACAACTCAAGAGGGGTAGGTTTGGCTCTACATAGCCTATGATTTATAGTGGTGCACTTGTCAAGGATAGAATATGTGGGGGATGGAACCCTTGATCCAACACACATGATAAATGTGTCAGGCCAAGTCAATATGAAGAGATGATCCAACACAAGTTGTAACTAGTTCCAACATGAAATTTAATGCAGAGGTTTTCGTATCATTGGTTTGCTCAATCATTGCAACAAATGGTTTGAAAAATCAACTGTTGTATTGTAGCATTAGACAAAATCCAATGGGGTTGGGTTGAGTTTAATAAAAGTATGTCGGGTCGAATCTATTATGTATAACAACATTATTCGTCAAAAGTTACTTTTCAATATTGGTTGAACATTACATGCTATAGTTGAACAAATTCAACCATTAGAGCAATTCCAATGGGAGTTGCCAAATATGGGGTGCCAAAAATCATATGGTACCTTGAATAGTGTTTTGACATCTCAAATTATTTTTTTTGCTCCAATGGTACGTGCCATAATGAGATACCAATTTAATATTTTAATGTATTTTTATTTTAAATTACCTTTTAAATTCCAATTCCAACATAATAAATAACGACTAAAAAAATAAAATCATACTTTTTTATTACTTCCATCTTCGAGTTATTCCAATATGTTGTAGAAAATTGGTTTATGCTAGTAGTATCGGTTTCTAATATTTTCATCTCATTTTGTATTTGACTTTCTTGCATGTGATTTTCTTTAATTTCTAACTGTTTATGTAGTTGCTCCAATGCTCTCTCCTCTTGAGCATAAATATTCTCGTGTCGCTCAATTTTTTGCCATTCTATTTTCATTTTTTCATTCCAGTGGTGATAATCTAGTGATCTTTTAACATCAATTTATTTACCTTTGTTTTTAATTTTTTTTTTGAAGTGTTTTTGCCTAATGGCCTATTGAGGTTGGGAGTGGACGATGATTCGGTGTTATCCCCTAAATATGAAGTTGAATAGCTGGATTCAACATGAGTTGATTCAACAAGACTACTAGTTGAATGAGTTTTTTCCCTCTTATTGCTGGTCAAATTATTAATTTGAAATTATTCAATAAATAGTTCAGATATCAAATCTTACTAGTGCCTAAATTAAAAGTATAAATCTTATATTATTTTGCTCGATGTGTCCACTTTGTCGTAGTCTTTCTTTTTGACTATGAAAACCAATAAATTTACTGTATTTTTCATTTATATCAGTCCAATGACTTTTAATAGAAGATTGAGAATGATCAGCATTATTGCCTCCATGAAGTGCTAAGAATTATGATATTCTTTGCCAGAATACACTACTTTATTGTTGATTCCTAGTAATTGAAATTTTGCTCATATTGAGCCATGCAAACATGCTCAATTTATCTTCTTCTACAGAGAAGTTCTTTGTCCTTTGCGACTTTCTCACATTTGGAATAACTTCATTTAGTACTGGCACCAAAACTATTGGATTGCATTCAATAATATCATCATATAAATCGATCTCGTTCATTAGCAAATCAGTTAATGAACCATAATATTGCAAATTCATTTACAAAAAAAAATATTCTAATCAATTTATAGATTGATCAATTTATAAAACATTCAATTGAATCTATCAAAAATTAAAATTATAAACAATTTTAAAAATTAGAAATTTATCTAATTAAATTTTAAAATCAAAATCTAAAATAAAAGTGAAGGCAAAACCTTTTTTTCAATTTCTCTTCTGGCAGATTAATGGAAGCATGGATTGAATGAAAAGATTAAATACAAGGATTGAATACAAGGATTGAATGCAAGTATTGAAGGCAAAGAATATTATTTTTTGGATTTTTCTGGATTGAAGGAAGGAAGTTGTGCAGTAGCATTTGAATAAAACAAAGGGGATGACATTCGAATAATGGAAGCTATGCAGTAACATTATATTCTATTTTATAAAATAAATTAAAATATATATGTTGGATGGATACGTTGAGATGTATTGTAACCTAACTGCTATTTTACATCTTATATTTTCTTTCTCCAAGGTTGTCATTTATGACACCCCAAATTCACTAATGCCATTTTGCCACCCCTAATGCCATCCTCGTTACCAGGTAAATTATTATATTAATTTATCACTACTGGATCTTATACATGGATTATTGATTATAAATCTATTGATCATATATTTTTTAATATTATATCCATCATAAAACTATTAAAAGAATTTATTGTGTCTACAATAAATAGTACAGAAGCTAATGTTATTGATGAATGTTCATTCTCCTTTGATAAACCGAACTTAGACACCGTGCTCATAGTTCCATCTTTGAATTTTAACTTAATATCTGTCTTAAATAACTACCTCTTTGAATTGTATCAAAAGTTTTTGGCCTAATTATTGTGTTTTTTAAGATATCAAGACAAAGAGGATGATTGGTTTTTGTATTAGAAAAGGAAAGCTCTATTAACTTGATCGTACTTCATCTAGATTTAGTGCATTGACTTTATCAAGTTCCCGACATACTAAAGCAACATCTTCTAGTTCAAAGCATGATATCTGGGTATGGCATAAATGTCTTGAACATGCTTTATCTAGATATTTAAAGTACATATTTCCAAAGTCATTTTTACAAACATCTCTTTCAATATTCAAATGTGAAGCATATGAATTGGCTTAAGCCATCACGTTCATTTTTCCAACAACTTCAAATAAAATTTATTTACCATTTATGTTCATACACTTTGATTTTTGAGGACCAACAAAGGTTCAAACTTTGAATGGATCTCTATGGTTTTTTATTTTATTAATGAATATAGTTTTATGACTTGGGTATATTTGATGAAAACTATGCAGGATATTTATTCATTATTCAAGCAATTTTATTTGATGGATACCATTTGATATAAAACTTCAATTCAAGTCATTTGGATGGATAATAGAGGGGAATTCATTAATCATAAACTAAAGTAGTTCTTACAACTTCATAGTGTCATTCATCAAACTATATGTCAATATTCACTTCAACAAAATATGGTGGTAGACTCAAAAATAAACACCTCTTAGAATTGGTTTGAGCTATGTTATTTGAAGCCAAAATTCCACTTTAGTATGGGAAAGAATCACTTTCTACTTCATCTTTTCTAATAAAAAATGATATAGATTTTACCACCTACCATCTCACAAAATGTATGTTTCTATAGATATCTAATTTCATGAACATTAAATGTTTTTCCTTGCTACCTCTATTTCAAGTCATGGGAGAAAAGTATTGACTTGTAGTCCCTTAGCTATAATCTTGAACTAGAAGTTGAAATTAAATCAACACCTCAAAGGGAACCTAAACATCTTGAACTTAAATCACTTTCTACATTTAAATCCGAGCATCATGAAGAAATGAGTATTGAGTTGAACTTATAAGAAGTTAAAGATTATAGATTTGAACTTCTTTAAAGTGATCCCAAGCCTTGTGTTCAAGATATTTAAAGATAAACTTGAAGAACCATAACAATGGCCACATTCTCTTGATGTTTTATCACAAATTGAACCTTAGGTAAATCTTAAAAATTCTCTTTGAAAATTTTTAAACCGAAACACAAGAGTTTATATAAAGTAAGTTATGAACCAATACTAAACTTTATGCCTAAATATCCAATTAAAAATTATGTTATCTTACCATAGATTGCCAGAGACATGTGAATCATTTGTAAATTAATTATTATCGATTTTACATATACCTAAAAATGTGTAGGAAGTCATACAAAATGTTAAATGGAAGGATGCAATGAACCAAGAAGAAAAAAAACCTATTGGATTATGCATATAGTCAAATGTATGGAATTTGATTATGCATACATTTTCACTACCAAAATTAATATTATATGCATTTTTTATCCTTGGCTACAAATCATAAATGATCTTTATATCAATTTTGATGTGAAGAATGTAGCCTTACATGACAATCTCCAAGAGAAAATATGCATGGATTTGCCTTTGGGAGTAGATTACATATAAAAGGTAGCAAATAAATTTGTAGACTACAAAAATTTTTGTATGGAATAAAAGTCACCTTGAGCTTGGTTCGAAAACTTTACAAATTCAATGAAGGTATTTGAGTATGAACAGAGTAATTCTGATCATACTTTCTTTATAAAGCATATTTAAGGGTAGCTCACAATGCTTATTATTTATATTCATGATATGATTATCATAGGAAATGATGTTGATGAAAGAGCAGCCTTGCAAACTTATTTGTCTAAGGAATTTGAGATAAAAAATCTTAGTTCCCTTAGATATTTTCTAGGAATAGAGGCGTTACGATCTAAACTATAAATATATGAAAAAGAAAATATTAAGATTTAATTTAGATTCATTTTAATTAATTAATTAGCTTTTGGGAATGACAATAAAAAAATTGTATATTATTTTAAAGCTAGATTATTAGTATCCAAGCTTTGATTTCCTTAAAAATTAGTATCATAACATTTTGATACCGATATGTCATAATTGAAAGAGTTAATTAATTATGGCAATTCAAATTTTTATCTATTTTTTTAATATATTTTTTTGTTTTTTTTTTGTTTTTGTTTTTTTTTTATTATTTTTTTATTGAAATTTTTATCCGGATAAACACTAATTATTTGGTATGAAAAAATATAATTTAGTCAAAATGATAAAATTGCAAGCATCCAAATATCAAAATTGGATAACAAAAATATTATATCATTTAATAATTATAGATCTATTTGACTTGGCTATTAGAGAGTTGAAGAAAGAATAATTAAGTGAAAAAGACTGGATAAGAGTATATTACATAGTCTCTACCATGATTTTATAGTGGATTGGATTAAATACTTTTCTCCATATAGCAAGAATAATTAGGACAAATATCTTGCACCAAAAATTAGAGTAGATGTTTGGGGAAAATTCATCAAGAAATAAGATAATGTAAATCCATTGTCTAGTCAACCTGAAGTATCATGACAAAACTGATATATCCATGTTCTTAGTATTGGTTAACTAATTGACTTTAATGATGATGATCTTGAAAGATTAGCTCCAAGTATCATTAAATATCTCTGCCCAATAAAGCATCATCTCTATCACTATTATTATTTATAGTATGATAGAAGAGGTAGCATGATGAAAATAAAGTTATTTCTTCATGTATTCTTATTTCAGAAAATAAGAGGTAGATGATCTCCATTAGGTACTTACAAGGAGAAATAAATTATTACCATTGCATGATGAAGTTTGATGATATAGCTTTTGTAAAGTTTTACAACAATGATCATGTAGGACACTTCAAAATTGTATCTCAAAAGTGGATAAAACAAGCATATTAGAAGAAATGACATCGAGAAAGAGGCAGACATTTTTACCAAGGAGGGTAATATTTTTATGGTTAGTGATGTTAGAGGTGTCAAGCTGGTCAGGCACGACCCAGTTCAGCCATGCCTAGCTCAACATGGCATGGTCTAGAACCGTGCCTGGTCCTGGGCCATGCCACCCAATGGCATGATTCGTGCCATGCCAGGCAGGCACAAGCCATGCCTCATGATGGGCTTGGCATGACCCATGTACTTGGCCTGGAGGTATGGTCCACCAACATGGCCACCTGCCAACTCGATATTGGCTAAAAGTCATAGGTCAGATTTTATCAGGTGACCGTCCGATGGGGTGGGTTATAAATTAAAAAAAAAAATCCAGCCATATAAGCTGGATCTTGCTTACGTGACCGATTACAAATTGCCGGCCATGTAAGTTGACCACCCGTTGAGTTTTTAATCAATGGGTTCTACAAGGGAGTCATCCAGCATAGTGGCATAGCCATGCATAGAAAAAATAGGCCGTTACATCACGATACGACATGTTTAACACCTCTAAATGATGTTGGTCTTGCAAATAAGGTGAGTTAGAGATTGACTAATTGATTAATTTGACAACTTTTATGTCACCTAGAATTTGAATTGATATGTATCCTATAATTTTGGTGACTATGAGATTATCATGTTGAGCAACAACAATACAAATAGGATTATAGGAATATTGATGTATGATAAATGATACGCTTCAAATACTAGTTTGTTCTAAGAGATGTCTGACATATCCTAAATAAATGGATGAAACTACTATCCACCAAAATATTAGTGCGAGTTGTGTGGGGAATTTGTCTGGATATTATCAAATGGCCTTTCTTGATTGTGAGGGGCAAAAGGTTATATTTTATGTATGTTTTATAGGCTTGATATGAACATATATTTGAGAAAAAAAATGTTTCCACAAGAAAATTGTCTCCACATACATTCCCATTATAAATTGGAGGTGGGTGTATAACTCATACAATTAAGAAAATGAATAGAGTTGAGTCACTTTCACTCTCTCCCTTTAAAAGCTTGAGGACAATCGATATGAGTTCCTTAGGCCTTTATTTTGAGACAAGTAATTAATATTCTTCGAGGTGCTTCTTATTTCATGACTGCTTTTATTTGAGTCACTCTCAAGAATCATATAGATCAAAAAATATGCATTGGAGTGAGAAATATATTTTTACTCCAGTTACTCCATTGAATCAACTAGATCAATTGGTAGCTTATAAGTTGGAGGGAAAACAAAATATATCGGAAAGAATGAAAATAATCAATTAGTATTTTCAAAAAAAAGTATAACTTTTTATTTTTTTTTTTCTAATCAATTTTAAGATCTATATGGGTAGTTGAATTCTTTTTGAGAGAATTTGATTAAATTTAAAAGATGTGATAATCTTGATTTTCCCATCTAAGGAGAGGAGAAATTATTGGGTCTATCAATGTTGGGTTAATCAATTCTGCAAATAGATTTAGTTAACTAATTTAATTAAAATTATTTTATTAAAAATTAAATTTGGTTTATTTTAATAATAATTTTATATTTTCGCTTTTTTGATATGTAAGTTATGTAAAAATAAAAATGAGTTTCCATTTTTTTTTATTTCCTTTAGGATTATCCTCCTCCTCTCTCTATCTCTCTCTCAACTCTACATACAAATACAATGGGAATAACAAACAAATATAGAAATAAAAAAAAATTATTAGAAATAGAAACAAATAGAGGTGATCTCGTATTTTTGGATTACTATAGGATCAAAAGTAAGAATATGGTTTAGAAATGCATGAATTTAGGTATGCACAATTTGGGTTGCTCTCATTGTTGCTCTTTTGTCGTAGTTGCTTTTTTCTTATTGTTGGGTTTGCTTTAGTTTAGGGTCAATTGTGTTGTTTTATTTCTTGGTTTTGTTTGTTTTAGCTTTTATGTTAATTTGAATTTTAAATGAGAGAATGAGTGCTCTCATTTAATAAAAAATAATTAATATTTGGGAGAAAATGGTAAATTTTTTTATTAAATAACTTGATTTGAAAACAAGAACAATTACCCACAATAAGACACACTAAATGAAAAAATAAAAATGAGATCAAATGTGAATAAAGAAATTCAAAAGTATCAAAGATTGTGATCTTTCATAATTTTTGTTTTGTGCGTGTAGGTGTTGCATTTATCTAGTTTCCCTTATGTAACTTAAAAAAGATATGTTATGTATAATTTTTGATATTTCTTTTTTTTTTTTTGGTACAATTTTATAATATAATTGAGATAGAGCATTTACTTTTTATCTCTTATGTTCGAGAATTTGTGGAGGAAGAATTAGGATTCATGTAGTATTTGCGTGTTGTTCATGTAGGGTTTGTGCTGTGGATGTGTTGTGATTGTGTTCGCATGGTATTCATGAATAAATTGTTGATGTAGAGTTCGTGTTGTGCTCGTGGTGCTTGAAAATCTTTAGAAGAACACTGGAAAAATTAAATATCATAAAATATGTTTTCAATTATATTAACAATTTAAATTTTAAATTTTCTATAGAATAAAATATTTTGTGGTATGGATTAACATTATGGCTATGAAAATTACCACAAAAATTGTGTTGAATCTATCCATAAGTTTTGCAGTATATATATAGTCAGTGCTTACTTATCCATTTGCATATTATTTTTGATTCCATTGTGCATTCATTAAAACTTTGGGAACATAAACAAGAAAATTAGATTTAATAAAGAATCTTTATAATTAATTAACTAGTTACTGATATTGGAGCTCTGAATTTTTAGTGTAAGTGCTTTATGCAAGATCTTTCTATATTGAAATAAAATTTGATTACCAAAAATATCAAATATACTTTTCTTAGTCATAATGTAGAGAGAAAAAAAAAAATGCTAGAATTGCTTATAATATTGTTTATAGTATTGTTTGTTATGCTTTTTGGAATAGAATTATTGCTATATAATTTATTTTTTATTATCAATTTAACTTTTTATTATATATTAAGCATTCCTTATTCTTTTGGATCTCCACCACTCTCTAAATTTATTGTATTCTAATTTAAGAATTAACTTTTTCATAATGTTTTCTTCCCACCAAATGACAAAATTGAATAGAGTCTTATGATAAGAATATTGATAATTCATTTCTAAAGTCATTACATGAGCAAGTTTATTTTTTTTATAAGGCATATAAAATCATTGTTCATATGAGTGAAATTACTAATCATGATAGAGTAACTTCTTCAAAATCACCTTTATCATTTGACATTATTAAACAATTTTCTATTCATGGCACTATTTTTCTATTTTAGCTTCTTTGTATCTCTCTTGACCAAATTAATATTTTTAAATTTCTTTCCGAAGAACAATTTAAACCAAGATAGATTCTAATTATGAAAAATAAGATATATACTCTTCATTTCAATAAAGGTTAGAAAACAGCTTTTTTTTTATTCTTTGGGCAATTGTTTGGTTGAATATAGAGGACACTAACCATGCATGAAGATTTTTATTGATAAATTAGTTTACTAGCTTAAAACTTTTATTATACTCATAGGACTTAGTACACATGTGAAATAGACAACCTAAATATCTTCTCTAGATAGAGCAAAATGACTTAGGTTTGTATCCTACTATCTCTCAATGGTTTGAACAAATGAACAATATTTCAAGTTAATATGAAGAATATATTTTTTCATGAAGATCTCAAAAATAAGATATATATGAAGTAATATATGAGTTCTCATCTATGAAGATAATATCTATAGTATGTAAATTACATCGACACTCTCAATGGGGTAATATAAACATTAACAACATGGTTTGTTAAACTTTTCTTTTACATTCAATTCTTTAGGACTTAGTACATGTGTTTAAGATTATTTTTATTTTACTATAAGTTGGTACAGAAAAGTTATTTTTATCCAGGTATATATTGATGATATCACTATTATGATTATGATGATTTGAAATTTCTCAATTTTAATTATTATTTTAGACATATTTTCAGACAAGGAATGAAATATTTGTGTTCATTGTTAATGATTTTATCCCATCAAAAATATGTATTAAGGTATTCTCATAGAGGTAAGACTACCAAGTATACACAAGAAGAGTCACCTATTAGCATAGGAATAAACCTTTCTTGAAATTTTAATATACTTGTCAATTTTGCTTGCCATAAGAAAATTATATGTTATCTTAATTATTAGAGTCATTAAACCAGATAATAATTAATTATGTTATCAATATTTTATTAGGCACAATTTTCTTGGGTCTAGTGGAATTAGTTTGTATAACTGATATTAAAATCTTTTTCTGCTTTAATCTCTTTAATTTATTTGTAAATAGCTTCCAGACTTGTTTCATTAATTGAATAACTTGAGTTTGCATAATAAAACAAAAAGTATATCTGTGAAACAATGATCATAAAATTATATAAAACATACGTGCCAATTCCACAAAAAATATTGATCCATTTGTGTTCTCAAAATAAATTACATATCAACCAAAACAAATAGAAAAAAATATCTTTACATACCAAAGACTTTTTCACACTCACACAATACATGAGTGCACAAATGTCCACTGGAAATTATATTATGTACCAAAATTATGAATGTTCAAGAATATCAATTTCATGAAGAAGATTAATTCATAACATGATATATAACTTATTTAAAATAGTAATTGAGAATAATAAAACAAACATGTCTGGCCCTAAGCTAAAGACAATGGATATAAAGTTTGATCACACAAATAAAGATGATGAAAATATTGTAGATAACAAAAAATGGGGTATCTGGATATAAAAACATAGAAATCACACAATATTTTGACTTTTGAAGAAGTAAGAATAAAAGAGCAACATGATATGGCTAAAAAAAGAATCCTGGTTGGTTTTGTCTTAGTAAACTCCTATGCTCAAGAAGCAAAGGAAAAAAAATTGAATAGAAATGGTTTTGCCTTTTCAAAGGAGACTTCATTAATTAATTCTGTTTTGCATGAGATTCACATTATTGCAAATCCATTTAAGTGGCATAAACATCCTCCTATTCTTTGTGAGTATTCTAGGTAAACTGCTAAGAATTATTGGTGCTATAGAAAATAGCTTGCCTATATTTTTTGCCCCAAAAATTTTAATAGAAATGATAGATAGGTTCTAAAATGCAAGGATATTGGCAAAAAGTATTATATGAGTGTATGCTAAACCTTTTATTCACATTGCTAAAATCTAGGCCATTCCATAGATGTATGTTTCATTAGACAACCAGGTCTAAATAAACAACATGCGCAAAAGAAGAAAGGCCAATTTAAGGAGAAAATCATGAAAAATGAATAGTCATGAATAAATAATAATAAAATTCTTATAAAAAATAAATTCATATGGAGGCCCAAGGATTAAAAAAATGTACAAGAAAATGGGAATGGAAAATATAGACAATTATATAGTGGGTAATATGAATCTGAGTATTGTTACATAAAAAATGGACGAACACATTACAGATGGGAAACCCATGGTTCAAGAAATTGAGCCTACTCAATATGTGATTATCCCCTTAGAGATAGAAAATTTTGAAAACCTAGTTCCATTGGATGTGTAACCTCTTTGTACTATCTGAATTGAGAAGCTAGAAACTGAAAAGAATCAATTAACTAAGATATCACAAGATATAGAAGCCCTTCTTTGTGTTTTTAAACTCTAATCTACCCTTAGTAAGTACATACTTGAAGGGACTCTATCTTGCTACAAAGGAAGGTAGACAACATTCTGTCATAGGTTGAAAAATTTTTTCTAGCAGCCAATAGAGAATTAAGATACCTTAAAAATTATGAAAGGAAAACATGGAATTTTCCCAAACATGATAAAGAAGATTTTAGGGGGACCCAAAACTTCATAAAAATGAATCTAGAAATGCTAAAATTGGTCAGAGAGGACAAAGTTGATTTGCCCGCTATATATAGTTTAGATAGATGATTTCTATACTCAAATCTTAAATATAATGACTACATTAATGTTTAATATTAGATGATTAGCTAATTCAAATATATTGTGAAGGGTTTAAAAAATGCAAAATTCATAGTATTAAGTGCTTTAACTATAATAGAATCATTCCATAAGGAAGATATATTCGAAAATATTTATATTAAACTTAATTACGAAGAAGCATGAAATAACCCAAATAATAAGATTTGGCTATTCTAGAATAATGAAATTAATCTAAATATTTTAGATAGTAAAAAGTAAGTGATATATAGAATCTATAAAGAGATTTGGAAAAGTAAAATGAACATAATTGTAGTTCACAGAGAAGGTAATTGAGAGAAGAGAATTACGAGGACAATTAAACAATTATGCATGGGAGATAAAAAACACATGAATGGTTGTTGGATAAATCAACACAATCACCAAAATTAATAGAATAAACAAGAGGAAGGCCTCTAGGGCCCAAGGCTATGGAGGACTTTAATAACTACATCTTAGATTGTGGGTTAATAGATGTAAGTTTGAAGGCTCCAAGTATACAAGAATGATGAGACATATATAGGCTAGACTTGATAGGGGATTGATAAATCACATATAAAACCAATACTTTCATAATACAAGAATTATCCACCTTAATAGGTCTAACTCATATCATTCCTCTCTGTTAATACAATGGAGCGATAACATAACAAAAAAAAAAACTAACAATTAAAATTCCAATACATTTGTAGAAAACATATAAATTTTTATGACTTTGTTAATATGAATTGGAAATACCCAATAAATGGGACCAGAATCAAAACATGGGCAGAAAAATAGTTCACTTAAAACAAGGATTTTAATCATGGAATACATTGGTTTTTGGAGATGTTTTCCAAAACATAACAAATGATGAAGACCTTGTAACCAAAGCATAAATAGATGGGAAGGAAAGGAGAATAAGAAAAAAATATAAAATCTTAAAGCGGCTAGGAAGAATCTAGATGATACATTAGTAAAAGAGGAAGTATATTGAAGATGTTTTCAAGAATAAAGTATTTTCAGACACTTCTCACAATGTATGATATACTATCTAATGATCAAGACTTCATACTTTGTAGAATATCAAAGAGTAATAGAGAAAAATTATGCTAATTCCCCATGCATGAAGAGGTTAAACAAGCAATTTTCTATATATACTTTAGATTGTACATCTGGAATATATGGATTCTTAGCATATTTTATATAACTTGATGGTACATCATTAAAAAAAATAAATGAAAAGTAATCTGTGACTTTTCAAGGGCCAAGACATACCCAAATCACTTATAAGCATGATGATTGTGCAGATTCCCAAAAAAGACGATCCACGAAAATGGTTAGAATTTTGACCAATTAATTTGTGCAATGTATCATAAAAAAATAGCAGTCGAAATATGATCAAATAGAATTAAACAAATCCTATACACATATAACTCAAAAAATCAAGTAAGTTCCATTCCAAATGGAAGCATATTTAATAATATGATTTTAGAACAAGATTTCACACACTTAATATCAAAAGATAATAGAGGATGAATGTAATAATTAAACCTAACTTGAAAAAATCTTATGATATGGTCGATTAGCCTTTCATAATAAACCATAAGGACACTCAACAAATTTGGGTTCCCAAGCCAATGAAATTCATTGATAGAAAAATATGTGGTCCATAATTAGTTCTCTCTATTAATAAATGGAGAAATCTCAAGTTTTTTTTCTTCTAGTCGCTAGTTATGCTAGAGAGATTCATTATTCCCATTACTTTCTATACTCATTGCCAAATATTTTTCAAGAGGCATAAAAAAGCTTTATGAAAATGCATCTGAAATAAGATATATGATTGAGAGCCAAGCTATCATTAACCATGCAGCTGATACTAACCATACACTCATATTTGCTAATGGGGTGAGCAATTCAATCAAGAAAATCAAAGAAACCCTTTGATAATATGAAAAGTCTTAAGACAAACTATCAATTTACTAAAAAAAAAGTGGATATTATTATAAAAAAAGATGAGTACGAAAAGAGAAAATAAAAAAGGAAATATTGGGAGTAGAAAAACAAGAACTTTCTATTACATATTTAGGTTGTCCTCTTTATAAAAGAAATAATTAAAGTAAATATATTGATAACATTATTACTAAAATATATAATCTAATCAGCGGCTAAGTTAAATAAATTATTATCTATTGGAGGGAAGATAACATTAGTGAAACATATATTATAGGCCAAACCACTATACATCATAAAAGCAATTAGTCTCACTTTAAATATCATTAAAACAATTGATAGATTAATGTCGAGAATTTTATGAGGAAACAATAAAAATCTAAGTTCATTAGGGATCCAAATGGGAAAAACCACACAAACCAAAAAAAGGACTATAATTTCGAAGCCTATGGAATATTGTAAGGCCACGAATATGAGAACATGGGGGGAATTTTACACCAAAGTCTCTCCTTGGGAACTTAAAAAAAATTGATATTGCGAGACAAGTTTTCCTAAAATGAAAAAAAAAAACATTTTGATACTTGTTTATGGAGAAGGATTAAAAATGGAAAGTACTTGAATGGAAAAATACATAGGATGAAACTTTGGTCAAGGAGATATCTTCTATTGGTATGATAGGTGGGCAGGAGATAAAAAATTTGCTTCCAAACAATATAAAAGGATTTAAAGGCCTAGATTAAAGAATTTCCAAAATATTCTTTTTAAAAACCTAGCGGAACATATTATTAATATAATAAGGGAGATATGAGTTGAATTGATCTAACAAGCAAATATAGAAGGACAGTTAACCTTTAAGTCAACCTGGTAGATTGCCTATAATAAAGTTAAAGAATATAAAAGACAGAAGGTTATAAAATTTTGATATTCCTCAAAAAATATGCATTTGGGAGAAGATTATTAAATAACTTTGTATCACCGAAAAATATTTTAAAACATAAAATATTAATTTGGCTTCAAATTATACTCATTGCCATAATGAAGAAATAATTCCCCACTTATTCATTAAGAATAAGGAAACACAATTTTTATCCAAATAAAAAGATATACTATGAAATAATAAAGCAACTACTCCTACTCTTAAACCCGACAAATACAAGAAGAAAAATTGAATATGAATGATATAAAAACTAAATTTGACTAATAATAGCATGAGAAATATGAGAAGAGAAGAATAATGTGAGGTTTAGAGTGTCACATTAAAATGACACATTAGGAAAATATGTCATCAAAAGTAAGTCTTTAATAACACATTTAAGATAACACTTGTCTAGATTATCACATTCTTTTTAAAATAAAATGACACATTAAGATGATACTTATCCAAAATGTCATCTTTTGTATGAAATATAATGATACTTATCCAAAGTGTCAATATAACATTCCATGAACTATGTCATGAAAAGCCCATCCTTTACTAACACTTCTAAAAATTAAAATTAAAGTGTGTGTTTGTGTGTGTGTGTCTATATATATATATATATATATATATATAGTTGGGTATGGTGTATTTGTTTCCCTAACTTATAGAAATAGATACTTAAAGGAATGCAACCACTATAAGGACAATAGAAAGAAAGCAAAAAGTAAAATAGCTCAAAATAATTTTTCATATCTATATTTACTTGTATTCATTATCATCTATACAAGAGTCTACGTAGGCATAGTTTAATAGGATTTTTATGTGGTATTCTATATGCATAGAATCACAAGGTGCATATGATTACTTGATGTGCTAACCCACCTTGGTTAACCTAGTATTTTGTAATTTATTTATATATTATTAAAAAACTATTTTTAAATAAATAAATAATATATATATATATATATATATATATATATATTAACTTTTAAGTGTTGATTATGTTGTGTGAATATGTCAATGATATTCTTTAGTATTGTGTGTTGCAAATGAGTGAAAAAATATAGAGTAGAATATTACTTTTTAAAAGATTGTAGCAACCATCAATAAGCTACAATTATAATAGGAGAAAACATCATCAACAATGATGAAAATAGGAAGGACGGAAACACAATTCAGAAATGATGCCACCATCAACAATCAGTACGTGTCAATTAAACTCAACAATATCAACACAAAAAACATCAACAAAAGAAGAAAAAATAGCAGCAGTAATAGTAGTAGAGCATGTGTTTAGGAAACACATATTGTTAAAAGGCAGCAACAACATGTATATAACACAAAAACAAAGAGACTCATAATCAATAAATAGCAAACACAAAGAGATTTGTCCAAAGCGAACAGAGATAAAGCTCTCAAATCTCTTCGATTTCAGATTTATGATGTAGTAAATTTTTATTGGGTATAGAGATAAATTGAGGAGCAAAACCCCTATATCCAATTCTTTTTCTTTGTTTCAGCATTGAAAAAGGAAGATCTACCCCAAGTTGAGGAGGAAAACCCCTACACCTCCACTTTTTTCTCTCATTTTTTTCAATAATCTACTATATATTTTTAGCAGCATGCAGAATGGAAAACATATTTTTCCATTATTCCAATCTTCTAAAAAATTCCATGGACCTTCACACAAAAAAAAAACTAATTTAACTTATAACAAAAGCACCCAATAAAATAAAATAAAAGATACCTTATAATAAAATAAATTCATATCAATTGAACCAGTCTAAACCAATATATTACCTTAGGTAGTCCTAACAAAATTCACATTCTTCATTATTGGGCATACATATACTAATATGTGATTGAGACTAAATAAGTTTTATCATAATTAAGGATTTAGTGAGCATGTCAACTATATTTTTGTTCATAGGTACTTTCTTTAGTACAACAAACATTTAATTTTTTACATCTCAAAATTTGATGATTTCTCATTTCAATGTACTTAGACTTACTATAAAAGGCAGAATTTTTAAAGAGATGGATTATACTCTAATTTTCACTTTGAATAATGAATTGATCCTAACATATATCCATGTCTACTATAAACATTATCATCCATAAGATTTCTTTATAAGATTTAATAGCCATAATAAACTTGGTCTTTTTGATAAATAATGTTACATGCTTTTGCAACTTGAATTATCAAGATACAAGTTCCACGCCATAGATTATTGAATATTATGAAGTGAATCACCTTGATTCAAGATCACCAACAATATTAGAATTAGTGTTTCTTAGAAGAATGAGCTTTCGTACACCATGATGCAAAGATTATTGAGAAGTACCTCAAAGGTATATTAGGATGGAATTAACTACAACCTAGTAATACCTACCTGGGTCTTAGAAAAAAATGACTAAATACAAGAATAACTTACATTATATATGGTCTAAAACATATAATAACATATAAGAGATTTGTTGATAGCTAATACATATGACTCATATATTTTCTCTCCTATTTAGTCTTGGGACAATGCTTGGAACTTAACTTAAACTAATTGACTAATAGTGTTGAAAGCAACTTAAGCATCTTTTATGAAAAATTTTAAAAAAAAATTTCTCCATATAGTATTATTGAGATAATCAAATGTACCCAAGAAAGCTGATCTAAGTTGACACGATTCCCTATAATCTTCTTAATTTTAATTGAGACTAAATATTTCATAAATTAAGTTATTTCTATGTCCCCCTTCAACTTATCAATATGAACTCTATTATGTCTGATGATCATTTTATCATTAATGCATAGTAAAAAGATAAGTTGGTATATATAAATAAGGATCTTCATAAGTTCACTCTCCTTATTACTTTGATGATTAGCATCCATATGCTGACCATCCACAATAGCAACATTTTTGCTTTGAATAAACTTTTGATTATTGAATCATTCAATCTTTCCTCATGTACATAGCCAATGAGTATGCAAGGATATGTAATATCATCCAATTTTAATATCTCATTTATCAGAATGTGAATGAAAACTATTGTCAAAATCATATAAATTTTTATTTCCCCTCCAATCCATATTGGGAATATTACCATACATGGTAATAGAATAACTTTTTTTGATTAAATAAATGATTATAAACATAACTTCTCTCCAAAATATTTTGAGTAGTTGTGTTTGATATGCTAAATATCAAATAAGACTAGTTATTTTAATGATTATACATGAAATTATAGTTTGATGGATTATGATGAATAATGGTGAAATTGGTTGGTTTTTGTGTGAAATATAAAACTTGGTAGATTTGTTAAGTAGAATGGAAGAAAAAGTCATATGAAGTCATGATATTCTTTATGTTATGACTTTGTTATACATTCATGAGCTTATAGAGTAGTTATTGTGTCTATTCTTAGTTGAAGCTCATACAAATATTCATGATAATATTTGTAAGTCATGACTCTACTATATGATCATTGACATAATCATTTTATCATGCAATATATTTTTTTTGGTTGTGGAATTTTCTTGGAGTCATAGCCATATTTACTCATAATATTTTTTATGGATATAAAATTCATTTTACGTCTTATCCATTAAATACCCTATTGGTGCTAAAAGCCAAAGCATCTTGTAGCATCATGACATCTTTGTATAGAGCCACAAATACTGAGATAAAAATTATGACTTTTCTCCAACATTGCAACTTTTAGCTATAGAGAGTTTCATAGATCATTTACTTGAATCATAGTCATTTTTAGGACTACAACATTTTGCTTTTGAGAAATGACTAAAAGTTGTGGTCATCCCCATTATTGCGACTATATTGTTATAGAGAGAATGCATGAGCCACTGTCATTCACAATAGTACAACTTCATGTCACATAGAAGAAATGCATGAGCTATGGATATTCCCAGCTCCACAACTTCATGTTACAACTATGAAATACGTAAGTCATGGCTATTCCTAGTACTACATCAATCTAATGCAAGAAAGTAACCAAAGTCATTCTCATCACCTCAAATTTGTATTACATAGAAGCAAAGCCAAAGCCATGACATTTCTTGGTGCTATAAATTCCCATTTAAAAATTATATTTAATAGTTGAAATATAAAAATCGAAATGATGGGGAGAATAAAAGGAAAGTTAGGGCATTAAATGAGAGGTGAAAAAGCTATAGTTTAGGAACAAAAAAATTTTCAACTCTAGGAAAGATGCACAAATAAAGAGGCAACACAATGCACAAACATAAACCTCTAAGGGAGGAATGCAAATTTTGATTCCCTTAATAGTATGGCTTATAAAAATATTGATATTTTTGGATTTATAAACACTATACTCATGTGATTAAATGTAGCTTGATGTTAAGACATGAAGTGGAGGTTTGTCTTGCATGTCATGATCGAAAGAGCTGTCACTTCATTCCTATCATTATGTAATAGTATGCTTCATGGCTCATATGTCACCACTCACCATAATAATATGCACAAACTTTCTAATATTAAAACTATAATTTTAGTTCTAAATAAATACCACATTAATCCATAACCAAACCACAATATAATCCAAATATAAAGTTCATAAATTATGAATCCATCATATGAATTCAAATACAATAATCTTAGACTTTAATTTAATTTGACATCATGGAATTGGGTTCATAATGATAGCTTTTAAGAGTATTTAGGAATCAAATCCTAAATCCATATTACTCGGTCACGTGCCTTGGATTAGCCCTTAAGGTGAGTCAAAATTCATGCCCCCTTAAGATTTTTGCTTATGCCTTGTGTCATTCCTTTACTCATGGATATCCCCAGGATTTGGGCAAAATCTTGCTCCCAAAACCTTAGGTTTTTACCTTTTCTCTCATGCCCTAAAATATTTTTTTCTTGAATTTTCATGTATTGCACTTTTATACTTGAAAGTTGAATGTAAATTTTAAGTCAAAAGTCATGACTTTATGAATGTTATAACTTTTTCTTTTGGTCTCTCTAACACAAAATTGTAGTTTTGGGAATAAGCTATGAATTTAGTCTCTTTCTATCCTTAGATTACAAGATTTAGTCTCTATCTTATATTATATGGTCATAGTACAAGGAATTACCATGACAAAACATTTTACTTTTGTAACACAAAGTTGTAGCAGTGAGAATATCTAAGGCTTGTGTATTTGATCTTTGTAATCTATAATAATATTATTCTGTTACTTAATTCTATTGGTTAGATAGTGTCCAAAAACTTTATTTCATAGGATATCACATTAACAAAGTTCTATAAGTATATTGGTCATATAAGTTGTAAAGAGGGCTTTCATTTATATATAGATATAGATCCCATGGGTTTTGTATCAATAGTTTGGTCAACTAATAGTAAGACAACATAATTCTAATAGATGATATATTTTGGATTTTGATATGACTCTTAGATCATAGGATTTGTCAACATGATTCATATGATGTATGTTCAAATAATTCAAATTATATTAGGTTTGGATATAGAATGAAAGTTAAATTATTATAGACGAGCTCTTTGCAATAATAACATATAAAGTAGTTATCATCATTGAGTAATCTCAAGTTAAATTACTTTATATGGATTAGTAATCTCAAGTTAGAGAGCTATAATAATTTTACTACACCACAACATTTGAGCAACTAGAAATTAAAGAATTACTATTTATGCCAAAGTCATGATAATTATTCAATACAATGACTTTTGAGACACTAAAGATTATATAAGATATTACTTGAGTACTACCATTTTCATGGCCATGTCTCTTATCCTCAAAAGAAGAAATAATCATGACTTTTCTAAAATATTATATGAGAAAAGAAAATGTCAGTACCTTGGGCACTCTAAGTGTCGTGGATACTTAAGAGATGTGAAAAGTTACTTTTGTGTTCTGACTAGTTCCCAACATCATGGCTACTTCCATTGAGCACAATTGAAGTACATTGCTACTTCCATAACTAATTAGATAGAGTTTTGATTAATAATAGTTGTCAAAATTATGTGAGACTCACTGATTTACCTCTTCTACTAAATAACTCCTAAAACTTATTGATTTCATTATTATTCATCAAAGCTTTTCAAAATACCAAAAAACATAAAATCAAAACATATTAGCTTTATTTTCATATTTACACATCATTATCAACTACCAAAATTCACAAAAAAATTAATAATTTGAACACAAAACAAAGTCTCAAATTAAAATATTTACTTCTTCCTTGGTAATAACGTTTCCCTCCAAAAAAATCATCATCACTACAAATTACTATGACTAGGTTAAAATGTCATAAGATTTATAAATAGTGGAGAAAGTTCAAGTGGATATGTTGATAGTCAAGAAAAAATTTCAATTTCATGACTATACTTGTGGGTCATTGAATGTGTATATTTGTGTGTGTGGTAGATATAGGTGTTCATTTAATTATACACATGGGAAAAAATCATGGGTTTCCTCCCAAGCGTACTATGTTTAACATCCATAGCTAGACCTTCAAAGTTTATTTTTATTTATTATAAATCTTTATTGTCCATATGATATTTTCAGTATTCTATTTTATTTTCTTGTTCCTTGTACTTTTGGTATCAGTCTTGGATGATGGGAGAATGATTGTCTATATTCTCTCATCCACACAATTAAGTTTTAAATTTTTTTCTATCTTTATTTTGTATTTAGCCTTGACATTATGAAAATTCTTAACTTTTTCAATTTCACATTGATACAACTCATCAACCTTTTTCAATTTAGCTATCAAAACTTTATAATCCACCTCAATTTCTTTTCCTTGAATAGTTTAAGCCATGTCTTTGAGTTTATCATCAAAATATTCTACCACATTTCTTGTATGCTAGTTATAGATATCGCATCATTTATTTCATAGTCTTCTTGGAGAGTGGAGGTTAGTCTTCAATTTCCTCTTCAAAAATCTCAACCATAACAATTTTTGCCTTAGCTACAAGGATTTCTAATGAAATACTTTCTTTAGACTTAAACTACTTTATGACTTATTCTCTATTTATCTATTATATCATCCTTTCTTCTTCATGAGCATTGATTCTTCTCAAGTCTCTCAGTTATTCATCAAGTTTACTTGTCAAATATGATACTAAAAATAGTTGAAATACAGAATATATTCTCACCTCAAGGGCTTCCATATCCCAAACATCTGCAACACTCTTCCTACTTATAATAGGGTTGATAATAGTTGTCATAAGATTTGAAATAGAAGTTACTTCTTTGAGAAAAATAAGTCTTATTATAATTAAAGTTTGGGATGTTTTAACTCACTGGTGGGATTTTCCCAAAGATTGGCTAGACATTCTATTTTTATATATGGGTGGCTAGAAAGAAAGAAAAGAAAAAAAATGTAATAAAATAAAAAAGATAACAAACCACAGTTAGAAAGGTTAACATAGTTTAGCTTTTATATTGGTGAATATTTATTAAACTTAATGTTATTTAAACAACTAAAAATTCTTTTTTGAGAATAACTTTATCAACCCACATTGACTAATCAAACTAAATAGTTCGTAGTAATGGTGCTAAAAACTTATTATAATTTTATTATACTACATAATTTTATCAATGAGGTGATATCCCAATAGCTCAATAAAGAGAATATCTCATCAATTAAGATCAACAAGTGAATGAGTCATAAAAGTAGTGAAATAGACTTTTATCTAGATATCGATCCAACATGGATTATAATAGTAGTTTGGTTATAGACAATGAGATAATCCATTTTAAGTGAAATGGATACAAGGATTATTAGATAATCTTAAGTAAATGGTTTATTCATTTAATCTATGTAATAATATATAAGTCTCTCGATATATACTATGTTTGACATACAATGAATGTTGAGTTATTATGTAATGATTCCTTGCTCTAATAGCATATAAGGTCATTGCCACTATTGGGTCATTCTCAATGTTGGTCCCCTCATAGTTGTCCTTTTGGTATGCCAGCATTGAGACAAAAATTCATTTTTGTATGAGTCATTTACAATCACATACCAATCAGGCAACTTTCTCAATTTTCTTAATATTTGTTTTGTATACACACTTTTATTCTATGATATCTATTATCATAAATACCAAAATTTTAGATGGTTTATAAGTATTTTTGATTTTTAGCTTCATAAACATTGTACTTATACCATTAATATATGTTTTTCTCAAGTTTTACTAGTGGGAATCAAATGAGTAAAATTAGCTCTCAATGATTGTCACCCCCTTGTGAGTTACAATATATTGGTGCATATAATGAGCCAAAAGTCAAATATGTTAGTCTATTTTCCTAGCATGTTTTCATGTTTAGGAGATAAATTTTATGGCTAAATATTAGAAAATTACTCTTCTCATGGTTTTGCAAGTTTTTAGCAACAAGAAAGAAAATGTAGTAGAGATCTAGAAAATTAGTTAAATCAGATATATCATTACAAAAATCAACTCTTTTGCGGTAAAAATTGGAAGAACTAAAATCAAGTCATAACTAGTGAATAATATTGCAATCATCACGAAAGAGGAAAGACTCAACTTGGTTGTGACAGTAAGCGTGGTTGTGACAACGATCTCGATCAAGATAGTATTTGGCCATGACAACAGAAGTGGTTGTGACATTAAAAGTTAGTCATGATAGTGAAATAAATAGAGAGATGTTGGGACTATAAAAAAGAATTCAAAGTCGCCCAATCATCATAGATTTTTACAAAAAATAACTCTAGAAACTAGGGCTAGCATAAACTAAATAAAAATATTTTTATTTTTAAAAACAAGGGGTTCGGAAAGTGACCCGAGCAATTGATAGCTAACGGCACCATTTGATTTTTTTTTCTTCTTTTAGCTTATATCTATAGTAGAATAACTTTTCTTGAGTCATTTGTTTGGATGTGAAACTTTAATTGTCATATGTATGAATCTAAACAAAGATTACTTATGTTTTTATGATATAATGATTGTATTGAATTTGAATAGGAAAAATCACATGAAATCATATGATTCAACAAGGTCCAATCATACTATTCTTTACTATATGTAGTCCATAGGTGGTTTCAATCCATGCAAAAGCTTCACTAAATCAATTTGAACTAATTTCCATGAGAATCAGTTAGAGTTACTTGAATAGAAAGTTAGATCTAATAGATTGATGTGCATTTCATTTACTTATTTCCCATGGTAGAACCAAACACCCTTAACTCATTGTATTTTTCCCTTATGTATAAGCTCTCTCAGTGACACATAGAAGTAATATTTTGAGGCCTGAGGGTCAGTGAACAACCTACCAAGGGAAAATGTGAGGCTAATAATGGGAAAAAAGAGTACTCTGCCAGTTCATGTAAAGAAATCTCTATTTTACTCAGAGATGAGGAATAGAGTGACACCATAGATGAATCACCAGAGATATCATCTTAATGTTTCGAGTGATCTATGTCCCTATGTTGCCTTGGATCCAATCAAGAGAAAAAAAAGCTCTCAAGGATTTAATGGAAGGAGCACCAATCATTTGAAAAGACTTGCAACACCCGAGTCTTTGAAAACAAGAGATCTCAATCAATAGAATGGATATGCAATATTGAGAAAGAAATATAATCAATTCTCATAAGACAATATTATGAGTAACTTTTTAGGTCCTAGACTTCAAGAAAAACTAGGCAATATAAGTTGTGAAAGGTATCGCTACAAGGAGAAATCTAAGGCTATATAACAAAAATAGTTGACAAATTTGAATTTTTCTATAGAAATAAGGCATGATAGATACGTCTAAAGTGATAGGATACACTATAGCACCTCATGTTATTATTAGCATCTGTAAGGGAACCAATCCAACCCAATTTATTTTTTAGGAATTTCCACTTGAATTTTTGTTTAGAATTTTAGTATTTGATTTTTGATATCTTTTAGTTATCAACTAAAACCCTCCTTTTTAATGGTTCAAATAGTGTAGCTCTTTAAAAAAAAGAAAAATTTTCAAAAAACTCAAAAATATGAATTTAGAGCAGGGTCTTATGAAGACACTTGTCTTTTTGAGCTTCATGGATAAATATATGCAGAATGTTATTTGATACCACTGATCCTTTTTTATTTCAAGAAATAAATCATACATAGAAAGCAAGATTAAAATCTATTTTTTCTAGATACTATGATTAAAAGAATACTAAATGCTAAAGGTAGGTCAAAATTACAATGGAAGATGAAAGAATAGCTCCAATAGTAGATCAATATCACATAGCAAGACCTCCAAGGTGAGACACCATGAAATATTTCTAGAGACAAATAATCCATGAAGAATATTCAATTGTGAGATAGCTAGCTATTAATGATTAAGGATAAATCAATACATAATGAATAGTTGACTGATAAGAAAAAATTCATCTAGACAAAAAAGAATAACAAATTGAAAAGTGAGTATTTTAATTCCCTTAACAAGAAAAATTTAAAAAGAGAGGCTTGATTGTAAGTTGGCGGGCAATAATCTTTTTTTTAAAAAGAAGGCTTTTTTTGTTAGTCACAACAAATTGGCATAGGACAAAACAAGAAACAGAGATGAGAACTTTGGTTACAACATAGGTTATCAGGACACATTGATAATTGACAGACAAGCTAAACCAATATCACAACACAATTTATTTGTGAAATTATTTTTCAAATCAAAATAGTTTAATGTCATGACAAAAATTAGAATTCATTTGACAGAGTAGGTAAAATGATAAAAACTGATGTTGTGACTAAAAGAATGAATGTCAAAACCTAGCCACCATTTCGAGCAAGTTGCGACAAATAAAAATTAAGTTCAAAAGGTTATTTTATATCATGACAAACTTAAGTGTATCATGACACAAAAAAATTGAATGAATGATATGACTTTAAATACGTGGCCTATATATATATATATATATATATATATATATAATAAAAAGTCTCAACAGGCACATTGGATTATAATAAAGTAAAGACAAACACACATTAATCTTGGTGTCTCACCTAGATTAACATCATGACATGCATACTTGAATTTTGAGTCCCACATGCAAGCTCCAATTAAAAACCCCCCAACTAATCTACTTTTACTTCTTCTATTTCCAACCCAAAAATTTTATCATGCTTGCAAATCCTTCAAATTGAAAAAACAAAAAAAACTAGCATCCTCATTTTCTTCACGACAATCCTAATTAACTTTTTTCCAAAACCAAATGGATGGAAACCATAAATTCATCCCAACTTGACAGAGATCATGAAAGAAAAAAAAAACAAGGGGGGGAGGTTCAACTAGAATCTCCAATATATATGAGCTCATGGAGAGAATTAACACCTCTAGATGAATCAAAGCCACTGGTAGAAGGAAAAGGAAAGAGAAAAAGGGTTGAGACACACATGGGTAGTCGATCAAAAGAAGAATATGAAGCCTTCATCCTTGATGAAGCACACTCCACTTAGCAGACATATTACTCTCAAAAATGTTTTATCAGAGAGAGAGAGGGTTTGAGAAGATTATTCCTTTCTTTGAGAAAATATAATACAACAGGGTTGGATATTCTTCTATGAGCATTAAAGGTCAAGATATGCTATCATGGTAAAAAGTACTGCCTGAATTTGGAGGCAATGAAGAAAAAAAGGGTTTATGTCAGAGGGCTATAAGTTCTTTTTGGGGTGTAAATCATAAATGAACTAGATCAACTCGAGCATCAAAAATATGTGTCCAAGCCCAAGAGGATGATAAACAACCTAGATCATGACAAATAGCAAGGACGGGTGGAAGAGTAGCAAATGAAAAGCACAAGAGGCCATTAACCAAAGAGATCTTATAGAAGAAGCTAAAGTGTGGTTTTATTTTATTTTATCAGTTATAGCTCATACCAAACATGTGTGCTCTATCAAGGAACCAAAAGCATTGATATTGTATGCCATTATAGAGGGGTACAAAATGAATATTGGGGGAATCCTAGAGACCTCAATATTGGGATACCATCAAGGTAATAAAAGATGGTTGATTCCTCACCCTATTTTAATCTAGAAGCTGTGTCTTTTAGGTGAGGTGAAAAAAAGAAGGAAAGAAGAAATTTGCCCAAAAATTTTTTTTCTAACTTTGACATGAGTGGTTAAAGGAACAAGAAATATAAAGAAAAAAAAAATACTTAAGGCTGAGGATAATTTAGAGGAGGAAGAAACCCTATGGGGGGGAGCTTTGAATAGGCTTTAGAAGAAGCCAACACTTCTCACAAGATAAAAAATAGACAATATGTGAAAGCTCAAGAATTTAGGAGACTACCTCCAAAATTAGAAAAGTATCGATCTCCATGAACAAGGATGTGGAAGAAGAGATGTGGAAGAAGAAGAGATGTGGAAAAGTAATCAGAAACTCATGGAAGATTATTGGAAGGCAAAGTTCAAAAGAAAAGAGCAACAATGGAAGAAAATTAGAAATCAATAAGAACATAAATAAAAGTATTACAACCTTTCTCCCATGGATTGTGATCCTCCTAATATCATGTCAAAGTTACCTTCCAAAACACAAAAAAAAAGAATTTTCAAAAACCTCTCTAAATTCTCTCCCTACCAAACATACCTAACAATACTAAAAGTCAACAAGCTCAAGTAATTAAATGATATGATGATTCGTTCTAAAACTCTAAATTTTTTTGTGGAGTCTATTTCAGTGTACCAGCTAATACCATATGTTTTCTTTGCATGAGGACAAAAAAAACTTCAAGTTTGGGGGAATTTTGATGAATAAAAAGTTATCAATATTTTAGTCAATTTTCCTAGCATGTTTTCATGTTTGGACGATGGATTTCATGGCTAAAGGTTATAAAATTACTCTTCTCATGATTTTGTAGGTTTTCAACTAGAAGAAAAAAAATCAATAGCAAAAATCCAGAAAATTATTTAAGTCAATTATGTTGCTACGAAAATCAATTTTATTGGGACAAAAATAAGAACTAAAATCAAATAACAACTAGTGATTGATATAATAACCATGAAGAAAGAGAAAAAACAAACTTGGTCATGAAAATAGGCTTGGTCATGATAGTGATATCGGTCAAGATAGTATTTAGTTGTGATAATAGACTTGGTCGTGATAATAAAATTTAGTCATAACATCAACATTTGATCATGATAGTAACATTTAGTCATGACAATAGACTTGGTCGTGATAATATAAGTGGTCATGACATCAAAAGTTGGTCGTGACAATGAAACAAAGAGGAAAAGAGACATCAAGGCTATGGCAAAGAATTCAAAGTGGGCTGATCATGCTGTATTTTTACAAAAATAACATTGGAAGCTAAGGCTATCACATACCATATAAAAATGATTTATTTATTGAAAATAAGGGTTTTGAAGGTGACCCAGGTGACTGGTAGCAAATGGGACCATTTGATTTTTATTTCTTATTTTAGCTTAGATCTAGAGTAGAATAGCTTTTCTTGAGTAATTTTGTTGGATATGGAAATTTACTTATTAGAAGCATGAGTCTGAACAAGGATTGCTTATGTTTTTATGATATAATAGTTGTATTGAATTTGAACAAGAACAATCACACAAAATCATATAATTTAGCAAGATACAATCACCGTGTTCTTCACAATATGCAGTCCACAAGTGGTTGCATTCCATGCAAAAGCTTTATTGAATCAATCTAACTATTTTCTATGAGAATTAGTGAGAGTTCCTTGAACAGAAAGTTAGATCTACTAGATTAGTTTGTATTTCATTTATTTGTTCTCCACCCTAGAACCAAATACCATTAACTCATTATGTCTTGCCCTTATGTATGTGAGGCCCCTTGGGTGACAGCAAAGGCAATATTCTGAGGGTTGGTGAATAACCTATTAAGAAAAAATGTGAGGCTAATAGTGAGAAAAAAGGGGACTCTATCATTTCATGTAGAGAAATCCCAATTTTACTCAAAGATGAACAAATGGAGTGACTCTCTAGATAAATCACCAAAGTTATCACCTTAATATTTTGAGTGATCTATGTCCCCATATTGGCTTGAATCCAGTAAATGGAAGAGAAAAGTCTCAAAAATTTAAAGGAAGAGGTACTAACCATTTGTAGATACTTGAAACACCCTAGTCTTGGGAAACAAGAGATTTTTAATCATTAGAAATTGGTATAATGTATTGAGAAATAAAAATATTCAATTCTCATAAGATGGTGCAAAATATGAGTACCCCCTTAGATACTAGACTTCTAGGATAGCTAGGAAGTGGTGAAAGGTATAGCTACAAGGAGAGATCCATTACCATACCACAAAAGTGTTCGATAAATTTTAACTTTTCTATAGAAATAAGTCATGATAGATAAGTCTAAAGGGATTGGCTACACTACAGCACATTGTGTTAGTATCAGCTTTTACAATATAACTAATCCAGTCTAATTTTTTTTAGGAATTTTCGTTGACTTTTTATTTAGAATTATAGTATTTGATTTTCGATATCTTTTAGTTAGCAACTAAAAACCTCATTTTTTTTATGGTTCTAATATTATGGATCTCTAGTAGTTTGTGTAGTTGTAAATTTAGCTCTTGTCAATCTCTTTGGGAAAGATATATAGACGCACATCCATTTTTTACTAATTGAATAACCCGTGGACTTGTAGTATCACTAACTAAATCTAATTATGATCTATATTCAAAGAAGAGTGATTTTGTCTTCACAAAAAATGGTAGTCAGCATGTCCCAAAGATTGCATGCACCAACATTCTTGATGATGATGTAACTCTCATAATAATGGTGAACTTATTGAGAGAACACTTTATAGAATATTTATCCCAATTGAGAATTAGTTCCTTTAAGTTGTGTAAAATAGATTAACATGTAAAAATGTTCATACTTTTGACTTTATAAGCACCATACTCATGATGATTAATATATCCAAATTTAGATGTTCATTATAAAGCATTATCGTATACATCATAGTTAGAATGGCTATCACTTCTTCTAATAGTATGCATGAGTGAGCTTTGTGGTTTACCCATCACTGTCTACCATGACAATCTAGAACAAACCTACTGGTGATTGAAATACTAATTCAAATTTTATTTATTCAACATCCATCAATATTCATACAAGAGAGAAATTAAACCATTCATGCATTTATAAATAAAACTAATTGTTTCACATAATTCAAATTATACAGACCATAGACACATGCTAGTTTAGTACGAATTAATGAATCTAACCCTATAGGAGAATCATTTGAAGCATCCCCAACTTTAAGGATTTTCAATAAACATGTATCTCTTACTTGCTTATGGAACCTTTATGAGATGGGGAGTGAAAGATTCACTAGTATGGTTAGTAATTATCATGGCTTTGTCTGTTAGTTGAGATAGAAAGAATAAATGAGACAACCCTTCAAATTTCTCTATCTTCCACTTATTCACTTACGTGGCCTTGCATTAATTTAAGTAAAAAGTTAGCTTTTTGAAAAAAAAACATAATTTTGGTCGTCATCTCTTCAACTTGAAATCATAACTCAAGAAAATAACCACATCTATGTTTTGCATCTTATTTTTTTCGTAATACAAAGTAACTACACTAGCAAATACCATGACTTGGACTTAATATCTCTATAACACAAAGTAATGGTACTATAAAATAGTCATGGTTTTATACATTTATCCATTTGTAGTCCATATAATGTCATGAAACTAGGAAGTGCCACAAAGTGAAGATGACTTATCATATTGTTATATAGACATGATGTTGTGTGGAGATCATGGTATTGAAAAATAGTCCATCTTGATACCCATATGCCTATGATACTAAGAAGATCTTTCATGTGTTGCATGTGACCGCGACACTATGAATTGGCCATGGCATTGGAAACTGGCCAAGATACAAAGGTAACCATTCATATCTCTTAAGTATTCACGACACTAAATGTCATAATGGTACTAGCCTTTTTCTTCTCTTATATAACAAACTATTGTGGAAATATTAAAATGTTGTGCCAGTGGCACTGAGCTTGCACAAACATGTAGCAACTATGCTTTCCTTTGAGAATGAGTTGCAGCCTTGGAAATGATCATACTTGAGTAATATTATCAATAATATTTAATATCCCAAAAGGCATGAATTTGAATAATTATTATGGCTATGGCATGAGTATATGTGGTTAAGTAATTTTCTATAGATCAAAAGTCATGACTTTCTAAAAAGGACATAGCATTGACATAACACTACTGTGCCATATAAAAATAAAGTTACGACACCATGAAATTAGTCAGTGAATTTGAACACTAATAGGATACTTTGTTACTGCGACAAAGAATTAATATCATAACCATTTAAATATTTTGAGTTAAGTATATTTGTGACTCTATGATAATATTGCAACCATTAAAAATGCATCGTACGATGAAAAGATTATTTTAATGAGTTGGTAGGGTTATGACATACAAGAACAACCTAATCGATTAAGTAGAGCTTCGGCCAAGATTAGATACCAATACTATGTAAGACTCACTAATATACCCCATTTTCTAAACACCTCCAATGATATATTGATTTCATGATTATTTATCATAACTCTCCAAAACACCAAAAACCATGAAATTAATACACATTAGTTCCATTTCTATGTTTATACATTATTATCAATCATTAAAATATAGAAGAATGTTTGGTAATTTGAATACCAAACATAGGACACAACCATAGGCCCACAACCCTAAGTTAATGGTTAATGTAAAGTCCAATTAACTATGGTTAATGGGCACCCTTCGCCAACACTATAGAGTGTAGAGTCGGTAATAGTGCCACTAATACATTAGCTTTAATTTTTAAATTTCAAGTTTAAACTTTTAATTCTTAAAATTAAAATTAAAAAAATTAAAATGCATAACAAAATAAAATGAATACAATTTATAACTAAATAAATAAACAAATACATATGTTTCACTTTTGCTTCTCATGATATAATATAATAAATAATAATAAATTAAAAATTTTATTAAGGTAAGCAATAGTTGAACAACATCACTACTACAACAAAAGCAAAGAAATTTGCATCACACATAGGTCCTCTAATATCTAAGATCAAAAAATATCTCTAGCCACAATATCCTCGATGTATATGAGTCATCATCCACCAGCAGCTCTTTCACTCTATTATGAATACTTATCCTTTCCTAGTCCTTTAAGCATAAATAAGCTTCTATGATATATAGTCATAGTCTAGATCTCATACCTAAAATAATATTTATAGCAATATAAAAAGTAAACTCTAATTTTATGTTAGACACCATAGGGGTCAATAGATCACAAATCAACGTAGTTAGTACAAGAAAGATAAATTCATATGAATTTTATCTACTCAATATATCTAAATTTTTATTATAACCACATGATAGGATGAAATAATAATTAGTATCTAAGTATCGAGATAGCTCACCAATATTCGATAGGCCATCCCATTATTTTTCTTAAGCAAACTAAATTACATATTTAACATATTTGAATATAATATTCATGTTCATACTTGGTAGCTCACCGAAACTATCATTCCTAATATCATTATATGTAAACACATTATCTAATTTTTTATGAATCCATCCATTTAGTTCTTCTACTTGGTTCATGTAGGTGAATATATATTTTAATATGTTTTTCTATACCTTTTAACTTAACTCTATGATTCATTTAGGCAAACAGATAATAAAGAAATGGAATGAATGATTAGTATTTTAAATACTTAGTTTTCATCTCAATAATCATGTTATTAAAATTTGGGCATCCTCTATAGTTTCTAAACATATTACTAATATTGCATATTCACCCACGAATAATATAAGTGGTTGGAGTATATACAGACAAATACATGTTTATCATATCATAAAAAGTCTTTAGAAAATTTAAAAAATGAAATTCCTATCACCTAGTCTAAATGATTAATAATAAGTTTATCACTCTTACTATTGATATTTCTGGTTTTTATGTGTTAGTACCAACACATGAATCTAACATTAGGTAGGTATAATTCTATTAGTATCTAACATTCATTTAGATTTTTTTTCCTTTTTTTAGCCCACTGACAAACAAAGAGTGTCAAACTCTTGATGTTTACTAGGTGTCATATGATATTTAAATGAGTTTCTTAATATTTCCTAATTCAGAGGAAATAAATTTCATATATACTTGCATTATTGAGTTAATTATACGATACATATACCTAATATAAAAAATATCAGCCAAGAGTTTATTTTTAATACTTCTGAAAAAAATATTAATGGCAGCACTATTATTTAAAGCATTACCAAATATGATACTAAAAATTTTATTTTGAATTATGAATTTCTTAAAAATCATTTTCAAACATTCATATGTAGTGATGCCATCAAAAGGATGAAATATCTCAAAATTTTCTAAATTTTTTATTTTGTTTTTACTTAAAATTTTCTAGCAAGGCATGTGAATTAAACTTAATTTCAAGTAGTCCAGATGTCAGATAACATAGACTTTACTCCATTGTATTTCTTAAGTTTGTTAATTACTAATTATTTTTCTAATTTAAAATATTTTATTATATCATTCATACTATATGACCTAGGAATTCTATGATAAGTATGCTGGAAGAAGGTCTACATAATTTTTGTTGCTCTAGGATACTCTAAAATCGAATTAGAAGATTTATGCAAATAATCAATCTTATCATGTCTTCCCTTCCAAAGTTATTGTGGTAAATAAAAGGGGTCAATGAATTTGAAGTTGATCCAAATTCAAAGTCCCTACTACTAAGGTGGGTTTGCCTATGATCCAATGCATCATATATTTTATACATTGATCAACATGTCTTTTAAGGTGGCCAATGTCACTAGTACTCTTACATGTATATATTTTTTTATAATATATATACTATGTTGAATCTTCTATGGCATTTATACTATTTTTAATTTTTATTATATTAAAATGAGTCCAAACTATCAAATATTGCTTATTTTCAGGTTTTAGGTTTTAGTCACTTGGGGCGAGACTATGGGAGAGATTCTTGTTTCCATAACAAACTGTTAGGTCAAATCGTCATTATTAGCTATGTTTAGATCTAATTCATTTTTATTAAATTTATTATTTATTATTTTTTAATTTAATGACACTCGACTAAAATTTTGAAAAGAAGACAAGTGTTATTTAATTTGTTACTAATTTATTTTTAATTTTTTTATTAATCTAACAATTATTATATAAAAAATAATTCAAGTACAATCAAAATGTGTACCTTAACTTTATGTGTACTCAATAACATTAAAATTATAAATTATAAAAAAAATAAACATAATAGAATCATGAAAACTAAGTATTATAGAAAAAATAGTGACAGGTGATGTTTTGTCACTACCATGTTGCCGCACCTGAAAGCAAATGGGCAAAATAAAACATAGTATCCATTTTTAAAAATGGTTATTTTTTTAACTCGATAATGTCATGGGCCATAATGGCATTCTAAGCATATGGGCCATGCCTAGCATGGCAAGAGGCTCATGCTACCCTGGCCTAGCATGACAAAAGTCATGCCATGGGTCGACATGACTATGATCTAGGCACTATTATGGACCATGTCATGTTGGGCTTGGCATGGTCGAATCATGTCTTGCCTCATACCATGTATGGATTGCCTACCCCACTTTACACTTATAGGATTTAGTAGTAATATCGAAGAGGCAACTACAAGGAGACCATTCATGATAGTGATAGTTCGTGGTTATTAACCACCTTATATGCCAAGGGAAAGAAGAAATCTATATCATCCTAATTTTGTCCAACAATCAAGCATGATACTATATAATATTAAAGAAAAAATCATCATACATAAAAAGTAAATCAATTCTAGAGTTTAAGTATCTATTCGATAGCCAAGTTTATGTTATCAACTCAAGCAATAGTTAGTTCATTGTTAGTTGGTCAAATTGCACATATAATCAATGTGACATCTATATCTTGACATATATCTTTTATATTACTCATATGACCCATATATTTATGAATTTCTATTGGACAAATAATTTTCAAATGAATTTGTGGTGATGTACTACAAATAATAAGTTTTAGCATTTTAACAAAGTCACAACAATTATCCTTCAATTTCTAATGTGTTATCCCAAATGGTCCAGTGCTTCTCATCATGAGAGATGAAAAAAAAATCAAAAGTGTATATACTACAATAAACCAATATAATCACAACAAAAAGACAATGTATGATCATGGTTCACCACAGCAACCACTATAACTATCAACTACAACAATTCACCACCAAAATAACACCTTTGTAATAGTCACAATTATGGAACCTACTGCATACTATGATAGTCCACAACTGAAACAACCATAGAAATCATCACGAGATCCATTTGAAAGTCACTAGACCACCTCTAGCACCTCCACTTTATGCCCACACCCACTATTAATCCATTTATGGTAGCAAGAACTACACGACATCACATATACAAACTTCTAGAAACTATCACAACTATTACAAGCACCAATCACATGGTCACATCATCACTAATACTCTCACACATGGTGTATTGCCACCTCAGTTACCATGCACCATCCATAATTTACTGGAATGAACCCTCTGATACCATGTTGCATGCCATACACCTTAGGTTTTTGACAATGGTTGGTGACATAGAGGAGAAAGGAGGGGTGAGAGGGAGGAGATAAAATAAAAAAAAAGAAAAAATTATAATTTATAAACTCAAAAAACTAAAAAACAACAATATATATACTCAAGTTGATGTAGCAAGCATATCAGGTGCTCCCATAGAAAATAAAATATAAAATAAACAAACAAATAATACTAAACCTTAACATGTAGCTATGTGTTGTATATAATCTATACATGCATAAGTATTTTTCTGGTGGATGTAGCTAGTCAAGTTGAATGCTTAGTGAACCACTTTATTTCATGTGTTTTTGTTGTGTTTATTGATTCTGTCGTGACTTTGTTAAATTGCGGTTGTAAATATATATTGTTATTAAATAACAAGAAATCCTTGTTAAAACAATGAGATCTTAAGAGCAGTGAAAGAAAAATGAGAAGGTGTAGAGGAGAAGAAGAAGAAGAGAGTGTCGCGCAGAAGACAAAACCAAGAAAATCAATTATCAAAAATGTTCAGCCACTTGGTCAAAATAAAAAATCAGAGTTTATATATGACTTTGATAATTGATAAAAAAAAGGATAAAAGAAATACTTTACAGCTGCCCAGATTTAATAAACATTCATTAAGGGCATAAAAGTAAATTTATTCAAGGCCCAATCAACTATATCGAACAGCCCATCAACAATCCCCCCCATTTGATGTAGTTAAAATCAGTCCAAGCCTTTTACTTTAATAAACTAGCTTTTCTCTAGGCAGTGGCTTTGTAAATATATTGGTCACTTGCTCTTCAGTCCTACAAAATACCAATTTAACTTCATTAGATTCTATGGCATCCTTAATGAAGTGATATTTTAAGCCTATATATTTAGTTCGACTATGCATAACCACATCACTCGTAATAGATATAGTCGATTGATTATCACGCTGAATTTTTGTTGGATGTTTTAATGGTTTATTTAGATCGCCCAATAGTTTTCTTAGCCATAGTGCTTGAGAAGTCGCTACTGAAGCTAAAACATATTCAGCTACCATGGTAGATAGGATGACTGTAGATTGTTTCTTGGACTGCCAAGAAATAGTCGCAGTTCCCAAGCTAAATACATATCCTGAGATACTCATGTAATCCTCTAGACTTCCTCCCCAGTCACTATCGTAGTAACCAATTTTTCAGTGTGATTGATCTTATTGTATTTCAGGCCTAAGTTAATTGTGCCTTTAAGATACCTCAATATTATTTTGGTAGCACTTAAATGTATATAATTTAGAGCATGCATAAACCATGACAGTAAGTAGACAAAATACACTATATCAGGTCTAGTTGCAGATGCATACAACAAGCTTCCAATTAAGTTTCTGTATGTTTTTCCATTCACTAGTCTTCCTTGGGTAGAAAGCAACTTTTGATTCACTTCTAAGGGGGTAGAGACATATTTACAGTCTCTCATTCCAAAGTTTTTCAACGACAATTTTATGTATGTAACTTGAGAGATGGACACATCACTTGTGTCTTGAGTTATTTCAAGTCTTAAGAATTGTCATAGGTTTCCTAGGTCTGACATTTCATGCCTAGTTTCCATTTCTCTCTTAAAATTATTAATTAACTCAATTTTATTGCTTGTGAAGATAATATCATCTACATATATGGAGACAATTAAAATTCTAGAATGTTTATCTCTCTTAATATAGAGTATAGGCTCACTCTTACGTCTACTGAATCCTTGATTCAGTAAATAAGAATTAATTTGTTGATACCAAGCACGAGGAGCTTGTTTCAACCCATACAGAGCCTTATTTAGTCTATAAACATAGTATTCACTTCCCTTTTTTACAAACCCAGGGGGTTGCTCTACATAGATTTCTTCCTTGAGCTTTCCATTTAGGAAATCTGACTTTATGTCTAGTTGGAATAAATTCAAACTCTTTTGTCCAGCTAAGGCTATTAGAAGCCTTATGGTTTTAAACCTTACTACTGGAGCAAAGGTTTCATGGTAATCTATTTTGGGTTTATGTGAGTAGCTTTTATCCACTAATCGAGCCTTATATACAGGCTGATTTGAATTAGGTTTAGTCTTAATCCTATAGATCCATTTTACCCCTATATTGTGTTTATTTGGGGGTAAGTCAACAGAGTCCATGTGTTATTTTTTTCAATGACTAGACATTTTTGTCTGCATTGCTTTAATCCAGAATTGATGTTTGACAGCCTCTTCATAGTTGAGTGACTCAACGGAGGCGTAATTACATCTCTATAAATATCTGATGGGTCTTTTTATTTAACAAGAGTGTTTATTTTATTTGGTTCAATTAAAATAGACATAGATTCAGAATTAGAGATAGATTCACAACTATATTCAGAAACAGATTCAAACTTGCATTCAGAACCATATCCAGAAAAAAATTCAGAGGGAGAGTTGAAATCATACCTTGGAGTGCTTATTAATTTATTGCTAGCTATAGCAGCTTTTGTACAGCCATTTTTAATTCCAAAATTAACTTCATTAAAGCTTTCACCCCATTTGTTGTTTTCATCAATCAATATATCTCTACTCACCAGAAATGACTTAGTTTCTGGTGAATATAGTCTATAACCCTTGGATTGCAGACTGTATCCTACTAAGATGTACTTTAGACTCTTTGAATCTAACTTGGTTCTTTGTACATTTCGTATATGGGAGTAACAAATACTCCCGAATATCCTTAAATGTTTGACACTTGGTTTTCTGCTAGTCCAAGCTTGCACTGGAGTAAGATTGTCCAGTGCTTTAGTGGGGCACCTATTGAGTAGATACACTAAAGTGTTCACTGCTTATACCCAATAAGTTTTTGCTAGACATTTCTCATACAATATTGATCTAGCCATTTCCATTATTATTCTATTTTTCCTCTCCACAACTCCATTTTGTTGTGGTGAGTAGACAGTAGTCAACTGCCTAACTATGCCTTTTAATTCACAAAAATTTTTGAATTTTTGAGAGAGGAATTCACATCCTCTATCTGTTCTAAGTGTTTTTAAAACTTAGTCCGGATTGTCTTTCGACAAGGGACATGAGCTTCTTGAAGCATTCAAGTGACTTAGACTTGTGCTTCAAGAAGAAAACCCACATGTGTCTTGCGCAATAATCAACAAACAGTAGAAAATAGCTAATGTTGTCTAATGATTTCACTGACATGGGTCCACATATATCAGCATGCAACAATTCTAAAGGTTTAGAGGATCTACAGGTAGAGTGCTTATGAAAGCTCTTCCTGGTTTGTTTTCCCATTAGCACTCCTCACAAATAGAGTTTGGAATATTAAGGTTTAAAGGAACTCACTTCACTAGATTATTTTGAAAAATACTTTTAAGGCTTAAATAGTTTAAGTGCCCAAACCTTTTATGCCAAAGAGAAGCTACAGACTAGACATTCATTGACAATGCCCTGTCTGCTCTCTTAGCAATTGTCAGTGGAAAGCTTCTTCCACTTGACATTTTTATTGTCCATGAGGGTTGATCACTTCCATGATCAAATATTTCACATACATTATTCTCAAATGATAGTTTGTAGCCTTTTTCAATTAACTAACCAACACTTAATAAATTCTGGTCTAAAGTAGGAACCAGAACACATCTTTTGTAAATTTAGTTCCAGTGCAAGTGGTTACTGCCACTTTGCCTTTGGCTTGTGTCTCAACTAATTCACCATTACCTAATTTAACTTGTGAATTCACTACCAGAAGTAAATCCACAAATATTTCCTTATTTCCATACATGTGATTTGAGCAACCACTTTCCAGAAACCAGGTGTTTGGTGAAGATATGTCATCTGTTTCATTTACATAAAATAGATACTCTACAGAGGCTCCTCACTCTGTAGAGCCAGCATTTTGTTTAGAGATGCTTTTACAGTCCTTTGAATTATACCCAAACTTTTTATAGTTTAGGCATTGATTCTGTTTTTGAAACCAACACTCTATCGCAGTGTGGTTTGATCTCTTGCATATATTGTAAGAGATATGTTGGTCTTAATGTGAGTCATTAGAGAGTGTAGAAGAAGAGCCAGATTTTATTTTATTTTTATTGTTATTTTTAAAACCATACCTTTGACTTGTTTTTCTATTCCTTATGCCTCTGGATTGAACTTCATCTTTATTAGGCTTGTCCTCCTATCTTGACTAGATTGCAATTTCACCAGAAACCTCTACCCTCTTCATCAGTCAGTTTTCATATGATTTTAATGAATTCAGAACTTGCTGGATGGTCAACTTTGAAAGATCATTGGTTTCCCCTATCACTGCCACAATGGCATCAAATTAATCAGGCATACAGATTAATAATTTTTTAACTAATCAAGTCTCAGAGATGTCTTCTCCATGAATCTTAAGTTGATTAACTATATCAATGAACCGAGTTGAAAACTCAGTAAGAGAATCTAAGTTTTTCATACTCAGATTTTCAAAATCCTTTCTCAAGGAGTGCAGAAGAGCTCCTCGAGCCTTCTTGTCTCCTTGATATTTCTCAATTAGGAGGTCTCATGCCTCCTTGGCTTGAGTACAACCAAGTAATCAAAGAAATATAGCATTACTTATACCCTATTGGATGAAAAGTAATGCTTTCGCATTCAACTTCCTTAATTCCTTCTCTTGTAGTAATTACTTACTTTCCAGAACAAAGAAATTTGGGCTCTCTACATATCCAGAGACCACAATTTCCCATATATCTTGAGAGATAAATAGGGTTCGTATTTTAACAAGCCAATAATAAAAATTCTCACCATCAAACAAGTGAATAGGAATTTATCCCGAGTTTGATGAGATTTTACCTTTTGAAAACATATTTGATTAAAAACAACTTGAAAAATTAGAACAAAAAGTTGGGTTTTGTAGAACATATGTTTTAAACACCACAAAACCTTCAGATCTTAGCATATCTGGTCAGATCTGTGCTAGATCTTAATGAATTCGTGATAAATAATTAGGGTTTTCAGAGATCATCTAATCTGGAGAAATTAAATTCGAACAACGTTCAAAGATAATTTCAATCTCAGTTAGAAATAAGGCTCTGATACCAGAATACTGTTAAATAACAAAAATCCTTGTTAAAACGAGGATTTCTTAAGAGCAATGAAAGAAAAATGAGAAGGTGTAGAAGCGAAGAAGAAGAGAGTGATGCGCAGAATACAAAACCAAGCAAATCAATTATCAAAAATGTTCAGCCACTTGGTCAAAATAAAAAATCAAAGTTTATATATGACTCTGATAATTGATAAAAAAAAGGATAAAAGAAATACTTTACAGCTGCCCAAATTTAATAAACATTCATTAAGGGCATAAGAGTAAATTCACTCAAGGCCCAATCAACTATATCGAACAGCCCATCAACATATATATCATTTGCTGTTCTTTATTGTTCTCTTCTTCTGAATCTCTAAAATCATTATCATGGAAGGTAATTTCTCAACACTAGGTGAGTGAAATCTATAAAGTAAGTAATAATATGCTCAGGCCCTCTAACCTTCTCTTGTTTTAGTCCAATAAGCTGTGAAACTATGTTATGATTTTGTGACATATGAGATGAGTACAATAATATTATATGCTCTCATTGGATCTTATATTTCATGCAAGATTAGAAAACTGAGGTCAATTCTAGCTCAAAGGATAGTCACATGGTAATTAGTATGTAAGAATTAGTATGTAGTCACTTCTCCTTTCTCTCATTGCTAAGTGATTCATTTTTTAGATGATTTATTATTCTTTTATTAAAAAACAATGTATGAACTATTTTTCCCTCCATAAGCAATTCCAATTTTTGACCCTTCATAAAGTAATTATTAAAATTTTTACCTATTTCATATGTGACTTAAATATATGTTATACTACAAAATGCATCAAATAACAACAAATATGGTACCCATGGTACATCACATTGCATCTATTGTGTGTAACATTGCACCCAATGTGCAGTAACACTTCACCCATTTAGGGTTCATGCACACATTGCACATATGATCATTGTACACCCCACTACAACTAGCTAGGGTTCATGCATACATTGTGCACCTTCAATCCCCACTCCCATGACGCACCTTCATTGCATACACATTGCACCATGATATCAACACATTTGGCATGTATTTGGGTTTCACACAATGGACATGAAATAGAAGCACACTTCTCCATGCCTTCTTCGTTGGTCATCTAAAATGTACATGCATGATTTATTGCAAGTGGTATATGTGAGCACTTTTTTTAGAATGCATGAAGGTTTTTACAACCTAAAATTTTAGCTCTGATACAATGATAAATTTATGATAAAAATTTACCCAAACATCAGTTAGAAACTCAATAATAAATAATGTACAAGTAGTATCCTTATACAATAGACCAATTAGAATGAGGTTGCCCACATATTGGGTACTCCAAACCATAATAAATAAAATAAAATCAAAAAACAAATTGAGGTAGCTAACATTTTAGAGTATCCCAATGACCATCCATAAACAATTGCATGACATTTGTGTTGGTGGACCCTTCATTAATGAAGTAGCTTAACTTATTTTTCTCCAACCACCTATTACCCAAAATAAGATATTATCATGCCAATTATCCTAGTTCATGTTCTTATCCATAATGTCTTTGAATTTATTGACCCATCTCCAAAGAAGAGAAGCTTGATTTTTCTTTTTTGTGTCAGAAAACATCAATGTGCCAAATTTACTTTTTAGCACCATACTCAATAGGGAATCATTTTAGTAAACACTCCACCAAATTTTCATATTGGTTATTGTAATGCAATCATTCATGCTATGAAAACCCATACCTCCTTCCTCTCTATTATAGCATAATTTGCTCCATCTAGTTTAAATGAGATTATATATATATATATATATATATATAAGAATTTTACCTTTCCCCTTCAACAACTTGTTTGCCCTCCTCCATTTAATAAAATCTCTAATTTTATAAATAATGGATTCAAAATTATAGTTTTACTTGTTGCCTTTAAATAAGGGGCATCCTAGAAAGCTAATAAAGAAATTTCTCATCTTGATGTTCAAAGTCTTCTCCATATTCTTCTTCAACTTATTTCCTTTTTTTTTCCTAAGAATACACCTAGCTTTACATAGGTTAATTAACTAACCAGAAACTTTTTCATGCTATTTAAAGACCATCTAATGTTTTTGGAGAGAGTTCACATTAAATCTTTTGGATAAATAGCCTACCTTTAGAATGAAAAGCGCCCAAGTTAAGGGGTTTCATTGTCTAAGTCACCAACCAGCTTTTATAAACCCTAACATTTCTTAATAATTGAGAAAAAAATAATAATTGTGAGATATGCATCTCTTAATTATATTAATTCATAGCAATATGAACCCAAATTTCTAAAGGATTTTAAATAAAAAATTTTAGTTCACTCTATCATTTATTTTTTTAATGTGCAATTTAACAATCACATTTACCCCATAATAGTCTTTATAAATTACATGAGTCATTTCTTTGGCCAACAAAATATTATTAATGATGCATCTATGGAGAATGAAGTTGCCCTAATTGTTCACGACACAATATGAAAAATGCTTTTCATCTCCATAATACTTTTAGCTTAGATATTGTATAAAACATTACATATGCTAATGTGTCAAAACTTTTTCCACGTCTTGGGACTCTCATTTTTTAAAATCAACACAATAAGGTTATGGTAATAACTTTAGGGAGAGGCTACCCCATTAAAAAATTTCAGGAAAAATTTTTGGAGATCCTCTTTAACCAATTTCTAGTAGTGTTTATAGAAAAAAAGTAGTATGGTCATTCAGGTCAAGGGCAATATCCGAGTCAATATCAAATACTAACTTCTTGATCACTTACACAGATTATGAGTTTTCTCATAGTGATTAATTTTGCAATAAGGATTAGAAAGGGAGTTTCGGTCATGTCGTCTTTCATAATGAGGGATTCATTATAACTAACTTCCAACTTTTTAATGTTTCCTCACCCTTCAATAGATATACAATCATCCAAGTTTACGTTATGAATATGTGTTTTCAGCCTATAGTTGTTAGACATTGTATGATTTATTTCTATATCTAGAAAATCTCTTCATTTAATTTAAGTATTTATTTTGCCTATTTTAGCTCGTTAATTTCATACTCTTCTTTTCATTCAAAATGTTTTCCTTTTCTAGCACTAGATATCCCATACATTTTATATTTTTAAAAATTTCTCCAAATGTAATTTTATTCCACATTTGAGACCCTTGCTTAAGCTGCAAAATCACATGAGAAAGTTTATTAATACATGAAGTTTTGTTTAGTTAACTCCAATTTATTTTAATGAATCCCATAAAATTAATTCGGTTACCCACTTGTATTGAAATTTAAAAGTTGCCTTAATTTTATTCAAAGTCCCATTCCAATCCAACAAAAAAGAAAAGTGATCGATCATGTTTTATTGAGATGACTAATCTTAGTATTTAAAAAAAGATTACTCCAAGTGTGATTTATGACATCTCTATCTAGCATAAACCATAGGCTTATACTATTTATAGCTCAAAAATCTACACCATTTAGTCCACAATCAATGATGTAATTATTAAAATCATTCATACATCTTAGATTTAGATGTCTACCACCTAATATTTTATTCATATTAGGATACTATGTTGAAATCCTCAATATTTTTCAAGGACTTTTCATATTCTTGAAAACAACTTCAAGTATTTTCATAGGTATCTCCTTTATATAATATTGCATTTAACATATGTTAAGTTCAAGTTTTATTTATTGTTGTAATTTTCACTATTTATTTATTTTGATATGCATGGGAGCACTCATCATATGGGATGGCCCAACTTGAGTATATACTTGTTATGATTTTTAGTTTTAAGGTAACTAAAACTTAGAAGTTTTTTCTTTGTATCCTTTATCCTCTCCCCCTCCTCAAACTTTCTCCAATTCACAAAATGCTAATTAGTTACTACATGAAATTGGAGGGGCAATGGGTCAGAAAATTTGTGGAACATAGTGACATGAATGGTGGCGCATCATGCATGTGCACTAGAGTTAGTGACCACATGCACTAGCATTTAGCAAGTATAATGGCAACACCAGGGTTTTGTTCTAAAATAGTCATATTTTCTATCATAATTATTTTCATGGTGATATGTAATAATAGATTTAGTGGTGTTAAAGTAAATTTGCGGTGTTGTAATGAATATGGCATGGTTATCAATATGGCAGTGTTGCTACTATGTCATGATGGTGCTGTTATTATGTCATAGTGGTGTAGTGACTATGCATGGTAGTGCTTGGTTGGACATTGTATTGCACATGGTTATGCATGGTGTGGTAGAGGTTGTTACATATTATTTTTGTTGGTGCTTGGAGGTGTATACATACACATTTTGCGTTTATTAGTTGAATAATAAAGACAATAATTAGATCATTGGACATAACCTAGTGAAAATTAAAGATTAATGCATATTTGTTGTGAGCTACTTTAGTGAGGATTTTGTTATTAGGCCAAAGATATTTCAGGCAATTGGATGGGTCACTTGAGGTTAGGTAAGATGATTAGTTGGTGTTCAATGAACATTTATTAAATCATTTATTAAAATAGATTAATATGAGTTTGTTTAGTATGTTTATGTCTTGCCACACATATATGAATGTTAGTGATTAAGTATTATAATTTTGTTATACTATCTAATTTTATTAGTTAGATAATATCTCAAAAGTTCATTGACAAGAGTATCTCATTAATAAAGATTTATAAGTATATGGATCATCAAGTAGTAAAGAATATTTTTTTCTAGATATCGATCCCATATTAATTACTTCAGTAGTTTGGTCAATAAATTGTGAGACAATTTAATTCTAATAAAATAAATATTTTGGATTTTAATATCAATCTTATATCCATAGATTTTTCAATTTAATTTATATGATGTATATTCAAATTATTTAAATTATATTGGGTTTGGATACAAAATGAATATTGAGTTATTGTGTAATGACTCTTTACCTCAATGACATATAAGGTGATTATCATCATTAAGTCCAGCCTAATGATAGTTCCTTAGTAGTTATCCCCTTATTACTTTATCACCAAGATAACAAATCATCTCTATTAATGAATCATTCAAAAGACTTGTTTGCTATTAAGGCAGACTCATCAAGAGCCCTTGATGGTTACTATATATGTATAATCTTATTCTCTAGTCTTAGGTATCATAAAGATCAAGAATCAATATGATTTGTAAGTCTTTCTACTTTCAACTTTATAAGTATCATAGTCATACAATTAAAATATGACTCCTTTAAGTTTCACTAATGGGAACCATATGAGTGAAAATAACTCAAATGATTGTCACTATCTTTTAAGTCATAATAAACTTGTGCACATCCCATTGGTTACCTATCACCATCCTCATTAGTGAGGATGTGACTTTGACACTAAAAGGTGAATCTCTAAGAAGAGTATTCTATAAAATATCTACCTTAATTAAAAACTAGTTTTCTAAGACATGTACAATGGATTGAAATGTAAAATTATTCATACATTTGATTTCATGAGTATCATACTCACAATGATTAATATACCTAGATTTTAAGTTTAAACATATAAATTTATCTCATGAATCATAGTCAAAAAGGCTATCACTTCTTTCCTATTGTATGTATGAGTTAAATTCCTATCACCATCCACCATAACAACTCTTACAAACTCATTAATAGTTAAATTCCTAATTCAAGTTCTATTTTAATCACTTCATCCATTTATTTATATAATATAACAATAAAAACAAATGCTATATTAAAGATAAAGTCACTACACTAAAAGATGACCATGACTAATAGTACTAGTGGGATACTTAGTTACTATAATATAAAAATAATATCATATTCATTTAAATTTTATGAGACAAGAATGACTATGAGTTCATGATAATATCACAACCATAAAGAATGTGTTACACAATAGAAGGATTATGCTAATGAGTTAGTTAAGTTGTAACATACAAAGATTTTTGCAACTAATTAGGTAGTATTTCCACCAAGAATAGACATTGAAACTACTAAGACTCTATATTCAACTCTAAAATCATGATATCAATCCATAATTACTTCATTTCTATTCCTACACATCACAAATCACTAAAATAAATAAGAAAATTTGATAAATTAAATACTAAATACTTGTGTATTGTTGATGTGATGTTATATTGTGGTGATATTATTATTTGATTGTTAATGGATATGAATGATATTTAAAATCTCAATTTAGGATTTTCATAATTTTGTAGGTTTATGCATGTTGGGCATGGTGGGAGGTAACAAATATGTCATGAGACATACTCACATGGTATGATAAAAAAGAGGTGACTGCCCTTCTAATCTTAGTAAGAGAGATAAATCTATATATGAAAACCCAAGATTAAAGTAAGTTTAATTATTGTGAGTATGAAACTTACAAAAATAAAATTACAAATATATTTAAGACTAATATATCATATATATTTTAGAAGAACTAACATTCTAGTGATGTGGGGGTTAAGTAGAATATCTAATATATGTGTTTCACTTTAGTGTGAAAGTCAAGTGACAGTCATTAAAAACAAAGATAGGTATGTCATGAGACACATTCAAGTGGAGGTATCTTATATGGTTGTGGTAGCCATGTGAACTATTTTCTCTTGTATTATTAAGAGAGCTTTGTAAGTTATTTTCTGTTGTATAATTTTTATATGTGAGATTTATGGGAAGATTGTTATTAATTATCATGATTATAATGCTTACGAAGCCAAAAGCATAAATATATTTGGTACCATATCATTTCATTTTTTTTAAGATATAATAGATCAAAAAATAGATATGTATACTTGAAGTAGTCATCAAGGATATATTGCCTAAAAGAGTAGATGTGTAAATAACCCACAAAGAAAATAATATTTGGTTTTAATAGTGAAATACAAATAATACAACTACAAGAGGATCATCCTTAGTAGTAACAATTCTTAGTAGTGAAAATAATACTTGATATTATGATCATCTTGTATGCCAAGAGAGCATAAAGGTATTTCTACACTAGTCTACCATCTTATCAAAAAAATGAATACAATATTGACTAATTACTATAGAAACATCATCATATACAAAGAAGTGAGCTACCCCTAGATTCTAAGTTTCTTCTCAAATACAAAAGTCTATCTACTTAATTCATAAGTAGTCAGTTTAATATTGATTAGTCAAACTACCTATAAAATCTCCTTGGAATTAATATCTATACTTTAGTTAACTTTATAACTTGTATGATTCGTATAATATGGAACTCTTCTATATGACAAATAATTACTCAATGAACATTTGAGATAATATTACAAATAACAAGGTTTGACATCGAAACAAAATCTCAATAGTGATTCATTATGCTACTCGGACATACTTTTGTGAGATGATTGATGGTGTTATATTTATGTTGACAAACTAGACTATGTTGATTGGCTTGTGTAATTCAATTCATATTATTCTATAATTATATTTGTTGGGAAAGTACACTATTTGGCAAACCAATATCCTTAGTGAGAGGATGCTTCTAGTTTTCTTTAAGATATATTAGAATAAAATTCATGAATATATATATATTCTCAAATTGAGCATTGTTGGGATGAAAAATTAGATTATTATAATGAATTCTTCACACAATAATACTAAGAGAGATTCAAAAATTAGAGCATTGTTGGTACACACTTAAGAGTAGTGTTGAATGTTGCATGCAAATTATACTTGAGATTCTGGGGTTCAAAGGCTTTATATGAAGCTAAATAATACATTCAAGTTAGATCTTCCATGTGTAAACCAACTAGTTTGTTACTATTACTCATGATGAGTAATTAGTATTCAATCTATTAAACAGTCTTATATATTTTAGTGGTTTATGTCTTTATGATGATGTATAGATACAGAAATAGCAATATTATGTATTAATTTCATGACTTTTTTCTTTTGGTAAATATTGAAGAATATTCATGAATTTAATACGTTTTTGGAGGTGTTTAGTAGAGGGGGTAGAATACCAAGTCTTGCATAGTATTGGCATTCATTCTTTACTAAAACTCTAACTAATTGGTTGAAGTAATTCTTGTACATCATGACCCTACTTATTTGTTAGTATGATCCCTTCACTATACGACATATTTTTAGTAGCTGCAATATTATCATGGAGTCGTAACCATATTTTTATCAAAAAATTTGAATGACTACGATATTAATTTTATGTCATAACAACAAATTGCTCCACTAGTGTAACATTTTTAATATGACATTAAATTTAAATGAATCGAGTAGATATTTTTAAGGTCATGGTAAAATCTTAATTTCATGAATTTATCTTTAATATGACTCAATAATGAAAAGTTAGAGCTGTGACCTTTTTAAAAATATATTTGAGCTATAGAAATTTATAGAACCATAACTACTTAGGTGAAAACTAAGGAAATTATTTATAGCTATAACTTTTGGGATACTAAAAGTTATATGAGATATTACTCATGTATAACTATTCCCAAATCCATAACTCTTATCCTCAAAAGAATGCATAATTGTGACTTATATCCTCGAACTAATTGATAGCATCGTGACATCCTTATAGCACCCCAACAACATGATATATGAGAGGAGAATATCAGTACCATGGCCACCAATAGTTCCATGGACACTTAAGATATATGAAGAGTAAATTATGTGCTACAACTATTTTCTAATGTCACGATCATGACCATGGCCAACACACGAAAGACCTCAATGCCATGACTATTTCTCAGTACTACAACTATATAATATTCAAGAAAGACCATTGAAAACATCATGGTTTCTTCAAAGTATTGTGACTATATAATAATTTGAGAAGTTATTCAACATGCCTTAGTCACATCCCATTACCACGACCATTTATGGATGACAAGATGACAAAATGATGAAGTTGTGGCCACTTCAAACCATTGAGAAGTATAGAGATATTAAGCTCATGTCATAGTCATTTCTAGTGTTATTAGTAATGTGTGATGATAGATAATTATCTGGGTATTCATATGCAAATAGTAAAAGCTAAAGGTGTTAATTAGGCCATGAAACCTAGGCATGACATGAGACATAACATGATTTAGCCGTGCATTGAATGGCAAGGCCTAGTTCAGAACCATGAGTGGAAGTGCTTCATGGTAATCTATAATATTGCTCGGGCGAGGCTAGGCCTAACATTTTGGCATGGGAGGCATGGCATGACCCAGTTAGCCAAATAGGCTAGCATGGCTAGGTTTAATCTAGCTTGGCACGACTCGACATGACTTCACCAAAATGTGTGCCAATTGGTTGTGCCGAGCTGCCTATTTTCAGATCTATGCTAACATTGCTACCTATGCTAAAAACTATGTCCTGTCAGGCATGAAAAGGTTGTTCAAATGAGCCTAAAAAATGGGTTGTGTCGGCTTTACATGACCCATTTGACACATCTAGTAGAAGCAAACTATTTTGAGTTTAATTCAAGTCTGATGGTGATGGTTTAGTAGGACTAATACAATAGAAAGATTTTGGAGGATCCTAATTGATATGTTGTGATTTTTTGAAGCTATATAATATAGTAAAGATGATTAAAGTTAGCCCAAATATAATAAGGATATATCTATTCTCATTTTCATGAAGGGATAAGGCATGAAATTTGTTCTAGTAGTTATTTCATGGCTCATTTAGGTATTAAGATGAATTAGTGAGAGCATTTCTTATTAAGTTTTTCTCACCTCAAATTAATTTTTAGTTATATAGTGAGATAACATTGTTCATGCAAAATGATGAAGAGACTCTGTTCAATCCTGGGATAATTTTAATGAGTTGTTGAGGAGTTGTCCTCTACATGGGTTCAAATTGTAGTTCCAAGGTCAAACTTTCTACAATGAGCTAAATTGTATGATGAGATGGATAGTTAATGTGATCGTGAGTAGTTTGACTATGTACAATCACTATAGGAGGCATATTATTTTTTTGAGGAGCTAGTAAAGAATAACTATGAAACTCACATATCACTCCTTTGTGAGAAGACAAGCTAGAGTATTGGAGTTGCATCCATTCACCAAATTGAAGTAAAATTAGAAGCTATTTTAAGTAAACTTGACCTAGAAAAGGAAAAGAGAAAAGTATTAGAGAAAATTGTCATTTTCATCTAAATGAAATAGTGAACATGGATCTTGTTTATCAAATAGAGGAAACAAATGGAATACTAAAAAAATGGTACATATTTCGACCCAATAATAGTATCCAAATACATTGTCATTTGAACATGAGAAATTAGAAATTTTCATGTTGAGATTATGATGGTGGGCTATGGAATATTATATTTACTCCAAGAAATATTGGAAATAATGCAATAAACTATAATAATCAAGGAGGATAATGCTTGAAGAGGAGATAGTTGTTATTCGAGGGTATAAAGATAAAGAAGTGAATTAGAATGAAGCTAAGGACAATTTTTCTATGAATCATCTATTTCCACCAACATTTTAAAAAGTTGAAATTAGATGAACACTTTGAAAAATTTTTCAATATATTCTAAAAGCTAGAAATGAAAATACCATTTGCCAAAACTCTATCCCAAATGCAAAACTATATGAAGTTTTTGAAAGATATCATGAGCAATTAGAAGAAGTTAGAGATGTATGAGACTATGAATATGATTGAAAAGTATAGTAAAATTATTCAAAAAATATTTCTAAAAAAATTTAAGGATCCCATAAGTTTTAATATTTTTATACTATTGTAGACTACACTTTTTAGAAAGTATTATGTGACTTGGGATCAAGTGTCAACTTGATGCTCTTGTCAATTCCTCAAAGATTAAATCTCAGAAAAATTACTCTAATATCTTTCTCACTCCAAATTATTAATCAGACTATCAAGCTCTTGGATGGAATTATTGAAGGTGTTTTGATTAAGTTTGATATCTTTATTTTTCTAGTAGATTTTATTATATTAGATATGGAAGAATATAATTATGCACCATTAATTTTGAGACTATTATTTTTGGCCACAAAACAGCCCTTAGCAATATCAAGAATGGTGAATTCACTCTTTGTGTTGACAAGAAATAAGTACAATTTAATCTTTATAAAGGATTTTGAGGTCTAGATGATGATGAGATTGGTTGTTGGAGAGTAGATAATCTTATCCATACTATAATACAACAAAAGTAAACTTTCAATGGAAAGATTTTGTCGAAGACTACTAGTCAGATGAAGATGAAAAGGATAATATGGAAGAAAAACTCTTGAGCTATGTAAGTGATGAATACAAGGAAGATGATGAGGAAGAATCATTTTAGAGCTGCTAAATTGAGCAAAATGAGAAAGATGACTGCTATGATATCATGACATTCTTTTAAGGTATGACCTTTGAGAACTATCACATAGAGAACTTCAAGTAAGTTTAGGGAACAAAAGAGGAAAACAAGATTGATATAGAAATTATGAAAGATCCAATGAAAGACAAAGTTGTGGTTATGTACAATGTCATGATATTGGAAGTACAAAAATAATTTAGCCAATAAAACTTAAAGACAAAGTCATAGTTATGCATAATGATTTGAATTTGGTATTATATAGCGAGATGGTTCATCATAATCTCAAAGACAGCCATGACTATACACAACATCGCAAATTTGGTGTTATATAATGAAATTGACCAAAAAGAGCTCAAGGAAAAAGTCACAGAAATGAAAAATACCATGAATTTGGTATTACAAAATGAAATGGGAAAAGAAAAGCTAAAAGATAAAGTCATGGTTGTGCTCGTTGTCATGACTTTTAGGATGCAAGAAGAAGAAAAGTTGAGCTAATACTGAAGAAGTCATGATATTCACCAATGATTTGGAATCAAAAAAAAAAGCAAAAAGAGCAAGTATACTGAAGTAAGACCATAGGAAAAAAAAAGAGATAAAATAGTGCTATAGATATTAAATATAATATTACTTGGAACGTAACCCAAGAAACTTTATTTTTTCTATGTTTAATGTAATAAATATTTTAAATCCATCATAAATGATTATACACATTTCAACATCTCATGATTATATTTGTAGAACTCAAACATCTCTATGATAATCAATATGTCTACTAGAACTTGCTCCACTATTTTGAGGCTCCACAATACTCAAACCTAGTCATAAAGAAGAAATATTTTTCTTTGAGATTAAGTAGACTTTTTTATTGAGAAGAAAGTTATTGCTCAAAGATGAGCAATAGTTTTAATATGTGAATATATTTTGCATTCGGATTATCAAATATTCTTGAGTATTTTGGTATTTTTATATAATATATAAGCATAATAATGAGACATAAATATATTGATTTCAATGACTTTAGCATTTTGATATATTTTGATAAATAATCATAAAATTGATAGGACCCTAGAGACTTTTGACTAATTGATAGATTATGGAGCATCGAGTAGTTTCGACTATAATTCTTGGCCGAAATTATACCTAATTGGTAGCTATCTTTGTACATCATGCTAAAAGTCGATGCCACTTCCTAGCATCATTACTTTATCATTAATAAGGCATTGTAGCCTCAAGTCAGAGTCGTACCATTTTTTATAAAGTTATGAATTTTGAGCTACAAAAAGATACAAAAGAAAAACTACTCATACTAAATCCACAACAATTATTTAGTAAATTGACTTTTGAATATAAATTGCTATAGACATCATTTACTCAAGTATAATCATTCTGCAATGTTGTGAATCTTGTCTACCATATGAGGAAAATCCATGATATTTTTGTTTGGGCTAACTGCTAATGTCATTGCATTTTTGTAATGCCACAGTCATATCTATAAAAAAGAAGTCAATACTAGTGTCATGACCAATCTTAATGTTATAGCCATTAGAGATATAAGAAAGACTATTCTTTGTATTAGGGTAGTTCCGAGTTTTTTGCCATATGATGAACATGAAAAAAGTAATTCCCAATATTACAACTATTTCTAGTACTTTGGCAATATAATAATTAAGAAAGACTAACATCAAAATCATAACCACTCTCAATGTTATGGTCATATGATGCACATGAGAGGTTATTCCAATTTATAGTAATTTCTAGTGTATGACTATATTATGAATGAGAATGATAAATGCTAAAGTCATTATCATTCCTATTGTCATGAATTTGTATTATAGAAACTTTAGTCCCAAGTCAAATATATTTTCTAATATCATAATTTTGTATTAAATAAAAATTAGAATATATTTATGAGTTGTAACTATTTTCTAGAGTCATAACCTTGAGCTCAAGTGGTGAAGGCTAAAGTGGTGGATTTCTTTCAAAAGTCACAACTTTTATTTAAAGTAATGTAACAACTTTTGAGTATAAAAGAGGAAAGATAAACCAAAATTCAAAGCATAATAACAAAATCCAGGAGCACTTTTTGTACTCTCTAGAAGCTCTACAAGTAAGCAAATAATGCAAAACATAAGATAAACCCTAGAGTTGGGGATGCAACTTTCAAATCCCCTTCCTCTCTCTAGGATAGATCTAGAAAAATATATGAAAATAGTGTATGGTTTTGGGTTTGTGTATTTTTATTTGTATGATATATAAATAATTTTTGCATTAATAAATGTTTTTTGATTTTGTTGTGTTATAAAAATTAATGGATATATTGAGTAAATAAAAATTGAATTAGAGATTTGACTATTAGTAGTTGGTAAAAGTTATCATGGTAGTTGATGACAGGTAAACCATGAAATTTACTCATGCATATGGTAGGAAGGAAGTGAAAGTCATTTTGAATGTGATATATGAGATAAACATATATATTAAAACTCAAAATTTGAGTATATTAATCAGCATAAGTATGACACTTATAAAGCTAAAAGTATGAATAATTTTACATGTCAATCCAACATACATGTCTAAGAAGAATGAGTTCTTGATTGAAGTGAATGTTTTATAGAATATTCTCTTAAGGATTTCACCATTAGTGTATGAGTCTCATTATCACTGAGAATGATAGTAACTAGTAATTCAAAAAATATGAATGAGTATATTATGACTCAAAAAGTGATGATAGTCTTTTGAGTTATTTTATTTGTATAGTTCTCACTAGTAAATATTTACAAATGCTTCAAATAATATTAATTCTTAGTCCTTATGATACCTAAGATTGGAGAATAAGTGTGTACATGATGTGAAGTAACCATCAATTATAGTTTTCAAGTGGACTAAAATGTATGAGCTTATAAATAACTTTTGAGCAAATATGATTTATTATTTTAATGATAAAGTACTGATGAGATAGCTATGATAGTGCCATTATTGAGATGAGCTCAATAGTGATAACCTACTTATTTTTCATTAGGGAAAGAGCCGTTATACAATAACCCAAACTTCCATTCTATATCCAAATTCAATATAATTTGAATTATTTAAACATACATCACATAAATTAAATAGAGAAATCTTTAGATCTAAAATTGATACCAAAATATAAAATATCTATTTTACTAAAATTGAGTTATATTACTATTGAATGATCAAATTACTGATATAATTTCTATGAGATCAATATTTGGATGAAAGTCTTCTTTACTAACTTGTATGACTCATATACTTTTGTATCTTTATTGATAAGATATCCTAACTAATGAGCTTTTTGGATAATATCTAACTATCAAAATTGAGAAACATAACAAAGTTATATAAATGATTCTTAGATTCTAAGGTTGGTTTATCTTATTAAATATAATGACATGTCTAGGTTTCTTGGTTATTATTATGTTTGATTATAGAATGAATGCTAGATTATTATAAGGATGCCCTACTATCCTATTAGCTTACAAGGTGGTTGTCACCTATTGTGCCATCTTTAATGAAGATCTCTTTGTAGCTATCCTTTTGCTATTTTACCACTAAAATTATAAATCATTCTACTCAATGGTCATTGACAAGTTGACACCTTTTAAAGAAATTTATTAACTACTCTTAATATATATATTGTATGTGTATTCTTATTTTTCAACCTCGTATGCCATAAAGACATGAACTAATGTAGTATTAGAATCATTCAAAGTTTCTACTTTGTAAACATGATACTCATGAAAATTAATATGTCTTCCATTAAATCTCACCTGTAATAGACATATGATAGAAAATATCTCACTAGGTTATCACCACCTTATGAGTCACCTTTATTATCATGTGTTTTATGGCATACATATTATCACCCATCAATATGACACATGTCTCTCACACTAAAGGTGAAACCATAAAAAATATTCTATAAAATCCCCACATTAATTAAGGGTCAATTCATCTAAAATATACACAAAAGATTCACTTATATAAGCATTCATGGTTTCAACTTCATAAGTGGTATGCTCACAATGATAAAACTTGCCTTAATTTTATATTTTGACATATAAGTTTATCTTATGAACCATAATTAGAAGGTTTGTCACTTCATTCCTTGCATTATGTGCGAGAGTGCATCATGGCTTGCTTATCACCATCCACTATAATGACATGCACAAACCTACCAACAATAAAACCTTATATCATTCTAAATAAATAGCATATTGATCAATAATCTAACTATAACACAAACTAAACATAAAGTTTATCAATTATATATTCATTACATGTAACAAAATATATCAATACTAGACCTTAATTTAGCCTGATATTAGGGTGGAATGCACAAGAGAAATTTTGAAAATCATTTAAGAATTTTAGGTCCCCAAAGATAACCTCAGGAAAAAATAGAAATCAAAGTCCTAAACACACAATTATTGTTTAGTGCACCTTAAATCTACCCCTAAGTTGGGGTTGAGATTTGCACCCCATTCTTTGAATTTAAGCTTGTGCCTTGCATCCCTCCCTACTCATGGATCCCTCCTATGGTTTGGCTTGATAACCTATCTCACCTCCTCTCAATTTTTTATTTTCTTTTGCACCTCTAATATCTTTAAATTATTATATGTGCTTTTATACTCATATATCTGGGAGTGTTTTCAAGTGGGAATTCATGATGGACGAAAATGATTATGGCTTTAGCAATTACTCTCTAAAATATAAAGTCATAGAACATGTCTATGGCTTTGGCATGTTTCTTTTATTAGATTACTACAACATTGCAAATGGTTGCGACGTATATATTTATTATCTATAACATAAAGTCAGAGTATTAGTAATGATCGTAGCTCATGCATTTTTTTTCTATAACACAAAGGTGAGGTGTAAATAATGATCATGACTCATGCATTCCTCCTCTATAACACAAATTCATAATGTTGGTAATTATCATAGATCATGTATTACCTTTCTATAATCCAAAGTAATGGTGTTGGAAATATTATGGCATTGCCCATTTCTCTAGAGCAAAAAATCATGGCTCTAGAAATGAATGTCCCTCTAGTAAATTCTCAATTTAACTTGTTGAAGTCAAAGGTCATGGTACTGGGAAATGACTACAACTTTTGCCTTGGTATTTCTGGCTCTTAAAAGAGAAAGTTACAATGCTGGAGAATATCATAGGTTTTATCAATGGTGGGGTAATTGGCTACAATGACATAAAATTAAAGTCATAGCCATTAAAATGTTATGTGTGACTACTACTCTAAGAAAGTTTTACAGTAAAAAAAATATATTACATTGTGAAATAATAATGTCAATGAGGTGATAAAGTTATAGCATAGTGAAATAATAATGTAGATTTTTGGTCTAAAATAGATATCAAAACTACTATATATTCTCTTGAAGGAGCAGATAAGTCATAACATGAAAAAAATTATAATTTTACATGACATTTTTCTTCCCTCCTTCTTACCGATTCCACCAAGTATTACATGTAAGATACAAATTACTCGATTTCAATAATATTTGTTATATTCCATCAAAATTATAATTTTGTAATATTATTTTATTTAGAGCATTTTTCATGCAAACACATCAAGGATAATTATAAAAATAACTAGTATGACTAGAGAATCTTGAATTTTATTACTAATTGGGTACTTAGCTGTTATGATATAAAATTAATATTATAAAAATAAAACACATCATGAGCTAGTATGACTACAAAAAAGTTTTGCTACTGAAAAAATCATGTTGTATAGTAAAATAATTATATCAATGAGGTGGTATAGTCATCCATATGAAGTATAATTTTTTAGTTTAAATAAAATATATATTATATTATATATAGAATTATAGATAAAGTATAATATATTAAAATTATAAAATAAAAAATGTTAAAATTTTATTAAATTACAAAGTTTATTTTTTTTTATAATTTAAAATAAAATTAGTTTATAATTTATTAGAATTAAATTATAGAGTTTAAAATTTTTAAATGAAAAATTTAAACAAACAAATTTATTAAACAAAAAATTTCATTAAAAAAAATTTAAAATTCAAAAAAACATAAGCAAACCAAATGAGAAATGACCAATCAGGCAATCAGCCAATAGATACCGAAGGTCCAAACCAAACCAATTCAAGTTTCAACGTAATGTAAATATAAAGTGTATAATCAATAAAAAATAAAACATCGAAATCAAAAAGCAGTGGATCATCATCAATCGTCAATCGGCATATCATGAGCATCATCAGCCGCAACATCAAGATCACTATCGTATGGATCATCATCATCAGCAATCAACTCATTCGCTTTCGTAGTGGATGCGGATGCAATCCATGTCCCAACTGTAGCACGATCATGGATGCTAAATCTCGAATCCTTCCAATCCTTCAAACAGGCCAAGGCCTCAACAATATTTGGACGTAATCTCTATCTCCTATTTGAAATCACGTTCACTACAACAAAAAAAGTAGACTCTGATACTATGCTCGACACCGGAGGAGTCAGTAGATCCCGTGTCATCCTAAATAGCATGGGAAAGATAGACTCATATAATTTCCACCACTGTAACATATCAAGATTCTTAGTATTAGAATGTAATAGGATTGAGCAATAATCGGTATATAAGTACCGAGAAAGCTCGCTCTTATGTGATGGTCTACCCCGACGTTTCTCCCTCGCTAGCTGAATGGAAAATTCATCATCTCCAAACAAGGTATCCATGTTTGTAATCACAGACTCACTACTACTACCACCACCACCATACCTAGTATCTTAGTATGTGAACAGGGTTCATGCACGAGGAAATGTAAGTCAGAGTGTTTTTTACTCATTCCACCTTAACCCTAGGGTCCATGCATGCAGCGAGACAATAAAAAGATGGAATAGTAAATCAATACTTTAAGTACTTGGTTTCTATCTCTGCAACCATATGGCTAAGTGTCAGGTCAGCTCGTTACTTCCTAAACATGATACTAATGTTGCATATGCACCTGAGTGCAATGCAAGTCGTGGGCATATAAACCGACGAACAAATGTTCGTTGTGCCATAAAAAATCTTCATGAATTTCATAAATGAAATTTTTGAAGCCCAGTCAGTATCTTTAATAATAAGTTCATCACTCTTACTATTGACGTAGTCGGATATCACGTGTTCGCATCCAACACATGACTCTAACATCATGTACGTGTAATTCCAGTGATGTCTCACATCCGATTGGAATTTCTTCTTCTTAAGATTAGCAGACAAATAGAGACTACCAAAATCTTGTTGTCTGCGAGGAGTGCAAGTATATTTTAGTGCATCATGTATATTATCCAACGCGGGGGAACACACCTTTATACCCGCTTTTATAATCAGGTTAATCACGTGACACATGCATCTGACATGAAAAATCTCTCCTAATGGTGCATCTCTAATATTCCTAACAAATATTTTAATCACTACTCTATTATTAGATGAGTTATCGAATATGACACTACAAATTTTATTTTGAATTTTATATTCCCTAAAGATTTTCATCATACACTCAAAAATGGCCGGGCCATCATGAGGATGGAGAATCTCAAAGAATCCTAAAATTTTTTTATTCATAGTCCAGTTAGAATCTACTTAGTGTAGAGGTGTCAAACGGGCCGGCCCGGCACGGCGTGCCTTGCCGTGCCGGGCCCACTCTGGCCTGGCCTGGCCATACAGGCCAGCCGCCAGGGCATACCGGCATAGCCGCATAGCCGCATGCCCACATAGGCTGACTGGCTGAGCCGTTGAGGGTGAGAGAGAGGCAGGGCCGGGCAGGCGGGCGTGGGACCGGGAAGGGATGGGTCACGGGATGGGAGGCCAGGCAGAAATCCTATTCTCTGAATTCAAAAATCAGAATATTGTATTTTTTTTTAATTTATATATTGTAAATTATATTTCTTAATTTTAAGTTAAGTGTAGTGTCATAGTGACTCTGTGACTGTAGTCTACTCTCTACACTATGTAGTGTAGAGTATTAATTATTAGATATAATTTTTTTTAAAAATGTTAAAAATTAAAATTTAAAAAAAAACTAATTTTAGAAAATTATTTTTTTTATCAAATTAAACTAAGTATAGCTTTATTTATATTTATAATTTATTAATTATAACTTAAAGTTATTAATTTTTAAAATAAAATTTAAATCGTAAAAAAATTAAATCTATACATTATGTTAGGAAAAATTAAATTTAAAAAAAAAATTAAACTATAGAAATGAAAAATTATCAATCATGCATTTGAAACCGATGGTCCGAACAAAACAAGTATAAGTTTCAACACAAGTACAACGTACAGACAAAGCGTATAAATATAATGAATAAAAAAAACATCGAAAAAAAATAGCAGATCAGCATCAATCGTCAAGCGGCATATCATGAGAATCATCAGCCGCAACATCAAGATAAGTATCATATTGATCATCATCATCGGCAATCAGCTCCTCCGCCAACGTAGTGGATGTGGATGCGACTACAGTGTCTTTCCCAGTCCCAGCTTCAGCACGATCATGGATGCTAAAGCTCGATTCCTCCCAATCCTTCAAATATGCCAAGGCCTCAACCATATATGGACGTAATCTCGATCTCCTATCCGAAATCACGTTCACTGCAACAGAAAAAGCAGACTCCGATGCTACGGTCGACACCGGAGGAGTCAGTAGATCCCTTGCCATCCTAGATAGCATGGGATAGGTGGACTCATATGATTTCCACCACTGTAATAAATCAAGATTCTTATTATCAGAATGTGATAGGATTGAGCAGTAATCGGTATCTAAGTACCGAGACAGCTCACTCCTATGTGATGGTCCACCCCTACGTTTCCCCCTCGCTAGGTTAATGGAATAATCGTCATCTCCGAACAAGGTATCAATGTCCGTAATCACAATCTCACCACCACCACCACCATACCTAGTATCGTAGTATGTGAACAGGTCTGTCAACTTCTTGTAAATTAACCTTTCAGGTGGCTCTTCCAGGTTCATGCACGAGGAAATGAAAGTCAGGGTGTTTTCAACCCCTTCCACCTTAGTCCTAGGGTCCATGCATGCAGCGAGGCAATAAAGAGATGGAATGGTGGACCAGTACTTCAAGTACATGGTCTCTATCTCTGCAACTATATCGCTATGCCTCGGGACAGCTCGATACTTCCTAAACATGCTACTAATGTTGCATATGCAACGGAGTGCAATGCAAGTGGTGGGCGTATAAACCGACGAACACATGTTCGTCATGTCATAAAATATCTTCAGGAATTTCATAAATAAAATTCCTGAAGCCCAGTCAGTGTCGTCAATAATAAGTTCGTCACTCTTACTATTGACGTAGTCGGATATCACGTGTTCGTATCCAACACATGATTCCAACATCAGGTACGTGTAATTCCAACGATGTCTCACATCCGATTGGAATTTCTTCTTCTTAAGATTCACAGACAAACAGAGATTACCAAACTCTTGTAGTCTGCGAGGAGTGCGAATATACTTGAGTGCATTGCGTATATTTTCCAACGCGGGGGAACACACCTTCATACTCGCTTGAACTATCAGGTTAATCACATGACATGCATCTGACATGAAAGATCTCTCCTAATGGTGCATCTCTAATATTCCTAACAAACATATTGATCGCTACTCCATTATTAGCAGCATTATCGAAAGTGACACTAAAAATTTTATTTTGAATTTTATATTCCCTAAATATTTTCATCATACACTCAAAAATGGTCGGGCCATCATGAGGATGAAGAATCTCAGTGAATCCTAATATTTTTTTATTGATTGTCCAGTTAGAATCTATATAGTGACTCGTGAGACATGCATAAGAAGAATTATCGTGACATGTCCATATATCGGACGTCACGGACACCACTCCACTATATGCCATAAATTCCTTAATTATTTTTTGTTTTTCTAACTTATATATCTTTAGTATGTCACTCCTAGATATGGACCTAGGAATCCTACGATAGGAAGGCTGAAAATAAGTCTGCATGATGCGCACTACCCTCGGATCTTCCGAAAATCTGATCGGAAGACCCATCAATGTGATGAGCCTAGCCATGCCGTCCCTACCCAACTCGCTGGAGTATACGAAGGGAGTAAACTTTGAGACTGAACTCGATCCAGTCTCAAAAAATGTAGTGCCAAGTTGAGTTTGCCTAGGATCTAAGGGTCCATGTTTTTTGGTGCATAATTCGGCATGCCTCTTAAGGTGCCCAGTCCCACTTGTACTCTTGCATGTTAAAAGTCTCATACAATATTTGCACTGTGCCATTTCAAGTTCCTCACCCCTAATATTTACTTGTGTTATGATTTTAAAATGAGTCCAAACTACAGAAGTTCTCCTAGTTTTTTGTTTTTTAGAACTTTGGGTTGAGACGACTAGAGAAACCAAAGTTTCAGCAGCCGCAGATGTCTGTGTAACACTAACATTTTCATTTTCCAAATTAAAATACTTGTCAGGTGTATTTGTCATTTTTTATGTTTTTTTTCCTATATTTTTCTAGAGAGAGAAGCTTTAGAGAGAGAAAGTAAATAAAAACGTAAAATAAATTACTCGGTAAAAGCAATGAGGTCAGTCACGTGCAAGGTGCACCGCAGGAAGCTCTGATGTTCAAAACTCAAGTAGAGTTTCACGAAAATCCAAACTGAAATCAAAATCCCGAGGCCCGAGAGAGAGATGCACGGTTTATGTGAGAGAGAGAAAGTTTTGAGAGGAGATATGTTTTTGAAAAACATAAATGTAATAGGGAGGGAGGTAGAATTTATAGGCTAAAGAAATTATTTTTTTATAAAAAAAGAAATTTTTTTATTATTTTTTTGATTTTTTTGTATATTTTTAAGGGGCAGAATCACGAGGACCGTTGGATTCTGCCCCCTAGCCGTTGGAGGTGAATCCAACGGTTGAAAATCTGTGATGTTTGAAAATTTTTTTTTTTTGGCCATTGGGATTGGTCGGGTCTAAGGCCGTAGGGTATCGGCAGTCGGGACCGCGGGTCGGGTTTGATCGGACCCGACCCGCGGTCTTTTTACCGGGGGGGCCAGGGGACGACCGGACGGATCACGCACTCACGCCACGCCCCACACCGCCACGCGTGCCTGCGTGAACAGGCACAGGACGAACCCGTGCCGGCGTGCCGTCCCAAGGCACGAGCAGTGCCGGGCCAGGCACGTCACGGCACGGGATGTTCCTAACCCGGGCACGGCACGCGCCCGGGCACGGTTTAAAAACATGCCGGGCTGGCCCGGCACGTTTGACACCTCTAACTTAGTGGCTGGTGAGACATGCATAAGATGTTTCATCATGACTTGTCCAGATATCGGACGTCACGGACACCACTCCACTATATGTCATAAATTCATTAATTATTTTTTATTTTTCTAACTTATACAATTTTAGTATGTCATTCCTATATATGGACATAGGAATCCTACGATAAGCAAGCTAAAAATATGTCTGCATGATGCGCACTACCCTTGGATCTTCCAAAAATCTAATCGAAAGACCCATCAATCTGATATGTCTGGCTATACCGTCCCTACCCAACTCGCTGGAGTATATGAACGGAGTAAACTTTGAGACTAAACTAGATCCAATCTCAAAAAATGTAGTGTCAAGTTGGGTTTGCCTAGGATCTAATGTATCATGTTTTTTGGTACATAATTCGGCATGTCTCTTAAGGTGCCCAGTCCCAAACGAACTCTTACAAGTTAAAATTCTCATACAATATTTACACTATGTCATTTCTTCTTCCCCTACTTTGAATATTGGTGGATATAGATTTCTCTTAGAATATTGAATTAGGATTTCACTATCTATGGTTCCATGTGTGTAAATGTGGCAGATTATGACAGGCTAGCCATGAGACACATACAAGAGGTGGACATAAAAAAAAGTGATAATCTTCTAATTCTCATCCTCTTATGATAGTTCTATGTTTGGAATTCATTATTTACTGTATATATAGTGATACAAGTATTATAATCAACATGCAGTGACAATTCTGCAATTAGGACCATATTATTATACATCTTCTAAGATAATTGGGGTTGGAGAATAAAAATATATACTCGTAATAATCATCAATGACAATTAATATATTACTTAAAAAGAGAGGAATAGTGGGACATTTTATGACTAGATATAAGTGTGGCTTTGGTGAGCATATACGGAAAGCACAACTACATGGGGACTATCCCATGTAATGACAATTAACATATTATCTTGCATTGTATGCCAACAAGACAAAAGGTAATCCATATTATCATATTTTTTGTCCAATAATCAAGTATGACATTATCACAATACTAAAAAAAATCTCATACGTAAAAAAATAAACAACTCTAGAGCATAAGTGTCTATTCGAGATCCAGGTTGATTTTTTCAACTTGATCAAATAGTTAATTCATTGTTGCTATCACAATATTCTATGTGAGATTGATATCAAAACTTATATTTGCTAAATTACTTATATGACACATGTAATTGCACAATTCTATTGGACGTGAACATGTATGTGCTCAATGAGTTTAGTATAGTAATGAGAAAAATCCAAGTCTTTGACATCATAACAATGTTGCAATGGTGATCTGGCAAGCTTCAAATGCTATTTAAACTCATTCTAGCATATATTTTGTTTCTAAGTAAATCAAAAAAAATTTGTGTTTTCCAAAACTTAATATGTAATCATTAAAGTGGTATGTTCTTATATACTTATGTTTGAGAGAAAAAATGTAATATCAAAACTAAGCTACCTGGTAATATGGCTTATAAAATATAAGTACCAATGTTAATATTAACTTATCAAATGGTGTTGCATGTGTTTTCAATTAATTACCATGTAGAATAGAAATGCAAAGAAGGCAAAAACTAAGAGTAAGAGCATCGCCAATCCATTCTCTATTTATTCACTTTTAACTATTTTAGCTAGTCAAACACAAAAAAATTCTCTCCAACCCACTCTCTATTTTTTAGTTTGATCAAATAGTTCAACAAATGTGAAGAGCCATTTGAGCTCTCTAAATTTTATCTCTCTTTTTTCTCTCTTTTTTCTCTCTATCTCTCTCTATATGTTTGAATTTTTTAAAATTATTGGAAGTTAGGTATAAAATAGGAAGTGTGATTTGAGTGTATTCCAAAAACTTGTTAGCTAAATTATTGAATTTAATATTTAAATACATCTCGAGCAGCTATTTTGTTGAGTGTTGTTGGAGATGCTAACATATGTTATTGATATAAGTCATTTTATAATTCATTGAGTTATGCTATCATAATTTCTTCATCCTATTTAGCCGACGTGGTACATTGTTTATTCAATAGTCAAAATCTATTTGAATAATTGATATTTGTTTGTTTTTTTTTTGGCTTTTCTAATAGAACCCACTTCATTTTTTTATTCAATATTTTTCCATTCCATCATTGTCAATCAATTATATATTCTTTCTCTAGGCTATGTGTGTATGTGTGTCCTAGGGCCACGGACAATAATATTAAATTGGATTTGTTAATGAATGAGCCTCAGGTATGGTATTATCTTTTTTTTTTTTTTCTTGAATGAGCTAGTAGGTAGGAAATCGACAAATTACATTTGATGCCTCTGATCCAATTCCTTATAAAAAGGTACGTAGAGGGCAATTGGCCATGCCCTACTAAAGATAATGAAGATTATTTTTATAACAGCAATCAAAAAAGCGCAGATTCACGGCTGTTTAAAGAAGATTATTGAGTTTACTATTAGAAAGATGCGAAATGGGTGGTGATTGAGCCATTTTTTCGTCTAAGCACAAGGCTCCCAAGTCCCATGAAATTATCTCACACCTCAAGGCCTAGTGTGCCCGTGTGACAGTGCGGGCGGGCGCGCGCGCGTATCTCGTTTGATTGCTTGAATTCCAAGCAAATTACCCCAATGCAAACAGATAATCAATAGCCTATTAGGCTATCTATCCCATTATCTTTAAGCTAGGTTTACTTTAATGGTGCGTGCTTATCTGTTTTTCTTGGTTCGCGTGAGAATTGGCAGAAGCTCGTCATTTGATAGTAGCCCAGCATGGAATTAGCCTGGCCCTTGCTCTGGCCCTGGCCTGGCCCTGGCCCTGGCCCTGGCCCTGGCCTAATAGAGACGTAAAAACCAGATTTTTGTCGAAATTCTGGGTCCAGCCCATCAGCCAGTCAAAATTTAGCCTCTATTTAAATGTGAATTTTGTACGCGAATTGTAATATATGTTTAAAAGTTTTGTACTTTGTGTATGAATTCAAGATTGATAATGACTCAGAATTTTTAATGATCGCTGTCAGTCGTATATAGTTGGGAAGAAATTAAATTTTGGTTAACAAGATTAAACAATCCAAGTACCACGGAAAAAAAAAAAAAAAAAAAACTTTTGAAAGAGGAGCGTTTCTTCCTGTTTTGTTTGGTTTGTGCTGGTGCAAGGTGCATGAGTTCGAGTTCCCCCCAACATTTCTTAATTTGATGTTGTTTTAACTGTTGAGAATTAAAAATTAATGATTAGCAGTGACCGCCAGCGCCAACCCCCGAAGGAAGAGAGAGACATTATTGCTTCATTTATTCGCCTTTCGTCTTCGAGTGTTCACAACATGGGAAGAAGGGAGAACAACAATATATACAGGAAATGAATCGGTGCTCCCTTGGTGGGCTACGCTGCCCTCTTGCATCATCGTTTCACTTTTACCTCCGCTTCTTCACTTCCTCTCTCTCCTGCTCCAGCAATGGACACCAGTACCCCACCCACGCTACACGCATAAATAGTGGTCGTTTCCCGCACACGACTCAATACTCGTCTCAGCCCAGTTCAACACAGTGAGAACAGAAGAAAACGCCATGCTAGACCTCAACCTAAGCGTACCCTCTCCCGAATACTCTGCTTGTTCAATGGAGAAGAAGCTTCTGGCACTGTCGACTTCTCAATTGGAAACATCCGGAAGCGTCAATTCGTCCTCGATCACCAACAGCGACGCTCCTGCCACATGCGAAGACGACTTCTGCTCCAGATGTCACCGTGCTGGAGACCCGACCATCCAATTTTTTCCCGTGAACGATGATGACCACCTGGGCTTGTGTCGTGTTTCTGGCTTGAGGAAGGAGTGGCTCGGGCTAGGGCGTGTGGGCTGTGGCGGAGCTGTTGGCCACGGATTGATCCTGCAGGCACCACAGAAAAAGAAGAGCAGGCGTGGCCCCCGTTCGAGAAGTTCTCAGTACCGCGGCGTTACGTTTTATCGGCGGACTGGAAGATGGGAATCACATATCTGGTGCGTCGATTAAGACACTGCTCCTAGCCATCTATCATCTACATTTTTTTTTATTCCTCCTTCTCTCATCTGTTCTTCAGGGATTGCGGAAAGCAGGTCTACTTAGGCAAGAATTTGACGTCTATTCGCATATTTTCTTTTCCTTGCTTGCAAACTATGGGTTTCCTTCTCGTTTCCAAAATCGAACCTGGGTGTTGTTCTTCTTTACAGGGGGTTTCGACACTGCACATTCTGCAGCCAGGTAAACCAGCTCCCTCCCTTTCCACAAACTTCTTGCCTGACCCATCGATTAGTTCAATTGCAATGATTTCTGGACTCAGAGCTTATGATCGTGCTGCCATCAAGTTTCGGGGAGTGGATGCAGATATAAATTTTGATATTGGTGACTATGATGAAGATGTGAAGCACGTACTGATTCTTGCAAACTTTATGATTCCATTGCCTTCTTTGTTTATCGCTGACCATGTTTTTGTTTGATCGTCCGGAAGATGTCAAGCTTCACCAAGGAAGAGTACGTGCACATCCTGCGTCGCCAGAGCACGGGCTTCTCTAGGGGAAGCTCAAAGTTTAGAGGCGTGACATTGCACAAATGTGGTCGATGGGAAGCTCGGATGGGCCAGCTCTTGGGGAAGAAGTGGGTAATCGTGAGCATTTTTTTTCTTCCTTGAAATGGCAGCATTTTATATCAAAAATTGAATTTTTATTTTTGTTGGTTTCGCTTTCGCCCAGGTATATATATCTCGGCCTGTTTGACAGCGAGATAGAAGCAGCAAGGTCGTCTCTCTTTCCTTTAAACCCGCTTCTTGGCTGGCGTCAAACATGGTTTTTCTTTGTGGATTAGGGCTTATGATAAGGCTGCGATTAGGTGCAACGGTCGAGAAGCGGTCACGAACTTCGAACCAAGCACATACGAAGAGGAGGAGCTGATTTCGGCGTCCAACAATGAAGGTGACGGACGCTGCTGCCCCTAAAACACGCAAAATCTTCTTTACTCCATGAAAATACTGTTACCTTCTTCTCAAGTGGGCTGTTGTTTCCTGTACAGATTGGAACAAATTTCTTGACTTGAGCTTGGGGGTTGCTCCTCCCGCCGCGCCCCACGAACAAATTGTCTCCTTCAACTTGAACGATTTTGATTTCTCGGGTGGCTTCCACGGTGTTTCGATCGATAATGGATGGGTAATGCCCAGTGCCCTCCTATCGATTCGTTTTCTCTTCTTCTTTTCATTCTTTGTTGTTGCCGTATTCATATCTATTTGCTGGCCTGATTCATCTCGTAGCTGCTCAACTCTGATTCTGCAATAATGGAGCACCGTCGTTACCTTCAAAGCCATTCCACCATGTCGAACGAGCAGCTCTCTGGTTCTCGCAAATTCGCGGGTTCTAATTTCTTTCCCCTGACCACGGTACCATTCGTTCTTCTTCCTCTCTTCCTTCTGCTGCTCACGTTGTTACAATTTCAACGAACAAAAAAAAACAAACAAACAAACAAACAAACAGAAAAATAATAATCCAGACGTCTCGTTTTAACGTTAACCAAAACAAAACGTACATCACTTTGGGCTCTTCTTCTATTTTCTTCGCGTCGAGTTGGGCTCCTGATATTTATGGAGAGAATCTCGGGAAGTTTCTAGAAATTATTCAATAATTCAATCTTTATATTGGCAACTGAGAGAAACTTCCAAGTTTCCTCGTGTTCGTTCTTCTTCAATAATTGGAATGCTAGGAAGTTTCTGGAAATTCTAGTTCTAGAACATTTAATTTAAACAGGATGAAATGCGTGGAGAAGAAGGGACTTTAATGGGAAGATTCTAGAATTCTCTCATTCGTGTGCGGCGGAGTTTTAGTGAGAACATTTTTTAGAAGCTTCTACAACATTCATTCATCTCGTGCTTCCTAATCAAAAGCATGGATGTTTTCAAGCTTCCTGAACCTTCTACGATTCTCCACCAATATAAATGTTCCTCGCGGACGCTCCTCTGCAACATGGCTCGACCCCCCCGTCATCGTTTGGGACCTGGATCGAACCATGCCTAGCCACTGGGACTGACCCATAGCTATTTTTTTGATTGCCAATATGACCATGGTGTTTGCAGGAAAGAGCAATGGAGAAGGAGACGCAGAGCGACATTCCCCTGCCCTTCTCTGCTGCAGCATCATCAGGATTCTCTTCTTCTAAATATGCCATGCCATCTTCAGCCTCCATCGATCAGCACCCTCGCCCCAACTCCACCATTTTCAACGATCATCTTTTCTAGGAGCTGGTCTGTGGTTGATCCGTAGATGGTCTGGTTATTTTCGTAATGTTACTGCCTTTTCTAAAGCAGCAATCTACAGACTTTCATGTTCTTCGTTTTCGTTTCTCTTTATCGCTCTTGCAATCATAACAATCATGTTTTATGTTCTTTGTTCTTTCTCTTTTTTATTCTCGTCATCTGTGGTTGATGCCTATACTCGCACATACGCACATATCTATGTATCTTATATGTGTCTTTGTTTTTGTATCTGTGTATTTGTACTTTTTATGGTCCAACCAATTGCGCGTATTTTTTCATTTTTTTTTTTATTTCGGAGAATGTTTAATCTATGCGATGAAAGAAAATGTATTACAATTGCGCATATTTTATTTTTAAATATAATTTATTTTTAAAAATAGAAAGAGTTTAATTTTGTACCAGCCCTTTTTTTTCACCTGGGGGGTAAAAAGTTAAAACATGATCTAGATGCCTTCTCTACTGGACAAAAGGTTGAATTAAGATAATTATTACGATGGGTCCACTAAGCCCACTTTGGAACAAATCCAGAAATTCACCGAACAAAGGAGGAAGAGGGAATCGGGAAACAATCTATATATTCTTTAATAAAGCTTAACAGATAAGTGTTTATTTTTAATTTTAATAATTCTATAATTAAAAAAGTGAATAATTCCCTCACTAAATTTTTATGTAATATTTATTATATTATGCAAAAAAAAAAAATTAAAAAAAAAATCAGTCCCAAAAATAACTTGACACGCACTGTCTCCATATTAATTGAAATCCAAACGTACAAGTTAAAGAAGAGGACGCGGCCATTAATTAATTTACTCTCTTTTCCGAGTTTGGACTGATTTCTGGATTTGCCAGACCCTACCCCAGACCTCGGTGTAGGGGCAGTACTCCTGCAAAAAAAAAAAAAAAGTGGTGAAAGGTCGTGTATTATTCATGAGTCCTATGAACAGGACATTGCGAAAACCCTGCCATTCTTTTTTCCACCCACACACGTACACACACACACACATATGTATGTATTATGTATCTATCAGTGTGAATTAGAAAGCCATGATCTTGATTGCAAAATGCTGCCCCAACTTCATAATGATGATGTGCGAGTGAACGACGCTTTTGACAGGCTCTTTTTTAGAGCTTAAGATAAATCAGAATTGCTGACACATACGAGGATTTGTCTGTACCAGACAAATGCAGTTCACTTAAAATTTTTTTTTTTTTGAGTTCAATTTTGATTTAACTTATTTATAGTTGTACTTTAGTATATAATTTCATATTATATATTGTTATAAAATAAAACTAAAACAGCAATAATTTTAAAGATAAAAAATTCAAAACTAAATCAATAAATTACATCATTAAATAAAATACATTTAAAAGAAAATGAGAAATTTAAATACAGGAAATTAATTTCAGATAAATGGGAAATGTTCTTTATATATGAAAAATTTTGAAAATCTCCAAACAGATTTTTGATATGGACAATGTGATTTTTACCTACTCCCATTAGAATAACATATATAAATGTGTGGATGTGTGTGTGTTAACCTTTGTGCCTTGAGGTATGATCAAGTAAGGCACACACACACACACACACACACACTAAAAGGTGCTACTATAAATGTGTGGGTATGTGTGTGTGTGAACCTTTGGGCCTCAAGGTATGATCAGGTAAGACACACACACACACACACACTAAAAGGTACTACTATACACACACAGACTACAAGGTGTTACTTTGTGTGTGTAACTTGAGTTTATGACTTGGATTTAAATCTTTTTCAATTAGATTTAGAGGGTGATTTTTGCCCCAAATCTAATTCTTAACACAATTGTATTGTTTTAAATTGTATAAAAATAATAATGATATATTATTCATAAATAATTGTTTTGGCACAACTAGAATTGTTAGTTATAACTCAAATTTGAATTATAAACCTAAAAATTTACCATTTTATTGAAAGTTGGTGATTCCTTGTTAATTTTGTTTTAATTTGATAAGATCATTTTATATTTTTTAATTAAATATAATTATTTAATTCATAAGTGCAAATTTCATATTTAATTTGATTATGAAGTATAAGTTTCCCTCTCTCTATCTCTATGTTTCAAAAGAAAATAATAATTATAAAATTAAATTTGATTGTCACAAGTAGAATTTTCTTATCATTATTCATAGTTTTTTTTTTGTCCCCTCACCTCCCTTTCCAAACCGAGTTCATAATATACTTTTGAGTTCAACTCATATTTTAGTCGCGGGGCGTCATAAGCAAAATAAATAATATTTCTATCCCGACAATATTATGATAGGTGATTTGGTAATTATATTGGGAAACATATTTAGAGCTTATGAGGATTGAACTCTTTCCCCATTATTAAAGCATCAATCTTTTTTACTAATTAAATTATCATATTGTTAATGTCTTAGTATTAAAGGAGAAATGGGATCACATGTAAATACAGGTATCAACCGGGCAGGGCCGGCATGAGGCACCGCATTGTTCAGCCGTGCCCGGGTCGGCCCGGCACGGAAAAATTCCGTGCCTGGGTTAGGCGCGTGCCGTGCCGTGCCTGACCCGGCACGGTTCGGCACGCGGCACGGCACCCCGGCACGAGTCAGTCCCGTGCCGAGTGTCCCGTGAGCCCGACCCCAGGATGCCCCTCCCGCAAAAAAAAGACCGCGGGTCGGATCTGATTCGACCCGACCCGCGGTCTTCCCGTATCCCAAACCGCTCGAACAAGCAAGCCCGAGCGGGCCAGGCAAGGCACTGCACGGCCCGCCGTGCCTACGGGCCATGCCAGGCTCGACTATTTTTAAACCGTGCCGGGCCGGGCAGGCATGGTACAGGAACCGTGCCGTGCCCGGCCCGAAACGATAGCACGAACGTGCCCTAAAAAAAACGGGTCGGGCCGTGCCGGGCCGGCCCGTTTGACACCTCTACATGTAAATAATAATTTATGAAAGATCACAATTCACATAAATTTCACATTTTCTTTATCCACGTGAGCTCCCATTTCTCTTTTTTCTTTTTAGGACATCTTAGGGCCTGTTTGATAAACTGAAAAAATTAAGTGCTAAAAAATAAATACTGAAAAAATTAAGTGCTGAATTTTATAAGTGCTGAATTTTATAAGTACTGAATTTTATAAGTATTGAATTTGTATTGTAAAACTGTTTAATATATTATTAACAATTGAATGTTGGAGATAAATATATTATGTATTTTACATATTTCTCCTTATTATCATTGCATTACATATTATCCAAAATAAATAGTGTTTCTAATAATATTTTATTCTTCACTATAATTATTAATTATTATTTAAAAGAAAATTACTAGAAACATATCCATAAATAAATCATAATATCCAAAAAAAGACATTTTTTTAAAAAATAACTAATAGAATCTAAATTTTTTTAAACTATCCAAACTTTTAATATAAAAATAAAAATTAATGAGTAGCTAGTTGATTTGTTATTTTCTCTCTTAAATTAATCATGAAAGAGGGTTAGGGTTTGTGGTGGTGGAGAAATGAGGAGGAGAAAACAGATTCACAAACTAGATTGTAGCGTAAATGAAAAATCAAAAAAGAAAGGAAAAAAAGGACAAAATAATCAATTTAATAAAATTTTTTGTTGAAAATTTTTGCATCCAATGATAAGTAAGTCTCTACCTACTTATTATTTTCAATGGTTTTTCATTTAAAATTTTCAATTAATAGATTCCTAAAATTTTTTATCAAACATGTTGAAAAAATAAAACCATTGAAAATTTTTATTTTCAATGGTTTGAAAATATTCAATGGTTTATCAAACATGCACTTAGTGTGTATTCTAGTTTGCTTGTGTTCAATTCAAGTTATATAATAAGAAAAATTCTCATTTTGCTTAAATATTAATTATACCTCATTAAATGAGACCATTCTTGCTCTCATTTGAAAATTCAAATTAACATAAACACTAAAACAATAAAAAACTCAAACAAAAAATAAAATTACCCCCAATCTACCCCATACCCACAATGACTAAACAGTTTCCCACTCTGCTCTATTAGTTTAAATATAAATAATGCATGTCACAAGAAATTTATTTGTTTTGGTAGACTACAAAAGTATTTCTCGTTCCTTATATGAAAAAAAAAATTCCAAAAATTAAAAACACTCGCACTATAACCCAAGACCTTCACTCTTCCCTCCGATCTATTAGCTTTTCCTTGATCCAAATAATCTTGGAGAGCAGTTAAAGTAAAGATAATAACTTTTAATTTCAACTTATAAGCTCCCTCTTGATCAATATGATCCTAACTGGGATCATATTCATACGTTTCGATGTTGGCTTTATTCATACCGTTAGATGTTGGATCATCTAGATTCGGTTCCAAGTAAGTATTTTATTATTAAAAGATTCATAATTTCATTTTCCAAGATGAATAATTGGAGGATTCCAACCTAATCATTCCGAATGAATTATTTTCTTCATCCATCTCAAAGAAATAATCCAAAAATCTTAATATTAAATTGCTAAAAAAATTCCAAAAAAATTAACCTCAAATACCACTTGTTGGGAACTAAGATAGATTCAACCCCAAAACCAAGAATAGAGTCAAAACTTTTTCTTAGTCCAACAATAAATTAATTTGATATTAGAAAATTTACTCAAAAATACACAATCTATTCAAAAATAACTTTTTGGATTTACAAATTTCCTAATTGAAATACATAATTATGAATATATTTCAAACTATGCAACACACACACACACACACACACACATATGTGCATAAATCAAATTGCCCAAATACATATATATGTATATATATTGTCCGAGATATATGTAAATATATATATTAAACTATAAATTTCCACCATAAGAATAGATAGTTACAAATAAATATTTTGCTCCAAAATAGCATAATATTAACACAATTAAACACACAATTTATTATATCTCAATGTTCATAATATAATTTAAAATTTAAATAGTTAATGTAATTAAAATATCTTTTATGATATTTAATTATGTTAATATTCTATCATTTTGGGACTAAATATTTATTTGTAATTGTGTGTGTTTGTGATCGAAATTTATAGTTTAATATATATGTTTATATATTATTTGGATAATATATATACACATATATAAATTTATGTCAAATGGGCTGAGCGGCCCGAGCATGGCCTAGTTTAGCCGTGCTTGACCTATCACGGCATGGTCCATAATTGTGGTTCGTGCCCGGCCGGGTTGCTCCCTGCCGGGCTGGCATGAGCTGTGCCTCATGCTGGGCTAGGCATGAGACGTGTGTCTGGCTCAATGGCACGCTAAATCATCTCAGGTGACCGCCTAATAGGGGCTCATCGGGTCAAATATTATATTTTATTAAAACAATTAGACCCCATAAAAAACAACCAAGACATGCCACGTAGACATGATCAATCAACCATGTGGTAGGCTAATTAAAAATACATGCCACGTGTACCAGGCAAGGTGTGTTTTTGTAATATTTTAATATTTTTTAAAATGACCTGGTGAGGTAGGCATGGTCCGATTGGAACATGCCTGATACCTAGTATGAGGTCCCGGGTCATGGTATATGTGCCGCTGAATTGTACCTACAAGCCAGGCACCTTGGTCGTTCTTGTCCCAACACGAGGCCTGGCACCCCATGGCCTAGCATGGCATGAGACGTGCCTTGGGCCGGCCCAACCCAGGCCCATGCACACTTCTGGGCCATGCCATTTCGGGCCATGCATGGCTTAGTCTGACCGTGCGTAGGCCGCCTGGCCCACTTGCCAACTATAACTAGACTATCATGTTATTCATGTCTTAGAGCATCTCAAATCACGCTTAACAAAATAGCTACTGAAAATATATTTAAATATTAAATTCATTATTTTAGCTATCAATTTTTTAGAATATACTCCAACCACACTCTCTATTTTACACCAATTTCCAATATTTTTTAAAAAATCAAAATATATATATATATAACGAAAAAAAGGAAGAGAAAAAATTAAAAAAAAAAATCAAATGACTATCCAAATTTATTGAGTTATTTGAGTAAACTAGGAAAAAGAGAGTGGAATAGAGAGTCGGTTGGAGAGTAATTTTTTGTGGTTGGCTAGCTAAGAGCATCTCCAACTACACACAATAAAATAACTAATAAAAAAATATTTAAATATTCATTTCAGTATTTTAGCTAGCAACACTTCCAATTTTACTCCAACAAATCTCAGCAATATACTAAATTGTGGTGCAAAATTGAGTTCCGGTGTCGCTTGATCGAAGACGGCAATAATATTTTAAGAGAAAAAAATAATTTGTTGAGCGATAAACGCTCGCTACATTTGTTGAGCGAGAAACCGGATGGGTAAAAACGCGAGCGGGATAGCGAGTGCGTTGGATCATAATTTTATAACAACACTCAATAAAATATCAAAAATATCAATAAAATATCAAAAATAGAGAGTGGGTTGGAGATGCACTTAGTATTAATAATTAATTTAATTTATTAACTAAATTTGAAACAACAAATAAAAATGATTCTTTAAAAAAATAAATAAAATCTAAAACAGAAGCTCTGCTTTGGCTGTCCGTATCTTAGTAATGTCGTGGTCGTACAGTTTGCAGTTTGTCTGCAGTCCATCGGCTATTTCCATGTTGGTTAATATATCAGTCTTAATAATAAATCACTCAATGCACTGTTGAGCAATTAAGTTAATCCTCTGTGTCCATACTCTATAAAGTCCCATTGGTTCTATAAAGGGGCTCTGTTTTCCAAGGCAATCCCATGCCTAGTAAGTGGTGACCAGAAACAGTAACAATTTGAATCACACTGCTACTCTCTTCATTTTGGTGCTCCAATCTCCATTGATGATATAAAAATATAACTAAAAGTAACTTTTTATTTAATTATATATATATATATATATATTATGTAGATTATTTGTAATTATCTAATTAGTTTATAATTGTTGGTTAATATAATTAATCCTTATACATAATTAATCCTTATATTTAAAAACAATGCCTAAATTTAGTTTTGGTGATATATATATATATATATATATATATATATATATATATATATAATTGGGTAATATCTATAGCCCACACTCATACCCAGAGAGACATAATTAAAGAGGTGTTAAATAAGTCATGCCGTCACAACATGACATATTTCTATGTGGCCAGTCATGCCACTATGTCATGCAGGACACGACACAACATGATTGCCAAAGTATTAGGACCGGAATGGTTCATTCGGTCCGTAGTAGTTTTAGGTTGTGCTGGGCAATGCTGGCTCATGCCAGTTTTTGGATAAAAAGCTAATTAAACTATTTTTATATATTTTTTTATTATTTATTAAAAAAAATATTATATTTAAATGAATTTAAATGAAAGAAATAATTAAAAAATATATAGACATTTGTCTCAAATAAATAATTAAAAGTATTTAATGAAAACACAATTTATTCCATTATATAATTAAAAATAGAATATGTTATATACACATATGGTGTTGTATGAAAAAATAATGACAATATGGTATCATGAAACGAAATATTTAAAAACCACATGAGTCATCAATCAGTATATGAGGTATAGTATTGATGCATATTAAGATTGTCATCAACATGTATATATTTTAAGGTAACGCTAGTGGCAATCTCAATATCCTCAATCTCAAAGTCTCATAAATCATCATCCACGAATAATTCTTGCACCTTATCCTGAATGTCTAACCTTGAATTTTCCTAATTATTCATGCATACAAGTGCATCTATAATATATGATTGTAGTCTTGATATCTTATCTAAAATAATATTAGCTACTATAGGAAAATTTGATTTCAATGCTATGGCAGGCACCAAATGGGCCAATAGATCACATGTCGTATTAGATAGTATGGGATAGATAGATTCATATGATTTATATAATTGTAAAATATTTAAATTTTTATTAGTATCATATTATAGGATTAAATAGTAATTAGTATCCAAGTACTAAGATAATTTATTCGTATTCTATAGATCACCTTATCATTTGCACTTGGCTAACTGAATGGTTTTCCTAAATATAATGATTCTAAAATAATATTGATTTTCCTAGTTCATGCACGTGGATGTATATTTAAAAATATTTTATACCCCTTCCATATTAATACTAGAATCCTTACACATGGCCAAATAATAAAAAGATAGAATAGATGACCAATATTTAAAATACTTGATTTAAATCTCCATAACCATGACACTAAATATAATGTGGACTCGATATTTGCTAAATATGCTATTAATGTTACATAATCAGTAAAGTATAATGCAAGTGGTGAAAGTATATATAGGCGAACACATGTTTGTAGTATAATTAAAAATCTTTAAGAATTTCATAAAATAAATTTTTATATCATAGCCAGAATCATCAATAATAAGTTCGTCACTCTTACTATTAACATTGTCAGATATCACATGTTGGTAGCCAACATACAACTCCAATAGCAAGTAGGTATAATTCCAACGATGTCTCACATCCATATGAACATTTTTATTTTTTAGGCCCACTAACAAATAGAGAATGTTAAACTTTTATTGTCTGCTATGCATCTTATGATATTTTAGTGAATTTCATTTTTTTTTCTAATGAGTGAGAAACAATATTTATTCCTGCATATACTAGTAGGTTAATAATGTGACACATACATATATCATAACAAATATTACATAATTGCTCATATCTAATGGTTATAACTAACATGCTAGTAACTACTCCATTATTAGAAGTTTTATTGAAAGTTATTCTAATATTCTATCCTGCATATCATACTTTATAATGACCCTCGTCATACACTTATATATGGCAGAGACATCAAGAGATTGGAGAATCTCAGAAAATTCTAAAATTTTTTTATTAAATTTTTATTTTGAATCTATATAATGGAAAGTAAGGTATGTGGATAATGCATCATTGCGCTTAGTTCAGATATCAGATGTCACGAATACTATTTTCCTATAATTCCTTGAATTCATTAATTATTATTTATTTATCTAATTTATATTATTTTATTATATCATTCTTATTTGAGAACCTAGGAATCATATGATAAGCAGGCTGAAAGTATGCATGCATAATACTAACTACCTTATGATACTTCAAATATATAATTAAAAAGATTCATGATCATAATCAATTTGGTCATGTATTTTCTCCCAAAACTATAGTGATATATGAAAGATATCAAAGAAGATGGACTAAATCCAACTTGGAAGACCCCACCTCTCAATTGGGTCTGCTTAAGATATAATGCATCTTTTTTTTTTTGGTGTATTAATTAGGATGCCTTTTATGGTGGTTAATACTACATGTATTTCTACATGTATATATCATTTGATAATATATATATTACGTTGATTCTTATTTGACGCCTCTAAAATTTTTATTTTGTATTATTTTAAAAACTAGTCCATACAAACGAAGTTTGCCTAATTTTTTTTTATTTTTTAGGTGGCAAGAGGATTTGTGTCGAGACCATTGGAGAAAAGCTAGTCTCAACCATGAACCTTTTGATAGGGTTGTCGTTATTATCTATATATACATCAAATTTATTATCATTATGTTCATTATTTATTATTTTTTTATAATTTTTTCTTAATTATACATAAAACTAAAAATAAACATACAAACAAATAAAAAAAAATTGTTCCGTGACCACAATAGCTTTGTTTTAGTTTATAGTTTGCTTTCCTTTGCACCCCCTTTGACTTTTACTAAAGTTTTCAGTTGTAACGTGCACATTATATGTGTAAATTAAAGATAATAACTTGTAATAGTAAAAAATATTAAAAAATAGAAACATATGAGAAATAGAGAAGAGATAGAGAGAGAAGAGAGAGTCGCGGGAGATGAGAGGTTCAAAGAAATGGGAATGAAATTCATAAAATTTTTAATCTCTATTTTTTAAAAAATTATATATTTTTTGATTTATATAATTTTTTTTATATTTTATATGACTAGAAATCTGATATCCATTAGATTTCAATCATGTAGCCATTAAAAATAACTCCATGATCATATTTTTTTAAAAAAATTATTTTTTAAAGTAGCAACAGCAACATGTCGTATCTGTCACTGTCGTTGTCCACACCATTGATTTGGTTGGGCTTCAAAGGCCTCAAACAAGAACATGTGGACACATAAGCTAAACTCAGCTTATGTGGCTTTGGTTTTTTTTTAAATGCCTAACCCCATCGGCGGGTTACCCGACATGGCATAATCCATGACCTATGACCGACCCATGCCCAATCATGAGTCATCATGTTTGTGGACCATACTACCGAGTCAAATATGTGAGTCATTCTTGCCCAATTACGAGGCATGATCAGCTCTAGCCCAACAAGATAAACCATACATTGGGCCGACGAGAACCAATGTATGGTGCTAGGCAATGTCGTGTTGGGCTTAGTACTGCTAATTTGGTTCAAGCCTCATGTTGTGCTCAGGCTGCTTTACTTACTTGATAGCTTTTGACAATTTCATATCTAAGCAGTTGATGGTATTGATATCTTGTCATGATCAATATGATAACTTTCAAAAAATATAAATTTAATATCTAATTAATTGAAATATCACATCATTGGTTTTGTGATATATTGTCTATTATTGTTTATAAAAAATAAATTATAAAATGTGTTAGTGTATATATATTTTTATATCTTATTAAAATTTGTCAAATTTTAATTTATTTTTGTTAATGTTTTAATATAATGAATTCTAACTTACACATTATACCTTATACTATATTAAAAAAATGTGACTTATAATTTTTTAATATAAAGTTTATAATTTGTTTATCAAAATTTATAATTGTTCTATTTTTTATAATTTCTATGACACTATAACATTAAAATTTTATAAGTTTGCTAATTTAATAATTATATAATTTATATAATTATTATAATTTGTATAATTTTAATATTTTAAAAATTTACTATTATTATAAAAAATTATTTATATTTAATTTATGATGTTTTATATTTTTAATAAATTTATAATTTTATATCATATTAATATTATACTTTTTTTTATGAAACACATAGTTTTTATCCATTCATAGTTTAATTATTGCAAAATTTTATAAATTTTATAATTTAGATAAATTTGTAATTTTGTGGCTTGTATAATTGTATTAATGTGATAGCTATATAATAAAATATATTTTATAAATTTTATAAATTTTTTGTTTAATTTTATAATTTAAATTATCATGGATACACGTGCAAATTTACAAGTACCTCAATTATTCATGAGGAAATAAATTTTTTTATCTTAACCCAGCTATCCACACTAAGCTACAATGAAATAAATTTTTATAATCTTATTAAATTGAAATTCAAACTAATGATATTTATGTGCTAAGATAGCTCATACCATAATTCATTAACATGCGATGGCAATGATCATGTGTCTCATAATTTATTGATTCCCTATCTAATTAATATATATTTTTTTTCTTTTTTGTTCATTTTAAGATTCTTCATTTCTTTTCTCACCTCACCTCTCTTCTTCCCACTTCCAATGTTATCATCTTATCCATTGCTCTCTTGTCTCTTCATTTCCATGTCCTCATTGAGGACATATAGATATACATACAAATTGTTTTTTTTAATCACTTATATACTTGTTATTTTGGTAATTTTTAATTATTTAATTAGTTTATTATTATCTTTTTTAATTAGAAATAATTTTTTTTAATTCAATGCCTAAATTTACATTAAGAAATGCATTTTGCATATTAATTACATTTAAAACGTATTATAAAAAAATATGGGTGTGATGGCATATAAATTTTTATTATCTTTTTATAAAAAGTACAACTTTTTTTGACATGATGAGATTCCTAAGCCCAATGCAATCACTCATAAGCTAGGAGGTATGGTTTCATATCCTAGCAATTGATTTAAGCTCATAGGAATTCAATATCTTGCCAATTAAACTATTATACTATTAGTATAAGCATTATTACTTATAATTTTATAAAATTTACCATTTATATCATTTATATTTTTTTCTTCCAATTTTTGAATATTTTAAATTTTTAAATTATATTATTCTATATTTTAACAAAATTAATATTTTTTTTATCATTTTTGATATTTTATAAGTAATAAATAATTTGTATACATATTTAAAATGTTAAATTAATAAAATACTAATTTATATAATTTTTATTTTTTTTTCATAACTTTACAATTTTCAAAATTTATAATTTTGATCATTTCATATTTTTATTTTTTATATATTTTCATAATTGCATAATTTTACAATTTTTGAGAATTCACATATATTATATAATATGTATTTTTTATATTTTTAGTTTTATACTTTAAATAAACTTATAATTTTAGACTATATTAATATGCCACTTTTATATTATACAAAGCATATACTATTAGGGAAATTTTGTTTTATGGCCTTATATACAAAAATATTTTCATTTTGGTACCACTTGTTAATTTTTTTTTAACAGACACCAAAACATTAATACATATATGTTTTGTGCATCTAAAATTAAAAACTATTTAATATAAAAAATAATTAAGTGGTTGCCGAATTTGAGAACCACCGAAATTTCACAAAACTGCATTTTGAATTTGAAAGACAGTTTTGTTTTGATATATATATATGTGTGTATATATGTATATATATATAAGTATGTATATATGTATGTATGTATATGTATACACCACTTATTTTTTTTTCTTCATCAATAGTTATAGTTGCCCAAGTTTATTCTCAATACTTCTTATCACCACATTAATGTGTTCTAGCCTCATATCAATTTGTTCCATTTGCTTCTCTTATAAATTATTTATTTTCTTTCTTTGAGCATGACAAAAATGTTATCTTCAAGCAATAGTTTTTCTACTCCTTTCAGGTGATTAAAATTGGAGCTTGAGACTGCTTGCATATGGTATCTCACTGAGTTCTTTTTTTAATATATTTTTTTGGTATCCCATTGAGTTATATTCAATGGTTGTGTAGGGGAGCATTGTTATAGCAGGTCAAAATCTGCATATGACATTATTGGGTGGTAATATATACCCTTTATTAGACAAAATATTAGCTTCCTTCATTTGATATAGCGAGGCAAGATTTTTCATTTCCCGATATTACAAAATAACAAATTCATCACACTTGGTAATTGGTCAATTTGTGCTCTAAATTTATTAAAAAATATATTCATTTTTACCTACATTACTATTAGTCTATCCATCTGCAATATTATAGCTTGCTTTCTTCCAAATACTCAATCATTTAAAATTTAATAGTTAATTTTTGCTAGCTCTTCAAATAAAAAATATACTTCTTCAGATGACTTATTCATGATAAAACTACCTGAGACCATGTTAACCATAATTCTCATCATTGTAGCTCAAAATAATGTAAGAAGTTTGAGCTTTGAAACCATAACTCAAATCTATGTTGAGGGCATCTTCTCAAAAGTTCCTTGGATCAATCCCAAGTATTATATAGTCTCCTACTTCTATTATTGAAATTGATTTTTCTCTATCTTTAGTTGAGAGGTGATTTGAGATAAGAAGAACTTAGTGAGAAAAGTGCATACAAGTTTGTCCTAACTTTCAATTTATCTACTACATAAGTATTGGAATCAACTTTGGGCCTCGTCTCTCAAAATAATGAGAAAGTCTTAACTTTATAATATTTGGGTTAACTCTATTCTTCTTTACCATATTGCATAACTCTAAGAAAGTTGACACGACTATTTGTATCTTCTAAAACGTATCCACCATACTGATATTGCACCATGGCTATTTAACTAAGATTCAACTCAAAGTAGTTTTTTTGTATTAATTGCATTCAAATCCTAGAGTAATTATTCATCATTGTTGACCACCAATAATCTCTCAAGGTTTGGTGAGGAATAAACTATTGGACAACTTAATCTTCACCACCTTGGATATTTCTATTGATACCATTTCATTCAATATTCTTTCCTTCAACTCTCTGTCTTAAAATTATATTCACCATTTTCTTAATTTCTAGGTCTAGAGGTATCAACCCAGTCATAGAACTTCAGCTTATTTGATGTTATGTAATTATAAAACTAACAATAACAAAAAGAAAAACAAAACAAAGATACAAATACAACACAAAATGAATTAACAATTATTGTCCAAACAACTAGAAATAGAACTTTCCCTTTGCATGAATATTTATATAAATTCAAAAAGATTAATCAAACTAAATAATTTCTAGTATTGACACAAAAATATTGTTATGACTTTATTAGGGTACTAAAACTTATTATATGTGATATAATTCCAAAAGCTCATTTGGTATTTGATTATTCAATGGAGTTCCACAAGTTTATACAAGTTATAAAATTAGATGTAAGTCTAGATATAGATCTCATAGATATTATGTATGTAGTTTGACCAACCAACAATGAACCAACTCTTATCCGAATTTAGTAGATATACTAGAAATTTTAAAGAGGTACTCATATTGTATGGTTAGCTTATTTTTTTGTGTATAATGATATTTTTTTAGTATCTGAGAAATATTATATTTCGTTGTTTGACAAAGGGTAAATTAGTATGGAATACACTAATATCCTTATAACATAGAAGGTGGTTATCATCCTTACACAATTACTACCAAGGATGATCCCCTCATAGTTTTTTCTTAGTATTTTACCATCGAAGCCATACATTATTATGTTGATATGTTATTTACATGTCAACTATTTTTAGGTAATACATGAATTATCCTTGATGACTATTTCAAGTATGAATTTCCATTCTCCAACCTCTATGATTTTAAAGATGTGGAATGATATGATAATAAATATATTTATAATTTTAACTTCGTAAGTACCATATTCAAAATAATTAAACTTACTTTAATTTTGGGTTTTCACATTTTACCCATAGATTTATCTAATGTATTTAGATAAAAAAATATTTTTCTTCCTTCTTATCATACCTCATGAGTATATCTCATGACTTATCTATCATCATCTACCACGAACGATATGCATAAATCTATAATATAGTGAAAATCCTAAATTTAATTTATAATTAGTATTTACATCCAACAACATTCAAATCATAATATTTACATAAATATAAATATTATAAATTCAAATTATCATAATTCATATACAACTATTCAATCTTAGATCCAAATTTACCATGCCATAAAATAAAATTTTATATGAGATATTTTGAGTGACATCTCATAAAATTGAGTGTTCCCAATAATAGTTTTAGTGAGGATTTAAGTCATGCCTCATAGAATTTTGTATGTGCTTGGCTCAAATTTTGTATGCCTCATAGTATTTCTTTTAGACCTCATGTTTCTAAATGATTCTTTATATTAGAAGTTACAATTCTAACTTGAGGTTGCAACTTTCTTATCTCTTTAAATCTTCTTAAGAGTGCAAAAGTTATGACAACAAAGGCATGCCATAACTTAAATAACTCCACTATGGAGCACAAAGTCACGACAATAAGAATGATTTGGCTGAGTCAACTTCTCTCTATAATGTAGTGTCACGGCACTAAGAATAGTTGTGACAAATGCATTTACTCTATAGAATGCAAAATCATAGTAGCAAGAATGTCACAGCTTTGATTTTCCATATCTAGAATAGAAAGTCATGGTGAAAAATATTATTGCGCCTAAACCTTCCATGGTGTTTTGGCTCAATATCAATTAAATTATGGTATTGAAAAATACTATGACTTCTTTTAACAATAGGATACTTAGCTATCATGATGTGAAAATAATATTATGACTATCATTTTGTTTTAAAGAAAGTTTAGTTATGAATCCAAAAAAATGTCATTGCTATGAAGATATTGTTGTATAGTAAAAAAATTGTGATAACTCTTTGGTAGAGTTATAATATACAAAAATTGTTAGGACTTGTTTTGTAGAATCATGGCCAAGAAAGGATGTTACAACTACTCAATTGGCTTATGAAAAGTGTAATCAAGTCATGAAATCTTATGCATTTATATTATTTTTCTTTCCTCCAAGTCATTGCTCCACCTATTTCATCAATTTCATCCAAATACGTCTAATTTCATAATTATTAATCAAATTCAATCAAAATAATTATTTAGTAAAATTTATATATTTAAAGCTCAAACAAGAATAAATATATTAAGAATTTTGTAGTATATAATTTTTTTTGTAATCTATTTTCTTACAACCCTCTATTTTATTTCTCTATTTTATTTATAAGCGTAGATACTTATATATTGAGAGATTGGATATGTGGCATTGGGAAAATAACAAGATCCTACTACCTTGTCAGTGGGTCGGAAGAATTTTTGAAGTATGACCCAATATTATTTGAAGAACCAACTCATTTTTATTTTATGTAGAATCCTTATATATATATATATATATTGTATTCGTAATTGAAAATGTGCACTATGTTATTCTTCTCTTTCTCTTAATTATGTACTGAAATATTTTATGTTAATAAATCTGTAAGTACTATGTACTTTTCTAGTGAACGTAGCAAGTCATTTTGAATGACTAGTGAACCATATTAAAACTGATGTTTATTTTGATTGTGTCATGTTCTTTTTGTTTTTTGTGATGGTTATGTTCTTCTTGTTTCTTGTGATGTGTTATATTTTACTTTTACACATAATCTATTAATATTTCGTTCAGCATAAAATCACTATATATACATGGATAAATAATTTTAACAAATTCTTTTGCGCACGTGCGCGTGCGTGTGTGTGGGTGGGGGGGGGGATGAGGTGAGGAGCTAAAATGTAACTATATAAAGGTAATGATTATTTTGCAAAAAAATATGACCTCATCAAGCAAAAAACTTTTAGGTTACCTCCCATGTAGCACAACATTTGACATCCATAGTTAGATCAATAATAACTTATCTTCTTCGTTACAAATCTCTATTATCCAAGCTATTTTCTTAGTATAATTTTTGATATCTTTCTCTCTAGTAATTTTGGTATTAATTTTTGATACTAAATAAGTATTCTTTTTGATGACATCATCAACAAGAATATTTGGGATGAACCACCTCTTCTTTAATTTCTTTCCTTACCCTCACATTGCAAAAAGTTTCACCATCTCAACTTTTTGTTTATGATTCTCCTCCTCAGCTTCCTATGTATAAGTCACCTAAATCATCATTTGCTTCTTATTCTTTCCATAATCAAGAATATACCTTCAGTTTACTCTTCATAGTACTCTATCTCAAATGTCTCTAGAATAGTTACTAAAACTTCTATTATAGCACTATCATCATACTTTTTGACTTCTTCAACTTCATCTGTATCAACCACTAAAACATCATGATGCTACATTTTCTTCAAACATACCCAAGTTTGTGACTTAATTTCTCTATTTCCATCATCTCATTTATTCTTCTTCAGTGATATTTAATCATCTCAAATTATTTTGCAACTAGGTAAGCATATCATCATATGAAAAATTCAGGTATTGGATAAGGATAATTGAATGTGTTCTTTTCATAAATTATGGATCTCCAATCTCTTTGAAAAAATGGGGTATTCTCACACATTTTTATCTCTTTCTTCCCCAACAATACTCATATACATCATTCATGAATTTGTTTAGCATTCAAATTACCGAATATTCTTGAGTATTTTTGGTGCTATTAAACAATGTGCAAGCATTGAAATGAGAAAATTAATTTGATTTCATTATTTTGGAGTTTTTTTAGATTTTATAAAAGTTTTATAAAATAGATATGTTTTTTGAGGTATCTGGAAACTGTAATTTATGAATCATTGAGCTGTTTTGGCTTCATTCTTAACTGAAATTTTACCTAATTAATCATGACAATCTTTGTATATCATGACTATTACCTTGTTAGTATAATCATTCAACTTTGCAACACATAATTTGTGGATGTGATTTTATCATGGATTGATAACCATACTTATCTCATAAAAATTAAAGGGTTATAATATTAATTTTATATCACTGTAACCAAGTACCCCATTAGTGCTAAACCCATCATCACTTTTTATCATAACAACTTATCTGTACTAAGAGTTTGCATTCTTATGTTAGAGTTATGCACGTTTACCAAAATCATGACTATTGAGTTATAGGGAATTAGAAAACCAAAGCTATTCAGGTCAAAAACTTGAAAATTATCTAGTGTCATGAATTTTGGACACATAATATTGCAGATGATATTACTCGATGATGACTACTTCTCAAAGTGATGACTCTTTCCCTCAAGAGAAAGAAAAGTCTCAATTTTTATCTACAAGCTAATTGCCCAGGTTCATGGTCATTCATTATGCTGTAGACATGTTATATACAAAAAAGGTTAAGACAAATATGTGGCCATTTTTAGTGATGTGACCTTGTTTTTAAAAGAGATCATTCTCAGCATAGAGACCATTCCTAAGCTTCATGGTCATTTCATGCAGAAGAAATATTAAGGCTAAGCCATAACATTCCTAGCTATGTGGTCATTTGATACACAAGATAGACTATTACTAATGACGTGGCCATTCTTGGCACAATGGTCATATTTTGCATAAGAAAAACTACACTACCATGACCATGATATGTAGAAGAGAGACTAACATCAAAGCTACAACTATTTTCAAAACCATAACTTTTATGTTATAGAGATAAAATGCATAAGTCATAGATATTCTTAGTGTTGTAACTTTGTGATTACAGAAAAATCATGATGCATTCGAAAGGCATGGTCACTTTATAAAGTCATGACTTTGAGCTCAATAGATGAAGGCTAAAGTCATGAAATCTTTTGAAAGTCATGACTTTATTAAGAGAAATATAGAAATATCAATGTAAAAAAGAGGACAGAGAAGAAAACATCAAAATTTCTTTTTCTCCATGCACCATGACAAAGAAAATTACAACAAACATCCCTATGAGCAAATATCTGCACTCATTTAGAGATCCACAAGCAAACAAGTGATGCAAGAGATAGGCTAATCCCTAGTGTTGGGGGGATGACTTTCAAACCCCTCTTTCTAGACTAGATTTAGATAAATCAACCAAAATAGTATGATATTAAAGTTTGTATCCTAGATTCTCATGAGAGCTATTAATGGGAATTTGAGTTTCATGAGACTTCTTGTATTATACCTCATAAATCTCTCCCCAATATTAGACTAAATTGAGGTCTAATATGGTGCACTTGTGATTTTTTTGATGTATATATGGGTTTGTGATTATTTATTATGTCTGAATTATGTTATTGAATAGGATGGATATGGTGATTAAAAAACAAAAATAATGAAATTAACTATTAGTAGGTTTGTGCATGCTATCATGGTGGATAGTAACAATTAAATTATATTGCTAACTCAAATATATGATATGAATAAAGTGAAACTCTTTTGACAAAGATGTATGAGATAAACTTTTAATCTTTTAACTTTAAATTGAGATATGTTTATCGTTATGAGTATGACAAATACAAAGTGGAAAGTACAAATAATTTTGTATGTTACTTTATTGTAATGACTTAGAAGAATGTGTTCTCAATTGATGTGGATTTTTTATAGATTTTCTTAAGATTTTTATCTTTACTATCAGAGTTGCATCATCACTATGGAGGATAGTAATAGACAATCCATGGAAGATACTCTAATGTAAGGTGATTCACAAGGTAGTGATAATTTTTTGAGTTGCTTTTTCTAATATAGTTTCAGCTAATGATATATGAGGGAAGCATATGTTAACTGTGTGAGTATGGTACTCATGAAGCCAAAAGTGCAAACTCTTATGAACTATAATAGTTCTTGGTATTATGACACGAGAAGCCGGAGAATAATAATGTGCATATAAGATAATTATCAAAAGTAGTTGATGAGGTTCCTAAAAGATATGGACTTGAGAATGAATCATATGTAGACATAATTTATTATCTCAACGGCAGAGTATCAATGAGATAGCTATTTTAGGACCACAATTGGGATGAACTCAATGATTATAATCATGTTGCATACTTTTAGAGAAAATAGTAATTTTATTGCAATCTAACCTTCATTATATATCCTCACTCAATAAAGTCAAACTATTTGAACATATATCATATGAATCAAATAAAAAAATCCTTGGATCTAAGAGTCATACCTATATGTTTCATTATGTTCCCTACTAGAATTATGTTATATTATTGTAAGTTGACCAAATTACTGATACATTCCTTGTGGGATCGATATCTAAATGGAAGTTATATTTACTAATTGTATGATCTATATACTTGTGTATCTTTGTAGATGAGATGCCATTGCCAACAAGCTTTTGTGATTCTATTTAACTAAAAAAAATTGGACAGTTTAACAAAGTCACAATACTAGTTGAGGGAGTCCACATGGTTGAATAGGTTGATGAAATGTATATGATAATGTTTTGAAATTGTTGGGCGTTAAAAGGAAAATTGAATGAGATAAAAGAGAAAGAAGCTGATTCTCAAAGGTGAAGAACTGGTAAAATTTGGGAAAAAGTATCATCCTTTACTGAAAGTTTGAAAATAACATACAAGGCACATAAAGAAGGGGAAAATGTTGAGAAGAAGAGGAAGTATGCATTTAGCTTTCCCTTGTTACACATGGAATATGTTTTTTGATATTTTATATTTTTTCGAAAATGTGCAATGTGATGCAAAAAAACCAGACTTAAAAAATGAAATTCAATCTATACGTATAACAGTAATGGAAAATGTGGTAAAATAAGATATAATATAGGAAATATATTGCAAACAAAAAGAGATGTTCTTTATAGTGAACCAAGAAATATTTGAAGAAATGATCTTCAAATACCTTAAAGAGGAGATAAAACACATGGAGATCGGATTAACATGCAATAATAAATCAATTGGGAGACCGTAGAAGGTTGTCATAATAATTGAAAAAAAATAGTTGTGAAAAGAGATGAAGCAAATATAATGACATGAAATATCAGGAAAACTAATGGATAGTTAAATTAGGAAAATGCAGTACATATGAGAAGGAATTGTTTGGAATAGATCTATTCAAGATACACTAAACTCCATTGGTGAAAACAAGATGCATTGTATGACATTATGGTGAAGATATTAGATTGGGCAGCTACTTGAAATATAGATTCAGAGATACAATTCACTTTTATGATAACATTCTAGTACTCCAAATCAGATTTCACCATTATAGAGATGATCCCAAAGAAAAATTATATTAGTGACCTCTCTAAATATATTAATTTATATTTTTTGTTTATTTCCATATTTTGATGTTGTAATAAATTATGATGAATTTGTTTGAGTTGATGTTGAAGATGTTTTTATTGAAGAATAAATTATTACTTGTGGATGAGTAATAATTTTAGTATGGGAATTTGTTCGATATGTAAACTACCAAATATTCTTGTATATTTGTGATGATATTATATAATGTGTAAGTATAAAAATTATTCATAATTGAATTAATTTCATCATTTTATAATTAAAAATTATAAAGTCATAGTCATACTTATTTAGTCATCGAGCTGTATGCCACAATTTATTTATGGCCATGAAAATTGGCCATAATTGAAAATTAGGTCATTAAGTTATTTTGATGTTCATTCTTGGCCAAAATACTATGAATTAGTCATGATAATCTTTATATGTCACAACTATACTACCTCATTAGTTCAATTCTTTAATTATACAATACATTCTTTTTGGTTGTGATATTATCATAGAGTTGTCATACTTATCTCATAATAATTAAATAATTGTGATATTAATTTAACACCATAGTAACCAAATACACCATTGATGCTAAAAGTCGTTATCACTTCTTAGAACTATAACTTATCTTTACCAAGGATGTGTATTCTCAAATCATAGTCACTACTTTTTTCTTAAAACTATGACTTTTGAGTTATAAAAAGTTATAAAACCAAAACTACTTAGGTCAAAGCTCTAGAAATTATTCAATATAATGACTTTTGGATATAGAATATTACATAGAACTTTACTTGATCATAACTACTTCTCAAAGCTTTGACTCTTGCCATCAAGAGAAGGCAAAAAAAGCATTTTTTTAATGTATGGGCTAATTTTCAAGGTTATAGTTATTCCTAATATCTTGCCCATGTGATATATTAGAAATTCATGGCCATTACTAGTGTCATGTCCATTTGGTATATAAGAAAATTTAAGGTCAAAGCTATGACCATTCTTAGTATCATGACTATATGATGTACTAGAGGGGTCATTCTTAGTGTCATGACCATTACCAGTGTCATATTCATATGATGCACAAGAAAAATCATTCCTAGTACTTCTTATATTTCTAGACTCTTGGACCTATGATGCACAATAAAGAACATTCCTAGTGTATTAGCCATTCTAATCAATATAGCCATATAATGTATGAGAAAAACTAATATCAAAGTTGTGATCATTCCTAGCACTGCAACCTCAAGCTCAAAAGACCAAGGCCAAATTCATGGTATATTCAAAAAAGTCAAGATTTTCTACTTAGAGAAATGACAAAATTCTAGAGTATAAAAGAGGAAATATGAAATATCTCATAAAAGATCCTTTTTGTTCTACCACTAAGCCAAATCAAAACACAACAACCAACCCTAGAGTAAATTTTTATACTTTCTAGAGGATCCACGAGCATGCAAGTGATGCAAGGTATGAGCTAAACCATAAATTTGGGGGGGTGAAACTCTCAAACCCCTCTCCCCCCTCTCAAGGGTATATTTGGGAAAATTGACTAAAATAAGGTGGGATTAGGGTTTGTAATCTAGATTCTCGTGATGGCTTTCATTAAGAATAGAAGATTGGTGGGGCTTATTCACTTGAAGCTCATTGAATATCTCCCTAATATTATGCTAAATTGAGATCTAGTATTTGTATAACAATGATTTAGATGATATATGAATAGTTTTGTGATTAATTAACATATTTGCTTTATATTATGGAATATAAATTGATGACATTCACGAAGCTGAAAATACAAATAATTTTACATGCCACTCCATTATACATGCCTTAGAAAAATTGGTTATTAATTTAAATAGAAATTTTATAGATTTTCCTTTTAAGGGTTTCACCTTTAGTATATGAATTATATCATCACTATAGATGATGTTGATAGATAATCTATAATACATGCATGAGTGATTGTGACTCACTTGGTGGTAATAGCTTTTGAGTTTCTTTTACTTGTATGGTTCTCACTAGTGAGATTTGATTGAAGTGTATGTTAATTATGCAAGTATGATACTTATGAATCTAAAAGTATAAATACTTATAAATTATATCAATTCTTGGTCTATATGACACCGGAGGTTGGATATTTAAAATGTACATACTTATAAAGTACAACTTGATTCATAAGATGTACATACAAATACTCGTGAATGATTCTAGTGAGATACTTGGTTGTTGAGATGGAGAAATAATGTCATTAAAAATTTTTTAAGCTAAGATATATCGTGACTTCATAAGAATATCTCAACCTTTAAGAATATATGACATAGTGGAAAGATTGTGCCCAATAAATTAGTAATATCATAACATACAAGAATTTCTCCCAACCAATTATATAGAGTTGTGACCAAGAATTGATACCAAAACAATGCAAGACTCACTAATCTACTCCCTCTTCCAAAAATCTTCAAAAACTCATTAATTTCATGACTATTTATCAAAACTCTTCAAAACACTAAAAATCATTAAATCAATGTATATCAGCCACATTTCCATGTCTATACATAATTATTAATGTCCAAAATATATAAAAATATTTGGTAATTTAAACACCAAATATACAATTTAGAAACCCCCCTCTAACTCTAACTATATTTGGGATAATTGATCAAAATAGCATGAGGTCTATAATTTGTATAATTTTATTTATGTGATACATAAATAGTTTGACATCAATAAATATATTTAATTTATGACGTGGAATGAAAATAATGGTTATGATGATCGAATAAAACTTGAATTAGGGATTTAGCTATTGGTGAGTTTTATACAAGTTATCTCGGTAAATAGTGATAAGTAAATAATAAGGTTCACTTTCATATATGATTGGAAATAAGTGATAGTCCTTATGATAATGATGCATAAGATAAATGTTGAAATTTGAAATTTATATATCCTAATCATTATGAATATGATACTCATGAAATTGAAAATACATACAATTTTATATGTCATTCTATTATATATGTATTGCATAAACTAGTTCTCAATTGAAGTGGATATTTTATAAAATATTCTTCTAATAATTTTATCTTTAGTATGTAAGTCACATCATCGTCAAGAAAGATAATGATATGTAATCCATAAGATATCCATGAATATATTGTAACTCACAATGTGATGATAATTTTTTGAGTTGATTTCATTCATATGATTTACACTAGCGAAACTTGAGGTACATGTATGTTAATTATATGAGCATGACACTTATGGAACTAAAAGTACAAATGCTTATAAATCATTTTAGTTCTTGATCTTTATAATACATGAGACTATAAAATAATAGTGTACATATAAATTAATTATAAATAATAGTTGATGAGTTGCTAAAAGGTATAAGCTTGTAAATGACTCTCAAGCATATATATTTTGTTGTCTTAGTGGTAAGGTACTAAGAGGACAACTGTGAAGGAACCATTATTAGGATAAATATAATAGTAATAATCAATAAAATTGGATAATATAACAAAGTTGTAATAATAGTCAACAACTTCATTTTGTTGGAATCCTTTGACAATAAGTCAAAATTTGTATCTCTTGGAATCATCATATCGCTACTTCACTCAATATACCCATTTATCATGGAGTGCTTTCTTTCCTATGGGTAACTCAACAAGTTTCCAAGTCTAGTTGGAGACTAGTGACTTCATTTCTTCTTTCATGGCAAGTTCATAATTGCTCATATCTTTTGTCCAACATGCCTCATTCTAATATTCATGTAACAAATGGTGGTCTCCACCATTTGTTATATATTAATACATTTATATAGGTCAACTAGTATTCTATTGTAGGAATGTAAGGATTTGGGTTCATGCCTTATGGACGCAATGTGGTAGGAAAAAAATAAAGTCATGACCCATGTGTAAAATTGTGTGCCCTACTAGACAAAATGGATAATACAAGTATGTTTAATTGTAGGAGCAATGCACCTAGTTAACACTTGGAAGAGGCCACCCGAGGACTAAGGTCCAGTGAGGCCCACATTTGTTACAATTTGTATTTTACTTCTTTTCCACTCTATGCCTCCTTTGATATTCTATGCTCTCATGGTACTGTTGGCCCTCAATTGATCAAAGAAGACGTGTTGGCAGCTTTTGCATAATATTGTTTTGGTAATCTTGATTATAGGTGAATGCTTGTGGCTCTTTCTATCAATGTTCAATTTATACACTTTGCTATACTATTGTGTTTGATGCATACCCAGTATAGGTCTCCTCAATTTGTTTTGTGCTCATAACATAACTTCTTGAGTCCTTTGTCTTCATATTCACCACTATTGTAAATTCTGAGCTTTTTGATCTTTATACTTATTTTGTTTTAAACTACATCTCTCCATCTCCTAATAGACTCATATACTTGAGATTTATGCCTCAGGAAGTAAATTCAAACCTTTCGATAGTGATCATATTTAAAATTCATGAAGTTTTGTGTTTTCACCAATGGATGAGACTAACATTGATACCCAAACATGAGAGTAAACAAGTTCAAAATTTTTATTCTTAGGGGTTTTCGTTCTACCACTTGTATAAAAATGATTCTTTTATACTTTCCAAATATGAAATCTTCGCACATGCCTATGTCAACTGACTTTAGTTTGCCTTTTGATTACTTAATTTTCATCATTTTTTCACTAATGTGGCTTGATCTTTAATGCAACAATGTGCTTTATTACATACTACAACTGCAATTGAACAATATGTATCTACTATCAAGTAAAGAGTATCACTATTCTTTCTCCTAGAAATCATTATTATACCTTTTGAAATCTTCTAATTATCACCGTGGACAATTGTGGTGTAGCCATCATTAGCCAATTGCCCCAATTGAGATTAAATTATTTATTAGGTCAGGAATACACATGACATCCTTTAGCTTCCATACTGATCCATTTAGCTTAAACTTCACCTCACTTTTATCAATTATTGCACAAGGTTGATAATCACCAAGGTGTACCTTTCTAAGATTATATAGATCATGACTTTCAAGTCTCAAAATTTTTTTTCTATAAAGTAGCATGGGATGATGCCACTAAGTCTAGATCTATGAATTTTCTTTGCTTTCCAGAGATCAAATTAATGCATCATCTTATTTTTGAGATGAAAGTAACATTTTCCTCTTCCTTCGATGTATAGTCCTTTTGTTCGCTCATGCAGTGTTCCATCTTTCCATGATTTTAACATTTAATTGTCTTTGAGCTAATAGAATCTCTTGTTTTGGATCCTCTATTCACTGATCTACTTTAACTTTTTATTTTGGTTGAATTTTTTCCTCGTTTCTGTATGAAATACTAAAGAGGTTGATGTTCTCTCCTTTTTGTCCATGGATTTCTTCATTGAAATCCATGGACAAAAAGGATTCAATTATAACTTATGGATGTCTTCACAAATGTCATTAAATTTTAACTTATTGATTCTTGAGAAAATATTCTTTTCTATGACAAAATTGCTCCAAGGTTCTCATAGAGAAGACAAAAGTACAAGTGATCATACTTAATCATTGAATTCAATTCCAAAAGTTCTCACTTGAGCTATGATTGTGTTAACTTCATTGAGAAGTTGAGCCACTTGTGCATCTTTTCTACCTTCTTTAAATTTAATAAACACCTCATCAGATGCATTTTTTTTAGCATTAGTTGGCTTCTTGTACACAATAACAAGAGCACTAATAGATATTATTATGATATTGTCATTTGCCATATTAAAAGTAACTTGGAAAGATGGTGTCTATTAAATCACTTTGAGAGCTTGCCTATCTAGAAGATTCCATTTCTTGTCTTTCATAGATTCTAGCTTCATCCCTAAAGATTAATACAAAAAGTTATGGCACAAATAATTCTCTATCTATTTTTTCTAGAACTCAAAATTTGTACAATTTATTTATTTTTGATTTTAACCTTTACTCTGTCGGTAGCCATCACTCCCATTCAAATCTAAATTTTAGTTAATTTTTTATGACAATTTTTATAAAACATAATATATGAGAACACTTTTGTTTACAAGCTAATATAACCTACAGTTTTTCATTATTCATGAAATCACTATTAATGTGAATATTTTAGTTTCCCCAAAATTTGATAGAATTCACAACCCTTTGACATTTATTAATGGGATAAAAATGCATATTCATTGTACCATTGTTGCTGTAGGTATTTTCGTTATAAGGACGATTTTCACAACTCAAAGAAAATTGATCTCAATTTTTTTTTTCTTTTACAACTTTTTTACTTTATTTAAAATGGTAGCAACTACACATAAGAGAAAAAAAAATGAAAACATAGTAGATAATCTTCTAAATACATAATGACAATTTGAAAGCAAATTAAAATGCATGTGGACAAAAGGTGGTAGCTATCACAAAAAAAATAACAATTACACCATCAAAATTTCAAGGGGGTTAAATAAGAGAGTTAGTGATTCCAATTGCCTAAATAATACACTAAAAATTAATTATTTTTGAAGCTGGTGTAATCTTATTGATATCCAAAATATTGGTTTAAGTTTTTTTAAACATCATGACTCTTTACTCAATTCAACTTTATTATTTGAATTGAGAGTATTTAGTTTCATTTATACATTTTTTTGGATAAATTTATGTTTTAATGTATTGTTATAAAATAATAATAATAAACAAAAAAGACTTGGTTTCTTCAAAATTAAAGAAAGTGCATTAAAATTAAAAATTTTCCAAAAATTTTTGGATTAGTTTTTGAAAAAAATAAAAACTACTCTTCCATAATAAAATCAGTTTTCTAAAAATAAAAACTACTTTTTGAATGAAAAAATGATTACTAAAAAATGAAAACCATTTTTTATTTTTTTTTAAATCAAAGACTCATAGGTATATATATATATATAACTATTTTTTTTTGTTTTTTTAAAAAATCAAAACTTATGGTATATATATATATATATATATATATATATATAAAAGTATACATGCTATATCCGTTTATAAATAAATAAATAAATAAATAAATAAATAAATAATATATATATATATATATATTGTGTGCGGCAGTGCGTGCATATATACATACATAAATATATAAATACATAAATATATAAATAAATAATATATATATATATATGTATGTTATAAACATACATAAATATATATACATAAACAAACAAACACACACACACAAAGAAAATAGTTGTCATTTTTTTTAAAACCACCTTTGAATTTTGAAATTTAGTTTTTATTTTTCAAAAACTATTTTTCATATGTAAAAGTGGCTTTTATTTATTTGGAAATCATATTTTAAATCTAAAATTAATTTAAAATTTTTGGGAAAATGATTTTTAATCGAAAATTAGTCTTCGAATTTGAAATAATGGTTTTCAAATTAAAAAATATTATTTTTTGATTTAATTTGTTTTTACAACATGGTGGGGATAAAATACTTTTTAATTTTAATTTTTTAATTTTTTTTAATTTTTGGTGGCTTTTTTTAAAATTTTTTAAAAATCAAATAATTTTTTTAAAATTTTTGTTTCACGAAAGATAAATCTCCGAACACAACCATACTTTTAGATTAACAATCAACTAATCAAGTTGAAACTAAGAAAGAAACTCGGAGCACATACATTTCATCTAAATGGTTGATTAATACTTAGTTTATTTTTATATTTTAGATATTTTTTGGAGTTATATCATCGTGTATTTTTATATAAATATAATCAATAATAAAAATATCCGTTTTATTGCTTAATTTTTATATAAATATAATCAATAATATAATCAATAATGAATATAATAAAAATATAAAAATATTTTAGATATACAAAAATATATCAGAGATACTTAATTTTATGTAAATTCAAGAGATATATCATCAATTTGCGTCACTTCATAAAATACCATTTTCATCATGGAGGCAGTTTATTGGTGCGAACTGCGAAGTGGCATCTGCTTTATTGCTTTTAGTCTGCAGGTAGCACGCCTTTATGCTTTTTTCTTGTAACTCGCGAGCATGCTTCGCTACTTTGGTAGAAAGATAATTTAATCTTGAAATTTCTAGCACGAATCTTATGCACGTGAAACAGAGAGATACAGGCATCACCATTACATTTAATGTGGAATTTACAAGAGACTAGCTGAACGAATGCATAGTCGGACTTCGGCGTCTCATATAAAAAACAAGCGAAGTTAATTCGTCTTTTTTCTGTGTTATTGCACTACCACATTAATCATCCAGCTCTTCTTCCGTTGTCTATGGTCCCTGCTCCCCACACAGTTCCTGCTTCATATGGAGTACCGACCAGTCCCTTTGTTTCTTCTTTTATCTATGTTTGTATTTGACTCTTCAGCTCAGGTCCCAGGTACTTTCTCTTCTACCTGCTCTTAACTTACTGTGCTGCTCCTACATATGAAGTTCTTTTCTGATGTATGTTTTTTTTTGGTCTTCCCTATATTGATGATTGATGGTGACGGGTAATTAATTCTACCAGTTAGTGAACAATAAATACAATTCTCGGTGCTCAAAAAGTTCAATAAGAAGTAACTTCTATTTGATTTGATTTTCGGACGATAGACAACTGAAAATGTGATATGGCACATTTTTGTAATATGAACTATGGCTGATGGAGTGTCTAGAGACAACTCACTTTGAAAAGAGCATGCAACTCAAATGTCCAAACAGTACCTTTGACATCCCAGATTTTCAGTTGACTGCCTAGTATTCCAAATAATATTATTCACAATCTCTAAACTATGTCTGATTACACCGTTCAAAACCTAATTGACTGCTTCGTATGCACATATTTCTTAAGTTATTTGTGAAAAAAATATATTATTCATGTTTAGTTGGTATATATTTTATTCATGATTATTGGAGAGTGTATCTTGGTAATACACACAAAATATTTTAATAAATTCATTCATTACAAAATTTGACTTGAAAATAATTTATATTTTCATCTATACTTTTCTTCATTGTGAACACATACCTGCAACTAACAACATATATTTTTAATTTTTGCAAGTTGTGATACATGTTTTTAAGTTTTATTAAAGTGAATGATATCTATATTTTCTATTATGGGCTGATGCTAGCTAACCTAAATGCAATAATGTATTAGAAATAGACATGAGTATTCTAGTTTTGTCAAAATAAAAAAATAAAAGAAATAAAAAAAGTAAAAAAAGAAAAAGACTGAGTATGATAAAATATATGAAATTGAATGTTGAATATAATTTATCAATTCTTTCTAGAGGATGATTGGAAGGTTAGGATTGGATAAAAGTAAAAATAGGCTATGCTATGCCAATACATCTCAATTTTTTGTGGCCTAGTACTACCATGTTGTTCTAGACATGGATATGCTTGCTAATGAGGGTAGCTTAGCATGTCCCAATGAATCTTTTTCAACTTGGGCTATATTGGGTTGGGCTAGTTCTTCATCTATCAAGCTCAGTATGAAGTGGCTCATGAACATGGTTCATGCCTCGCTTAGCATGTTCCTAATCTTGGTTAGTTTTCTTGTGGTGTACGCTAGCTGTTAGCCTGAGTGTAGTGTAGAATAGGCTAGCTTGATTTAGGCTACTTAGACCATTTCAATTTCCAGGCTAGCTTGATCATGCTTAGATTGTATATTTATAATTAATTATATAATATATAATATATGAAATTTAAAAAAGGTAACTTAAATAATATTAAAAATATCTTTGAATTAAAACTATAATATAAATTAAAACACATTATATAAAATCAAAATGCTCTCAAATTTTATTTTGACAAAATCATTGAAAATGAAAAATGAGTTATTTGTAATGCACTTGGTGTTAAATAATGATTACTATTAGTGATTGTTTCTGATTTAATTGTGTAATTCATCTTAAAGTTCTAATATTTGAAGATTCACCCTTTTATCTTCTTAATTCTATAAACATGCCCAAACTGTTATAATATCTAGTTAAAATTGTCTTTCTATTTGAAATGATATTGACAATAATAAAAAAAGTAAAATTTGATAAGATATTAAATATTAAAGAAGTAATTGATTATTTATTATTTTAGATAATACAAGTGTATAAGCCAATATATACAAGTAATGTAATAGTACCTAGATAATAATCTCATACAAACAATATCCTTATATAATAAAAAAATCTTATTGGGCTAGCTAACAAGTTGGATGCTCCCAACATAATAATAAAGAAATTATAAAGTTTAAAACTATAATATTTTCACAAAGATGATGTGTACATGCCTAAAATATCAAGCATAAAGGAAAGAAGCATGTTGATGTCTCTTCAATGTCTTTGTGATTGAAAGGTTATATATGATAATACTTGTGAGATTGAGTACTAAGTTTAACTTTCTTATTCTTCTTGGAGTGTGATTGAAAGATCAATATTAGAATGGTTAATTACATGATCATTTGACACTTTGGTAGACTCATTTAAATAAATTGTGTATGTTTCCTCCTAATATAGATCCTAATTCCTAGTAGTCTTTAACTGCGTTGTCTAGATTTAAGAGAAATTTATAAGGAACCTAATTCTCTTAAGAGTAAATATAATATGAAATCTATTGGTATATATATGATAACTCAATAGGAGTATTATCATAATGTGAACAAACTAATTAAGATATAGCATAAGAATGACTCTTTCATAGTTGGAGGTTGAAATTAGGGATACTAATAAGTAAGAAAAAGTAATGAGTATATATATATATATATATATAATTTCTTATTTTTTTATACTTACTAAAGCATGATTCATGTTCGAACAATGCTCATTAATACTTATTAAATTTTATTAGTCTCTGATAAAAAATATTTTTATCTTCTTTGAGTACTAGTATAGTTAAGAATGACATATTTGAGTTTGGAAGAGATTGTAAAAAAAATAAGTATTTCTAAACATTTTGGGAGGAAGCTAATTAATCTCTCATTTAGATATAAGATCAAAAAATATATGCATTGAGAAATGTTGGAAGATGACATCCAATTGATAAGATATTTTATGATAAAAATTGTATCTTTCAAAAAATTCTATAGAAATTACAACACTTTTTACAAATATGAATATTCAAACTAACTCAATCAAGTACATTAAATTTTGTATATAATTATGTGATCCATACAATATGTATTGAATTTGCTTAACATATATTTTATTATATTATTAATTTTTATTTTTTTAATATTATGAATATTATGAATAATTATCAACAAAGATAATCAAGTACCTAAAGTTTATTTAGGTCGTATATCTATTAGATTCATATATTTGAATGTATTATATTAAATTAATTCCTACTCATATCCTAATATGATAATTACTAAAATTAGAATAATATGATAATCATGAATAAATATAACAAGATTAAAAAATAAGAATCAAATTGAATTCTGTCATATTTAATACTTTTAGTGGGTTTATTATTAATTATAATAATATTCATAGGAACAAGTAAAAAAGAAAGTGAATAAGCAATAATTATTTGTGTAGTAATTAGAATAATATAATAATCATGAATAGATATAACATGATCAAAAAATAAGAATCAAATTGAATTCTATAATATCCAATAGTTATAGAGGTTTTTTTATTATTTATAATAATATTCATAGAATAAAAAAAAGAAAGTGAATAAGTAATGATAATTTGTGAAGTAATTAGTAACTCATATATTGATAATCTAGAAACTTAAATAGTAATACTTGATGGAAGAGAAATATTTGTTATTGATTTTGAGAAAAAATTTATATATTTCTTTTTAGTATCATAATAGATAAACTTTACGAATATTCTTGAATGACTCTACTAGTTAATTTTTATAATCAGTATAGATTATCCTCTAATTGATTTTATTATTTAATAGAGCATTATATAAAATATTAATTATCCAATAATTATCAGACTAAATGTATTTTATACAGTCAGTATAATTATTTATTTTCTTGATTCTTCATAGTATTGTGACCTAGATATAACTTCTTTAGATATTAAGGTGTCTAAAGAAATCATGAGTTTGGTATTTCTTTTATCGATCATGAATATTTGTAATTAGCCAGTTGTGTAGATTTGAATTAGCATTATCTTGTACAAAAAGGAGATTTATCACATATTTTTATACTTTGTATATATGTAATTATTTTTTGGAAAAGTAAATGATATATAGTTATTTTAAAATTTATTGTTGTGATAGAATTTTTTTTTGTAGAGAACATTAATGAATCAATGGTAGGGTTTAGCTCTAGTTATGAGAGAGAGAATGAGGAGAAGAAAGAAAAAGGGGATCAACATTAGATTTTAACTATTTTTATTATAATCACATTGAAATTTAACTATTAGAAGCTCACCTATTTTTATTATAAGCTGAAATAACTTAAACAATGCAATGGCATGAATCATGTTGCGACACCATGAGCCAGCCGCGACACCACATTTAAGTTCGTGACTCCATGAGATAGTCGTGACAACATAAATCATGTTGCTATACTATGAGCCAATTGTGACATTGCAAATAATGCTTTGATATTGGAATAACATTGTTGCGACATTCAAATGATGTGCTACCATTTCCTTTTACTTTTGTTTTTGTTCCTTGAGATGTTAGTTGAAGTATGAGTCACATCTAATATTCTTCTACTTAGTGAATACTTCTGCAGTTTTGTCCCGACTATGTATTACTTCAATTGAATCAGTTTTTTTTCAATTTGTTTTGGGATAAAGTGATACTTGATATTAATATGTTTTATTCGTGCATGATAGTCAAATTTGTAGCACTATGATTGTCATAGTTGAGCCTTAGAGTCTTGTTTGAAACCAAGCACTCTAATTATTCTAATCTAGACTGCCTCTTTATTAGCATGAGTAAAGGCCATGTATTATACTTTAGTAGATGAAATATCAACTACCATTTGTTTCTTCCTCATCAAACTCACAACTCTACTATATAGATTGAATACACATCTAGTTGTGTATCTTTTGTCATCCATATCTTTATTCTAGTTAATATCAACAATTCTACAAAATGCAATATAAAATTAAGAGTTCTACGAAGATAATCCTTTTGACAGCATGTCAATACTCTTTTTCTGGTTTGGACATATATTTATTCAAAATTCACATTGCATATGAAATGTTGAGTTTTCTATAAATCATACCATACATTAGACTGTTGACTGCACTAACATATAAAATAATAGTCATCAACTCTTTTTCCTCTTGAGTTATGGGATATTACTTTGACATCTCCATCCCAATTGATAAAGACATACTAACTGGCTTGCTGATAGATATTTAATTTTTGAAGTATTCCTTCTACATATTTCTTCTATTTGAGAAATAATATTACATATTCTTGATTTTTTTGAATTTCTATTCCAAATATCAACCTTGCTATCTAAAGATCTATCATGTCAAGCTCGTGCTCTAATAATTTCTTTGCTGTATTGGTCTTCTTCGTATTATTTTCAACTAGAAGTATGTCATTAACATACAAGGTTATGATAACAAAATCATTACTTAATCATTTTGTGTGCACATAGTGATCAGTTTCATATCTGTGAAATCTTGGTTGAATGACATAAGAGTCAAATTTCATATACTACATCCTCAGAGGCATCTAACCCATATAGTGATTTATTGAGCTTGCATACTAGATATTTACCTTGTACCTAAAAGTCTATAGGTTGCTTTATATAAATCTCATTCTCTAGGTCTTTATGAAAAAAATGGTATTCACATCAAACTATTCAACTTTTAGATTGAATTTGGTTGTAACAATTAATATTATTTGGATAGATGTCATTTTTATTATGGGAGAGGAGATTTCATGATAGTCAATGTCTTCAACATGAGAGAAATCTTTAGCAACCGACCTCACCTTGTACTTTATATTTTTTCATAATTATCTTTTTTTTTGAATATCTATTTTCAATTGCCTTTTGATCTTAACACAATTTTACAAGAAACTAATTATAGTTCTTTTCAAGGATAACATTTCATCTTTAATGACATATTCTTACTATTTGGATTCCCTTGAGGTTATTGCCTTCTCCACAATACTAAGTTCTATCTTAGTAAAAAAAAGAGCATAGAAGACATTGTCTACGTATTGACTAGGTGGATTTCTAATCTATGCGAACTTTCTCAATATATGCGGAGTCTTTACTTCTTTAGTTTTAGAATCATCCTGCTCTATTTTTGTCTCTTCAACAACATGAGTGCTGGATTGTGGGAGATCTACCTAGCTTGCATGCCTTTATTCATAGGGACTTTGGCATCTCTATTTTCTTTAGGTAATTGAGTTGCGACATTATATTTTCTTGTTGTGGTACTGACTGAGTCACAATTTTGGAATTCTATGTCATGAATTTGCCCTTTATAACGAGTCACCACTTCTAAATTTAATGCCATGACTTCCTTTTGTGTCATCAGAATTGTGACCTTCAATTTTTTTATCTTGACATTTTTCATAATGAGAGTTGCTTCTTCCAATTTTCAAATCATGACATTGTTGTGATTAGCTACTTTTAGATTCCACGTCATGACATTGAGAGTTATTATTTTTGGTTTTCATGTTACAATATTGAGAGTCATGATTTCCAATATGTTTGTTTTTGTACTCCCTGATCTCTATATCTCTGCTATAAATTATTGATCTCTTTCTTGGGTTCAACAACTTGTAGCTTTTGATGTTTTTTTTATAGCCAATGAATTTGTATTTTACCAATTTAAAGTCTTGTTTGTTACTTATCTCTTTAGGCACATGGACATGTATCATACATAAATATTTAGATATAAAATACTTTTGATTTCCTTCCTTATAGCATCTCAAATATAGTCTGACCATTCATTGTCAAGGTAAGACTGTGGTTCTTTAAATAGTATACTATGACAATTATTTCAGCCTAAAAGTTTTGCTCCAAATTAGACATACTTTTCATACAACTCGTCTTTTTCATCAAGATTTTATTTAGTCTTTTAGTATTTTTATTTTGTTGTGGTGTCACCTAAATTGTATTATGCCTGGCAATCCTTGCTCGACACATAATTTATCTACTAGAAAATATTTTCTTCCATTATCATTGTGAAGAATTTTTATTTTATTGTTACATTGATCCTCTATCAGAGTTAGAATTTGTAGTATCTAGATCTTTTAAGTGATGACACTAGTATCTATTCAAATAGATCATTATGAATTAAATTCAACGTTACCATGGATTTAGTTGTTGTGGATTTAAACTTAACTCATTTTTACTTCTCATACACATAATCCTCATAAAATTCAATTTTTTTGCATATCTTCACTTTTTTCTACTATTTCATTCAAATATTTAGCTGCTAGAACTGTCGTGTTGATGTGCTCAAGTCTCCTATTCCATAACATAAATTGACTTTAGTTGTCAATGATTTTGAGCGGCTTGTACAAAGTTCCATATGTAATCAGCCTTCCATCTCTAGTTATTTTGTAAGACCACTTGTTCCAACTGAAAAATAAACTCGAATTATAATGTCCTTGACATATATCAAAATTTTGTTGAGACAAGGAATGTGCATTATTCTTGGGACCAATTTGATCCTTCCATCATGGATCATCGTTTTTATCACCCCATGACTAATAATCTTCATAATTGAATTATTTTTCATTATCATATATCCTGTATCATGATTCTCATATTTATTGAACCAATGCCAATGTGGAGCCATATGATAAGGGACTTTTGAATTAATGAATTACATATCTTCTAGACCATGGGCTGTGCATGCTGAAGCAAAATGAAATGTCCTATAGGATTCCTCTTTATTCCTTGAGTCACTCTTCATCTGCCCATCAAGATTCCTCCTACATCCTTTACTAAAATACCCTAATTTGTTATAATTCCAACATTTAACCTTAGACTTGTCAATATTAATTGACCTACCTTTTGGCTTTGAATTGCTCAAACACTTTTGTGAGTAAAACTTTAGTTCTACCTCTTATAAACAAAGCTTTATTCTTGTAACTTTCAGAATTACTTCACATCCTCAAAATGCAATATGTAAACAATACTTATTAGTTATTATTTATGATTGTTTATAATACATGCAATATGTAAACAATACTAAGTATGATTGTTTGTGTTTGTGTTTGAATCATTGTAAAAATAATATTTAAATATTTTTTTTATTTTAATTACTATTTAAGAATAATAATTGTAAGGATAATTATTATTTTTTTAATCTTATTATTCATTGTCTTAGTTGTATCCGTATCCTAATTTTTTAAAATTTACGGTGTTTCTCATATTCTAGTTTTTTAAAATTTATCGTATTTTCATATTCTAGTTTTTTAAAATTTATCGTATTTCCGTATCCTATCGTGTCGTATTCTCATATTTGTATATGTGTCCGTGCTTCTTAACTTCTAAGACTGAGTGTATCAGATTGAATGAATACATACTAAAGTTAGATTAACATGTAGGATAAAAAGTTAACTTTGCTAGTGATGTGTGATCTAGTTGAAAATATACAAATAAATTGTCTAATATGCTTAAATATCTAGAATGTGATATTAACTATCAAAGAAAGAACATACAATTCATCTTATTTAATCATAAATAGATTCTCTCTTAGAGTTTCTAAATTCTACAAATAATCATCAATAGAAGTAAAAAAAAAATTAGAATTGAGTTGTCGGTAAACACAACTCACATAGAATAAGCTGAGATTCTAATCGGGAGTAAGCAATACATGACAAAGTAACAAAAATATAAGTTGAGTGCTATCATATCTAATTGTTTTTAAATATTTTTTATTGACTGTAATAATATTTTATGAACATGAAAAGAAATAATGTATGAGATATAATTATCGGTAATATGAGTGCCAACTATTATATTAATAATTGAAGAGTCTGTTGTGAGTCTACGAGTGAAACAACCAATGATATCTAAAAGAAGGGAAACAATTTTCTGTTGTTTTAAATAATAGTTATTTCCTCTTCTATAATATGTATAGGTGTAACGATGGTTGAACTTTTTGAGGATCCTTAAATGTCTTATAGTTTATTATTTTTTTAATATTCTGTAAAGTTTGTGACATTCTCTCTGGACGTGATATCAAATAAATGTCTTTGATGTGACCACCCTCTTGCAATGAGTATATTGAATTATGATTCTTCTTTATCTATATATCTCTACAATGTACTACAAAATTATGATTCCTTTAAGTAAAACAAATAAATTTGTATTAAATTATGCTTTTTTGAAAACTATAATTTTTTTTTTTAAAAATTATATTGAAATCCTATTTAAGATTTCTACCCAAATTGCCACCATGCACCTTCTTGCTCCATTGTGTGCATGTATCTAGGGTTAATGCCCAAAAATCACAATGCGTCATTGCATGCACCACATGCCACCATGCTCTACTTGCTTCTCAACTGCTTATGCTCGTGACCACCAATTGCATGTGCCTATGTTGTCACCACCATGCATGCCTGTTGCCACCATTGTGTGCGTTTGTAGTTGCTGTTTTTGTGATTTTTTTTTTATTTCTAACCTTGCTCTAATACTATATTAGAATAAAAAAAACAAAAAAGATAATGAAAATAATATTTTATGAAATCAATATACCAAATATCATTGTATATCAAATAAAAATAATTGGGGCAACCTACATGTCGGGTATTTTAATCAAAAGTACAAAAAAAAACTATAACATACTTATTCTTTTTTATTGACATATTGGGATTTATACTCTGTTTCTCTATGCTCTTTATTTCTCAACAAATACAGTATACAACTAACAATTTGTAATATGTTGTGCATTCAAAAAAGCAGTCATAAGCTGGGTTGTTGGTCATAATATAAATTTATGTGAACATTATGTTATGCATAAAACAGGTTTCTTGAGCTTAGATTGTGGAGGTAAAGAAAATTTCACTGATAATCTCGGGCTAGATTGGATTACTGATGATTCCTTCATTACCGGCCATTCAGGAAAAATATCAGTTGCCTTTGCTGGTGAAATGAGACAGCAATATATGACAGTGAGGTATTTTCCTGCTGATTCCAGGAAGTATTGTTATTCTCTGGATACTAAAAGTCGCACAAGGTATTTATTAAGAGCAACTTTCTTGTATGGTAACTTTGACAACAATAATGTTTACCCAAAATTTGACATCTCTGTTGGGGCAACTCATTGGTCAACAATTGTCATTTCTGATATCAGTACCATAGAGTCTATAGAATTAATATTTCTTGCCTCAAGTTCTGTAAGTGTGTGTTTATCTAATGCGACAACTGGTCAGCCATTCATATCTACCCTTGAGCTTCGGGAGCTTAATGGTTCGATTTATTATACGCCATTTGAGATGCATTTCTATCTCAGTGTCTCAGCAAGAATCAATTTTGGTGCTGATGCTGAAGCTCCCATTAGGTATGCTCAAAATCTTTAAATATATTTTAAATACCTGCCCAATAATGTGCATGCCATTGGGTATATATTGCCCTTTTATTTTAACTTAAGAATTTTAATTAATGGAAAATTAGCATCCTTCCATGATAATTTGGAACTGTCCTTTTTAGTTTTTTCTACTTTGCATCAACTTTGCTTTACATTTTGGCTTTTAGTTTTTATATGCTGATTTGAAATACACAATCCTTAACACCATGACATGGCTTTCCCACAGAGAATGTGTGATTGTTTCATAAGTTATGTTGATCTGAAAAAAATGTTAAAAAGGAAGCCTTTTGCTCTTCTTATAATTATTATTTTGCTGAACATGTTTAATTGACACAAATAAACTTGATTTTAGAATTTTTGTTGTCCATATATTTTTCCATGTATCTATTGAAAATAAATCAGTAAAACTACTAAAAACTCTAATAGAAATTCAATAAACAATATGCAGTAGTTAAATACTTATATAATGGACTAATTGGATTGGTACATCCTACATGTTGGGTGTTATCACTTATAATGGAATCGAGTAAAAAAATAAAAAAAAAGATATAATAAATAAGCTATAAATTACAACTCTCTCTCTCTCTCTCTCAAGTTAGTGTATAAATTTATATAATATCAAATTTAAAAGAAAAATAAGTAAAATAAGATCTCTTTAATGTCTTCTTGAAAATATCAGTAGACTGATCTTCTGCAGGAATATAATTTATAATAATAGTCTCATCTTGAATCTCATCACTAAGTAAGAAATAATTTAATTTTATATATTTTGTTTGTTTGTAAATTATTAAATTGAAGATTGTTTACCTCATTGTCTGATTATCATTGTAAAAAGTAGTGGGAAAAACGTGAGTACTTCATTCTTTTCCATAAGTTGCTTAATCTGAAATATCTCTCATATGTGATTGTTGTCATAATTTTGAATTTTATTTTTGTACTGAATTTTAAAATTATCATATTTTTCTTACTTTCTAGAAAATAGGATTGTTTCTTTGAAAAATATAAAAATATGTAGATCCTTTTTTTGATACACTTTGATGCTTAGCTCAAATTTGAATATTTGATGATAAACTGCAAATATCCATAATTGACCAAATAAATCCCAAGATCAGGAGATCTTTTCACATATTTTAGTATGTGAAATATTATGTTTGGTTGAATAAGATTTGAAAACATGATCTCTCTTTTCATGCTCCTAAAAAAGAGGGTCTACTATTTGTAATCTAGATGAAATATAATATTCATGAGGTGTTTCAATTAGATTTGATATGAAAATAAACTTACGCCTCCCATAGATTCAATCTAAAAAAAATTACATCAACACAAATGATTAGTCTTCTAGTCTAATTATAATAACAAATATATTTTTTTAAATATTTGAACTACATAGAAAGATATTTTTGATGATATGGATAATTATTGTTATTTTTATGAGAGAGATCTATAACAAAGAATATATACTCCAATATATGTGGTGATAATTGATAAAAGTTTTCACTTGTATTAAGTAACTTGTATGAAATATGATATTAAAGGATAGGAGAGGTCATTCAAATGACACTTATATGTAAGATAAATATTATAACATTGTTACCTATATACTTATTCTTTTTATTAATAATCTTATATTAGAGAAGTGTACCTACATATGTTATTTGTTGAATTATTTCATGTTCCTTAAAAAATGATGCGAACTTCATGAAATATACTCAAGTGTGTTGTTATATAATAAAATTTGAATTTCACAACTAAATTATAATTGGGTGTTTTCACATTGATAAGTGTAAAAACAAATAAAAAATAATAACTAAATAATCATAAAATATTTATAAGGAGTATATATAACCTTAACTTGGATTAGGATAACCCACATATTGGGTGCTCCTATCCATAAAATATAATTTAAATAAAATAAAAAATAATATTAAAGTAGTTCCCATTAAATTGATACGTAACTATCTAGAACATGAAACTTGGAGGAGAGAATAGTTAGTTGAAGACTCTTGAAGGCTTTTATGAAGATATTCAATAATTGATCTGATGTAGGACTAACAACATAGAATATAGCAATAATTTCATATGCAATTTATTTCTGTGTTAAAAATTAACTTTTATGTTTATTTTTACTCATGAAAATTTTGAATTATAGATTATATACTTTGCAACTTGACTATTAATTATCATCATATAGAATAGTAAAAGAAGAAAATGAGTTTTTGATATTCTCATTAAGGTGTTTGATTCAAAGTATCTCTAGAGTCTAGAGGTGTTAAACGAGTCATTCCATGTTGGCATGGCCTATTTCAGAGTGGTCTAGCCGTGCCGTGCCGACATGACCATTTTAGAGTGGCCCAACCATGCTGCCGTGCTATGTTAGGCATGACATGTTAAAGATTTTGTGCCGTGTTAGGTACAACACAAGAAGGAATACCCTTGGCTTGACAAGATCCATTTGGCCTACAAAATGCTAGGCCATGCTAGGTCGTGCTAGGCCTTGATGGTTTGTCCTGGATTGTGTCTGCACGAATCGAATCATGTTGTTTTGGCATTTAGGGTTGAAAATTTTAATTCACATAAAATATATATATTTTAAAATTTTAATTTGTTATTAAATTATTTTTTTAAACAAAAACTTAATATGATACATACAACATGCACAAAAATTTCAAGCATAAATATTTATAATAAAATAAATAAATGGTAGAAATAAAAATATAATGACAATATACTATTATTATTGTAAGCATATAAAAAATATCAAGTCACATAGAGGTGTAAAAAAGGATGTGTCGGGTCGGCCCGACCATGCTTACGTGCTGGGCTAGGCATGGTACGGTTCTGTGAAGGTCAGCCTCACATGGGCCTGCGACATGAATCAGCTGGGTTCGGCCCAGTCGGGCCGAACTTCTAATTAAAAAAAATTAGGGTTTTCATGCGTATCATTGTGCCATCGCGCAGCTGAACCCCTAATTAAAAAAATTAGGGTTTTGGTACATGCTGTCGTGCAGCCTAACCTCTAATTTAAAAAAAAATTAGGGCTTCGGCACGTGTCGCCGCGCCACCGAAACCCTAATTTTAAAAAAATAGGGTTTCTTGGCTCGTGCCGAGGTGCCGTGTAGAGGTGTCAAACGGGCATGGTCGGGCCGGCCCGGCCTGTTTTTTTAGAGCATGACTTTGCTTTCATGCCGGGCTAGGCACGACATGGTTACCGTGCCGTGCTTGGCCTGACACGGTTTATCAAAGCCAGGCCGGGCGGGCCAAACCTAGCCTTACGGGCATGGTTTAATTTTTTTTTAAAATTATAAAGTTTAATTTTTTAGTTTAATTAAAATATATATTATATTATATATAGAATTATAGATAATGTATAATATATTAAAATTATAAAATGAAAATTGTTAAAAATTTATAAAATTACAAAGTTTAATTTTTTTTATAATTTAAAATAAAATTAGTTTATCATTTATTAGAATTAAATTAGAGTTAAAAATTTTTAAATGAAAAATTTAAACAAAAAAAAAATAAAAAAAATATTCTTTTAAAAAAATTAAAAAGTCAAAAAAATTAAAGCAAACCAAATGAGAAATGACTAATAAGCCAATAGATACCAAAGGTTCGAATCAAACAAATTCAAGTTTCAACGTAACGTAAAAATAAAGCGTACAATCAATAAAAAATAAAATATCGAAATCAAAAAGTAGTGAATCATTATCAATCATCAATTGGTATATCATGAGAGCATCATTAGCCGCAACATCAAGATCACTATCATATGGATCATCATTATTAGCAATTAACTCCTCTGCTTTTGCAGTGGATGCGGATGTAGTCCCTGTCCCAGCTCCAGCACTATCATGGATGCTAAACCTCGAATTCTCTCAATCCTTCAAATAGGCTAAGACCTCAATAATATCTGGACGTAATCTCGATCTTCTATTTGAAATCACGTTCACTGTAATAGAAAAAGCAGACTCCGATGTTACGCTCGACACCGGAGGAGTCAGTAGATTCCGTGCCATCCTAGATAGCACGAGAAAGGTGGACTCATATGATTTCAACCACTGTAATATATCAAGATTATTTGTATTAAAATGTGATAGGATTGAGTAGTAATCGGTATCTAAGTACCGAGAAAGCTCGCTCCTATGTGATGGTCCATCCTGATATTTTTCCCTCGCTAGCTGAATGGAAAAATCGTCATCTTTGAATAATGTATCTATGTCCGTAATCACAGTCTCACCACCACCACCACCATCATATCTAGTATCGTAGTATGTGAATATGTCAGTCAACTTCTCGTGAATGAATCTTTCAGGTGTGTCTTCCAAGTTCATGCATGAGAAAATGTATGTTAGGATATTTTCTACCTCTTCCACCTTAACCCTAGGGTCCATGTATGCAGCGAGACAATAAAGAGATAAAACGGTGGATCAGTACTTTAAGTACTTGGTTTCTATCTCTGCAACCATATGACTAAATGTCGGGTCAGCTCGATACTTCCTAAATATGCTATTAATGTTGCATATGCACCTGAGTACAATGCAAGTCGTGGGCGTATAAACCGACGAACACATGTTCGTCGTGGGCGTATAAATCGACGAATATATGTTCGTCGTGTCATAAAAAATTTTCAGGAATTTCATAAAAAATTCATGAAGCCCAGTCAGTATCGTTAATAATAAGTTCGTCACTCTTACTATTGACGTAGTCAGATATCACGTGTTCGTATCCAACACATGACTAACATCAGGTACGTGTAATTTCAATGATGTCTCACATCCAATTGGAATTTCTTTTCTTAAGATTCGCAGACAAACATAGACTACCAAACTCTTGTTGTCCGTGAGAAATGAGAATATATTTTAGTCCATTACGTATATTATCCAATGCGGGGAACATACCTTCATACCCGTTTGAACAATCAGGTTAATCATGTGATATGCATCTGACATGAAAAATCTTTCCAAATGGTGCGTCTCTAATATTTCTAATAAACATATTAATCGTTACTCCATTATTAAATGCATTATCGAATGTGATACTAAAAATTTTATTTTGAATTTTATATTCACTAAAGATTTTTATCATACACTCAAAAATAACTCGGCAATCATGATGATGGAGAATTTCAGAGAATCATAAAATTTTTTTATTCATAGTCCAGTTAGAATCTACATAGTGGTCGGCGAGACATGCATAAGATGATTCACTATGATTTGTCCAGATATAGGACGTCACGGACACTACTCCACTATATGCCATAAATTTATTAATTATTTTTTATTTTTCTAACTTATTCAATTTTAGTATGTCATTCTAGATGTGGATCTAGGAATCCTACGATAAGCAAGCTGAAAATATGTCTGCATGATGCGCACTACCTATGGATCTTCCAAAAATTTGATCGGAAAATCCATCAATGTGATAAGTTTGGCCATGTCGTCCCTATCCAACACCCTGGAGTATATAAATGAAGTAAACTTTGAGATTGAACTAGATATAGTCTTAAAAAATCTAGTGCTAAGTTGGGTTTGCATAGGATCTAATGGACCATATTTTTTAGTGTATAATTTGGCATGCCTAATATTTGCATTGTATCATTTCTTCTTTCTCACCCCTAATATTTTTTTGTTTTATTATATTAAAATGAGACCAAACTACAGAAGTATTAGTTTTTTATTTTTTAGAAGTTTTGGTTGAGATGATTGGAGAAACCAAAGTTTCAGCAGCCTTAGACCTCTGTGTAAGATTTTTATTTTTTAAATTTAAATATATTTCATTAATATTTGTCATTTTTAGGATTTTTGTTAAACATGACATTTATGTAGAGACTAGATAGATTTTAAATTTAATTATTTTAGGACTAGAGAGAGAGAAACTAGACTAGAGAGAGAGAAAAAAAACTTAAAATAAATTACCCGGTAAAGCAGTGAGATCGATCACGTGTACGGTGCACCATAGTCTAGATTAAAATTTGAAACTCGAGTTGAGATCCCGAAAAACCAAGCCAAATGACAAAATTCCGAGTCCCGAGAGAGAGGAGCAAGAGTTTTGAGAGAGTGAAAATGTGAGATTTCAGAGAATAAATACTTATGAAAAACATAAATGTTATAGAGAGGTGAGGATGATTTTATAGATTAAAGAAAATAATTTTTAAAAAAAGTAAATTTTTTGTTTTTTTTAATATTTTAGGGGGCAGAATCATGAGGGCCGTCAGATTCTGCCCCCTAGCCGTTGGAGACGAGATCCAATGGCTAAAATTAAATTTTTTTTTTGCTCGTTGGGCGGGGGGAATCTGGTCGGGTTGGGAGGGACCGTGGGTCGGGTCTGATTGGACCCGACCCGCGGTCTTTGTGTGCGGGAAGCTAGGCCTGACTCATCGAGTCACAAGAGGGTGAGTCATGACCCGTGACTCGTGAGGGTGTGGGAAGCTGGGAGCCCAGTTCTGCTGGTGCGGGTGTGTGGTTGGGTGTGACCCCGACCTGTGCCAATGGGCCGTGCCACGGGCCATTGAACCGTGCTGGGTTAGGCACGGCACGAGGCCCGGTTGGCCTTGGCACGGCACGACACGTGTCGTGCCTTACCCGGGCACGACACGGGCCCGGGCATAGGAAATTAATGTGCCGGGCCAGCCCAGGCACGGTCGAACCATGCCGTGCCTCTTGCTAGGCCGGCTTGGACAGCCCATCCTAGTTGACACATCTAGTGCCATGCCAATGGGCCACAGACCGTGCTGGGCCACGCATGGCACGAGGCCCAATTGGTGCCGTGGACAGGCATGATATGGGCATGGGCACGAGAAATTCCCGTGTCGTGCTGCTTCAGGCACGTCCGAATCATACCGTGCCTCCGTGCCCGACCTGCCAGGTTGACACATCTAAAGTCACTTGAATTATCAAATCAATTAGTATTGTGGTATGGTATTGTAGATGTAGATTATCATTATCTTATATGTATTTGAAGATGTTATTAGTGTCCTCAATATTCTTGATTTTTATATCTCTTTAATTATTATTCATTATTATTTTTTATCCTATTCTGAAAATCTAATCTTGAATTTTCCTAGTCTGATTATAGTCTTGATTATTTGAAATAATATTAGTTATTACTAAAAAATAGACTTTGATACTATGCTAGATATCTGAGGGATCAATAGATCACATGTCATCTCAGATACTGCAAGATAAGTTGATTCACATTTTTACTACCATAATAAAATATTTAAATTATTATTATTATTATTATGTGATATGATAAAATAATAATTGATATATAAGTACCGAGATACCTTGTTTTTATTTGACAGATCATTTTGTCGTTTATTTTAGCTAATTGAATGAATAAGTTATCATCTTTGACTATGATGTTTATGTTTGTACTCGGAGATTAGCTATAATTACTATTATATCTAATACGTATTATGTAAATAAGTTAATTTTTCGTAAATAAAATTTTTATGTTGATATTTTTGGTTCATGCACGGCGATAAGCATGTTAAAATATTTTTGATCTCTTCTATCTTAACATTATGATTAATACCTGTGGTCAAATAATATAAAGTTAAAATGGAAGACTAATATTTTAAATACTTGGTATTTATCTTAAAAGTTATGATACTAAATACATGATAACCTCTATGTTTGTTAAATATGTTATTAATGCCACAAATACACATAAGTATAATGCAAGTAGTGAGAGTGCATATACAAACATATTTTCATCGTGTCATTAAATATTTTTAGGAAGTTTATACAAAAATTTTTTATATCTCTGCCTAAATTATCAATAATAAGTTTGTTATTCTTATTATTGATGTAGTTTGATATCACTTATTAGTAGCCAATATAAGGTAGTTTAATAACATGACATATGTGCCAAACATGAAAAGTTTCACTTAGCACTTCATTTCTAATAGTCCTAATAAATATGTTAATAGTTATTCTATTATTAAAAATATTATCAAAAGTAATACTAAGTATTTTATTTTAAATATCATATTTTTTAATGACTTGCATCATACAATGGCAAAGTCATTATGAGAGTAAAAAATTTTAAAAAATTCTAAAATATTTTTTATTAAGTTTTTATTCTGAATCTATATAGTGGTCAGAAAGACATACGAATGATGCATCATTGCGACTAGTCTAGATATTAGACATCATAAATAATACTTTATTATATTTCTTAAATTTATTAATAATTAATTATTTTTTTTACTTATAATATTTTATTATATTATTCTTACTTGTATATATAAGAACACTATTATAAGTAGGTTGAAAGTAAGTATGTATAATACTGATTATTCTAAGATCTGCTAAAAATTTAATCGGACGATCTATGGTCATAATTAATTTGACTATATATTTTTTCCCAAAATTATTATGGTATATGAAGGAAGTCAATAAAGTTGAACTTGAATTAGAATCAACTTGAAAGTTTTCATTGTTAAATTGAGTCTGTCTGAGATCTAATAAATCATATTTAGTGTATTGATTAATATGTTTTTTAAGGTGGCCAGTGTCACATGCACTTCTATATGTATATATTTTTTGATAATATATATATATTGTGTTGATTCTACTTTGACGCTCTTAAAACCTATCTTATCTACTTCAATTCTAAAATTATTATTGTTATATTCATTATTTTCTATTTTATTTTAAATATTTTTATTATTAAAAAAATTATAAACCTAATTTAAAAATTAAAATAAAAACTCAAAAAAATTAAAAAAAAGTGCACCATTATCGCTTTGTTGTAAAAGACTACACCACTTCTAATTTTATGGTTCAACTAAAATTTTAAGATTTAGTTATAATTTGAAAGTTACAACATATATGCTGTAATCTGTATGCACAAGCATAAGCTGTAAAGAAAGAAAGTTTGAGAATTAAGGAGAAAATTTAGAATAAAAATTTTAAATTTCTTAATATATATTTATAGAAATTTGAAAATAAAAAAAATATATTTTTTATTTTTTTAATTATTTTGGCTAGAAATCTGACAATCATTGGTAATCTGGCTTGTAGTCCATTGGAAAAGTTTTGATGGCTACAAATTTTTATAAAAAAATTATTTTTTGAATGCAGTGATAGTGATAGGCTACACTTATTTTTTTAAACCCTGTCTCGTCTAGTAGTTACTTGATGAGGCACGACCCTTGAACTAAGACCCACCCATAGAGGTATAACTAAGCCGAGCTGAGCTGAGTATTAGGCAAGCTTGGCTTGGCTCGATTTTAAATTACTCGAGATCGTGCTCGGGCAGGAATTGAAAATTTGAGCTTGAACTCGGCTTGAGCTTGTTCGTGAGTTGCTCGAGCTCACTCTCCAAATGCTAATTTATAGCAAGCTCGAGCTTGCTCGCTTGTGAACTTGAAGAGCTCATTTAAATCTCAACAAAAAGCTCATTTGAGGCTCATTTAAATAGCTTAAGGTTTATTTAGAGCTCGTTTAAAAAGCTCGTTCAGAGCTTGTTTAGAAGGCTCATTTAGAGCTCATTTAGATTATTTGTTTAAAATTCATTTAGATAGTTTATTTAGAGTTTAGTTAAGGTTCATTTAGGGCATGTTTAAAGCTTGTTTATAGAGTGCCTCGACTTGTTCACAAGCTTGTAAATGAGCTTGTTCATGAGCTTACTTAATGATCTTGTTCGGTAGCCTGTTCACGAGCTTGGTCACGAGCCATATTCATGAGCATGCTTATGAGCTATGTTCTCGAGCCTGTTCATGAGTCTAATTCACAAGCATGCTTATTAGTTTGGTTCACGAGCTTGCTCATGAGCCTATTCACGTGCCTATTTGTGAGCTTGCCCATGAGTTGATGAGCTGAGTTTGAGGGCATCTAAGCTTATGAGCCTCAAAATAATATTCAAGCTTGGCTTATTTAACCCAATAAATGAGCTCGAGCGAGCTTCTAACGAGCTGAATTTTGATTAGCTTGTCTCGGTTACACCCGACTCAACCATGCTCATTCATGGGTCATTGGTTGCTGGGTCATGTCGTTTAACCCAACCATGCTCAATCATAAGGCATGACTAGCTCTAACTCAACATGGTCTGAGCCGTGCCTCGGGTTGGCATGGTTCGAGATCAAACATGATGCTAGATTGTGCTATGCTGGGCCTAACATGACAAAAAATTGAGCTGTGCCTCATGCAATGTCCTGGCTGTTCGGCCAACTTGATGCCTAAGTATTTCACAAGTGACTATCATGATCATTCTGAACTCTATCCCTATATTAAATCTACATACATTCAAATATCTCATACTTTTTCATGAGATATGATTGCCTCAATAAAAAACTAAAAAGCCATAGTATATCTTTTTTAGCATAAGCTAATGCCTAACTTAAATTTGAATACTCACTTAATTATATGTAATTTTAATTGTTGAAAGAAATTAAAAGGCTTAGAGATTTCTTTGCATATCTCAATATGCAAAGGGCTGCATATGTGTAAATATATCATGAAAAATTTTGAAAATAATTATTTATATTGACTGTATAAGTTACATATGGTTTGGAGATAGACAAATATTAAAATTTTTTTATTATTCTCTTATATATGGTAGAGTTCATTGAATGAGTTATATCAGTCAAGAATTAGTACACAAATCAATTAGAGTATACTATCGAGTACAATTTAAAAGATTAATCTATGAAATTATTAACTATATATCTTATATGTTACAACACAATATCTCTTTTGAAGTAGACAAATCTATCCCAAGAAAACATATGAGTTTGTAATAATCTTTATTTGATATTGTCTGAAGGTGCTCATTGAGAAAGATGATTCCTCACTCATCATCTCTCATAATAAGAGTATCATTGATGTAAATAATTAGTATGATCAACATGGCTTCTAAACTAGTTTGACAAAATAAAGATAAATTTATAATTTATCTGTACAACCCAAAATAGTTAATTATAAAAACCTCACAAATCAAGACTTCGATAACTATTTTATGCCATATATTATTTTTCGTGATCTGCAAACTGAGTCTTATTGAAGTGCTTGGGGCTTGGTTGATTGTTCTTTACATACTCTCTCTTTAAGGTCATCATGAAAGATATTTTGTATGTATATATAGTATATCCTTTATCTATAAAACCAATGTTAGTGATATAAGAATTACTACCGAGACTATTTGTACTACTAGAAAAAAAATATCATTGTAATCCATACCTAATATCAGAATGAACCATCTGATAATGAAATCGCATCTTAAGATGATCTATATTCCAATTTAAACTTATTTACAATAAATACTCATCCACAACAAATATTAGATATTTTTGTAAGTTAAGATATAAATTTTATGTCTCATTGAAATATAAAATATTATCTATTACAATAGGACATGACATTATTAAAGATGAGATAATATCTCAGAAGAAAATTTGAGTATCTTAGTTTTGTCAAGATAGAGTAAAAGAAGCCAAAAAAGATAGAAGATGTGAGTAAGACAATACTTGTAAAATAAGATTCTTAGTACAACTTATCTATTTTTTCTAAGTTCGTTCCAAGATTAATATTAGAAGAGTAGACTACAAAAGCATTTGACTTTTCAAGAGATTTTTCTTTGCTTTGAATAACTTGAGCATGTTTTATTCTTCTAGAATAAAATTTAATTTGAGTGTTATCAAGTACTCTATTCTCAACTCATAATGAGCCGAGACTAGAATAGACTTAGGAGTTATACTAGTTTCCTGCTTAAGTATGCAACTTGAACTTTAGATGCTAGTGCGTACTTTACTGGTAGGTGCGTACTTTACTGGTAGGTGCGTACTTTAGACTCTCCACTCTCAAATCCTATCATATATTGAATCCTAAAATTTTTGGCATAAAATACATACTTAATCGGGATGCGTACTTAAAAGGGTGCGTACTTAAGCAGGACGTTACTGTACTAAATCAATTGTATTTGAGCAATTACTTTTTTAGGAAAATCTCACTCCTTCCAAAATCTATTATGTGTCTATTGACATATATGATAATTTCATATGAAAATCATTATAATGCGAACTAATAAGTTCATATAAAGTTGAATCACTATCTCTTTTAATTGAAAGCTCAAGTGAGACTACAAAGAAGTAAAAATAATAGAACTATATGTAACTCTATTATCCTTACTCTTCTTGGGCTCATTAAAGAATAAGTTTTATTCACAAAAGATAATATTATCACTCGCTAATACTTTATAAATTTTAGAGGAATAATACTTGTACTATTTCTAAGTACATAATCAAGAAATTTGAATTTTATTATTATAACTATTATTTTTTTTGGCTACAAGATCTGAAATTATGTATTATCATTTAAAAGAGTAGACTACAAAAGCATTTAACTTTTCGAGAGATTATTCTTTGCTTTTAATAAGTTGAATATACTATTTCTAAATACATAATCAAGAAATATGTATTTTATCATTGTAATTATTATCTTTTTTTTCGGTTGTAAGACTTGAAAGGTGTTGATATTATATGTTCTTCATTTTAGTCTCGAAAAGAATTTTTTTCAAAAATTTTCAAATTAATATTAGTATAAAAAAATAAAACTAGAGTTGATTTATCTTGAATTGAAACCCATAAAAAATAGATTAACAAAATACTCAAGAATAAAAAAAAACATATAGAAGAAATAAAATACTAAGTTAAATGTTATTATAGTCAAGAATTTGTAATAATTTATCATAATATTCTAAGAATAAGAAAAAATATAATGAACAAGGAACAATTACCTATGTGATGACTATTGGTTTATGTGTGTATCTTGACAATGATAATTTATCATTGATTATCATCGTCTAGAAGTTTGAAATGATAAACTAAGTCACAAGAGTTGTAATATTTAGAAAATGAGAAATATCTTCTATTATTTTTGATGAGTTTTGTGTGCTCTTCTCTTTTAAATATTATAATAGAAAAATTTTATGAAGAGTTCTGAATTATTCTGATAGTTAATTTGTTTATTTTTTGAAAATAATTGACAGTATCTCTTTGATATGATATTTATTCTATTAATATGTATTATTTAAGACTAATCTCCTACATTTGATATTGGTGTCATTTCACTGCTCCATCAATTGATTCTAACAGTGAGTTGACATCTTTAACACATACCATACACAATGCACTACATACATACATGGAGAAATAATTGAGTAACTACACTCACTGCTCAAACATGCACACTGCACTACACATGACACCCTTACACTTTCTCCACTGCACTATGAATTGCATACATAGTGCATACACTGCATCATATACACTTAACTGCTCAAACTGGGGGCGACAAGGGCGGTGTATGGTGGAGTTGTTGAGGGAAGAAAAAAGGTTGTTGTACATGGCAGTGAGAGGCTGCACACAATGGTGGTAAATGGCGTTGATGTTGTAGTAGAGTTTCCGGAACCTTGTATAGCTTTCGGCGTTGGCAAGGTCCAAAGGCTGAGATGTTTCTATAAGCGGTGATCAATGTTCGGTAGAGACTGATGCCAATAGAAGTGATTGGCACTCGATAGAGATAGCCGGCATTGAAAATGCCACAGCTGGGATCGACATTGTCGTACAATGAATGACATCAATAGTAAAATCCTAATTTCAGGAAATTTAAATTTAATTAGGGTTCTCATTTCCAATGATTAAAATATCAATTTTTATGGATATATCGGTATTTGGATTTTACAGATATATCGGATATATCGAAGATATATCAGTATATTTTTGTATATGAGCATCAATAAATGATAGATATATTGGTCTTAATGGATATATCGATACTTAGAATTTATGATATTTCAAAGATATATCGATGGATATATCAGAAATTTTTATCCTTGCTCATTTCTGATATCATGCTATGTATAAAAATTCAAAATAATAATTACTAAACCAATTTCGATCTAGCACGATCTAAGAAATTGGTTGACTTGATTTGAGAAATTGGTTATCTTGATCATTTTGGCATAGGAGGTATTGTAGTAGGTGTCAAAAAAGCACTCTTGTTACCCATTTCATCTTAACCTATCGAGTCCTGTTGGTTGATTTGATTAGTCTTTGTTGAGAGAATCTTTTTTTTTTTTTTGTATTTTTGGGATTTCTAAATAATTTTCTTATAATATGAGTATATTAGCATGACTTTTAAATTCATTGGAGTTGAGATTGAAACTCTAACTATGATACATCAGCATAGGATAGTCTATGTTATGCACGATAGGGCACACTAATTAGAGTTTGTTTTATCAAATGTAGGAGATTTAATCATCTTCTATTAGTGTTACCAGATGGGTGATGGGTGGGACAGGTAGATGATCATTGACACTCAATTGTTGGTTCACTTATGATGGTCTATTAATAAGTTTATATTGGGAGTGTTTGCTCCTTGTACCAATCAGAGTGGGACTAAGTTTGATAGTCATGCAATCACAATTTCTCCTATTATTCTAGTTGACAAAAAGATTAAGGGACATGGAAGAGATGAATGACACAACAGGTAGAAGATTAAATCTGGTTTGTCCCTATTATGAAATGTGAAACATATCATAGATAGTTGCTAGAGACTTTTCATGAGTTGAGATGAGATTTTATTTAGAATAAAGAGACCATGTAATAATATATCCAACCTATCCATGCGTCATCTTAAAGTTTCTCTTGTGATGCAGTGATGTAATTATGATATCTTGAGAGGAATGCAGTTGACGTCTTTTTCTAGATACTATTAATGCTTCCATAGACTCGTGTAATAATCTTTTCTATATTATATAATCTTTTTCCCTATTATATAATGTCTCTGTCCCTATTATATAATTATTTTTGCTCTAGACTATTGGGTAGTTAGCTAATAAGCTAATAATCAAGTTATTAATGATTATTTTTTTTTCTCTTTCATATTATATAATCTTTGGTATTATAGTAAATGTCGCTATTGCCAAAGTTAGTGGATATGTCACAAAATGTTAATCTTATATTATTATATATTCTTTGTGTTTCAAAGTTTATTCAACATTGAATCCACGAGAGTATTGCTAAATAAATGAATTATAATATTATTTTTCTCTTTTTGTTATTTCTCTGCATATTCAACAAACATTAAAAGACTTCTTTGGGAAATTAAATGTGATAGATTATACTAGTTGTATTTCAATCTTTGGAGACTTGCTAATTGCCTTATTATTATTGATCCTCTTGTGATTCATAGTTAACTTGGTTATCTTTGTTTGGTTATATTGAAACTCATGGTTCTAGATATAAATAGTGTGATTTCTATTAATTGTAAGACTAGCTAGTTAGGAAATTAAATTATAATTTTCTACCCAACATATTAAGAGAGAGTGTTTTTTTCATTTAGCACACATTGATGTATAAGAATTCCATTTAATTTTCTTTCATGATATTCACTTTTATGTTGGTCTTTATTTATAGTTTTTTCTTTATGTTAATATACAATCATATTTAAAGAAAGAATATAATTTTTTAATGTAATTTGTAAAAATGATTACAAAATAATGATTGTGATATTCAAAATTTAGCGTGCAACAATGTTCTTGAGTATTTTTTCAAAAAAAAAAAAAACAGGCTTATGATGATCATTAGATGATCCATGTTTTTTGTATGAGTATGCCAACTTAAAATAAGATTATTAAAAAGTAAAATTAAAAATTTGGTTGAAGTGATTAAGATGCATATCTTACATAGAAGTATTTATTAAAATTAATGGCATAAAATAGTTAACTGCTAATTTAGTTAATTTTAAATAATTTTTTATTTTTTTGAGATATGTTCTTTGCTAGTAGTTTCTTTTAGGAAAAAAATATCATGTCTTTTTGATTTTTTGATTATTCATATTTTGGTCATGATTTTTCTTTTGGAAGAAAGTTTCTATGATTATATTTTTACCTATCATCTTTAATGCCAGAGGGGTATAAATAGTACTTTTCTTATATATGGTGTATCCAAATGAATCTTTGCCTAAAATTCCAATTGTATATGATCCTATTGCTACAATTGAGAATTTTTAGAAGATATTCCTACTTTACTCTCTATATCAAGCTTAAAAGGTATAGAGAGTGTGGTTTTTGGTGACAAACCTAAACATGATATCTCACCATGCTTCGGCTCAATAGAGATTGGTAATTATAGTATTGGGATAGAACCTGTGAGGCTATTCTAGATAATAAGTGTTTTGAGCCTCTACTTGCAAAAACATGCATGCACAAACTTTGACAATTTTAATTTACATATTATATGAGATGGACAAAATCACAATTTATCAATGATGAAAGTCAACCTCTTTCCCCAAATATTCTGACTGCGATATAAAAAAAAGACAAATGTTCAACTCAACATTTCATTTCAAGGTACTATTATTTTCTTATTTTTATTGCTAGTAGTACAAGTTTTTTTTTTTACTTGATGGTTGTAAGATTCTAATTTTCATATGGTAGACTCTTGATTATCTAAAAGGAGGGTTTGTGGGTGTGGGTACATGTGTGTCTCTACATGTCACTCTCTCTACATGTCTGTGTGGGTGTGAGTGCATATCTATTTGTGTGTGCTTCTTTGTGTGCATGCGTGTGTGCCTCTTTGTGCGTGTGCATGTGTGCCTCTTTGTGCTTGGGCGTTTGTGCATCTTTGTGCTTGGGCGTTTGTGCCTCTTTGTGCATGTGTGTGTCTGTGCACCACTTTGTGCGTTTATGTCTGTTCTTATATATATATATATAAATATAAATATTATTAGTCCTTTATTTGTGTGAGATATACTTGTATTGTCAGCCCAAATTTAGGTAAACAAAGATGATAGTGAGTAAAATTAAGTTTAAGACATATAATGAATTATATGATAAATTATAAAATAAAGAAGTTGAAAAAAATATTTATATGTTACTAGGATTAGAGAGAAGAAGAATATAAATATTAATTAAGTAAAGTATATTAAAAATAAAAATAATTAGATCTTAATAAAAGATGATGAAATCAAAGAGAGTAAGAGAATATATTTTTATGATTTTTCAAACAAATTCTTAAATACAAATTTGAATATTGAGTGGGGTAAAGGACAATATAATTTTAGATATATAACTTAGATAAGATATATGAAAGTGAAAAATTTTCAAGAAAATGAATACGAGAAAATTATAGGGTATGATTGTATCCTTATTGAAGATTGGAGGGTTTAGGGTTATGAGAGAGAAAATCATAATATGATGACTATGTTGTTTAACAAATCATGAAGATCAAAAAAATATCAGATGAATGAAAATAAAATATTATAATAAAACACTGAAAATTAAGATTATAATAGTTATCTATGTATTAAAATCATAAAACACTATGAAAATTTGATAAAAAAATGATTGAAAACAAACTAAGAAGTGAAACTATGATTGAAGAAAATTAATTTAGATTTATGTTAGATTGGTTTACTATAGAAACTATCCACTTAGTCATATAATTAATAAAGAAATATATAGAAAATATAACTAGTATATGATATTTATTGATTTGAAAAAAAATTATAATAGAGTACTAAGAAATTTAAATTGGTGAGTAATATTTAAGAAATGGATATCAAGTATGCATATTAAATTAATAAAGGATATCTATTACTATGAGGGAGTGATGTCAAATGTTGGATTAATGCAAGATATTACTAATGAGCTTTTAATAGTCATGAGATTAAACTAAAAATCATCGCTAATTTATATATTTTTGTGCTAATTATGAATGAATTGATAAGTGATATCAAAGAAGATATTCCATGGTATATATTTTATCCAAATATATATTATTGGTTGATGCTACTAAAGAAGAGCTATATAAAAAATTAGAAATTTGGCAGGTTGTATATGAGTTGAAGAGAATATTTGAAATATGAGTTTTAATCATGTTAAGAGTGATAATGGCGTGATAATTAAAATGAGAAAGTAAGAAATATTAAATATTAATTATTTTAAGTACCTAGACTCTATATTAAGTAAATACAAAAATATTAACAAGGAAATATGTCATAAGATTATAGTTGGATGAGCCAAATGAAGAATTGCATCATGGATTCTTTGTGATAAGATTATTAAATATTTTGAAAGACCAATCATACAATATGGAAATGCATGTTGAGCGATCAAGAAATAACATATTAAAATGATGAAGGTAGCAAAACTAAGGATAATAAAATAAATGTGTGATAAGACTAGAAATAATAAAATTAAAAATAAAATTATTAGAAAGAAGATTAAAATAATTTATATAAATGATAAAAAATAGAAGAATAATCTAAGATGACATAGTTATTTCTAATGTAAATCTTCTAGTGCATCGGTTAAGAAGTATGATGCTATTTGAGTAAAGACAGGAAGAAGAATTAAGGGTATACCTAGGAGGAATTAAGTAAAAATTCATACAATTGATCTTAAGTTGTTATGACAAAACTTAGTTGATGATGAAAATGATATTGAGATTTTATGTTAACTAGATGCTGATAAGCTTTTGAGATTTTATGTTAAACTAGGAACCAAATAGTTTTGATTTATATTTAATAACTAGGATGCTGATAAACTTTGTTGAATGGGATTTGTGTTATTGCTCTTAATAGAAATTGAAATTTTATGCCTCGATCTTCTAGATGACCTATGACAAGATATGAGTATTAACTGTAAAAAGATATGTGAACTTAAGGTCAAACTATAGTTGGATATGTTATTAAAATTTGAGGTTGATTATTCAACCACTTTTTCCCTAGTAGCCAAATGACATACATTAAAATAATTTTCTATAGTGATCTCGAGGAAATATATATCAAGCAGCAACTGAATTTTTTCTATTTCAGGAAATATAAAATTTGTTTGTAGATTAGTGAAAATCTTATGAGTTGAATTAATCTTCTAGACCTTGGTTCAATAAATTTTGTTCTGTCGAAATAATTATTCTTGCTTTATAAATTTGATTTTGATTATTCTTTCTCTTAGTGATATGTATTAAATAAAAATTTATCTCGATATTAATATATGTGAATTATATTTTCATCGCATGTGATGATTATTGAACCATATTTTAATTGAATATTTCTTTTAGATTAAGTTTCAAATGGATTTTGAGAGGCATAAATACTTTTTTTAATACTGAGATGATATATTTAGTTAAAAAAATGATTGTCACAATGAAAATATGTGCTTAATCCTTTTAAAGTTTGAAAATTTGAGTTTTACATTAGCCAAATCTTAACTTAAGTTTAAGATAGATTTCACTTCAGATACATGTATTATTATAGACTCTACCAAGTATATGAGATTGCTAGGAAATATAAATTATGTGATAGTAATTATGCTTGACATTACTTGTATTATTAGTAAAGTTAATTATTTTTAAAATTGTCATAAATAAATTTATTTGAATATTATTTTTTATATTATTAAATAAGTGAATAAAATATATGGTCTTGAGAGATTTCCTTTAGTAATCATGAATACCATCATGTAATTAAATAAAAAGAATTTTTCAAGTGCATCAACACTTAATGAGTGGAAAGCTAAAAAAAAGTTTTGTAATGTTCTTGCACATAAAATCATCTTTTAGAAAAGTATGAGACATATAATGATAACGAGATTGATGCATAATTTTAGTATTGAGTTGTGACCAGACTCTTGTACATTTGTCGATAGTTTTGCAACACAATATGTTGCTTCCTAAGTAGTTTTCAATGAGTAGTTGAAACATATTGATTTGGATTGCTATGTTATATTGGTGAAAATCTGTGATAATTCAATTTCTATTGCTTACACTCACCAAGGATTACTTTATTAATATGTTTATAAACAAACTTGTTGAGTTTTATTTTATTTTATGATGTTTTTATTTGTAATTTTATGGTTTGGGAGCACTTGATTCGTGGGCTATTCTAATATATATATATATATATATATATATTATATCTTTGTGGTATTTAAAGTGACCATCTTTTTCATTTTTAATAAAAATTATCTTTTTGCATTTTACCCTATTCCTCCCTTTCTCCTTTCTATTTGCATTAGGAAACCTAAGTTGAACTTTCTAACATGATATCATAGGGTGTTCTTCTGTGAAGGGGCACCAACACCTGACTGCACGGGTGACAACACACCTTTTGGGAGCTCAAGTGATAGTTTTCATCGGAAGAATTCAATGGTGGTGGTCACAACGCCACACTGTATCATTAAAACATCCTTATATAATTAGTCTTTCATGTTATTTTTTGTGGATTTGAGCTCGTCGAACATCTGGTTATGTGTTGTAGTAGATGAATGACTATTTTTCTCCTAATTGGAAGCTTAATAGAGACTGCATATGAGCAAGGAAAAATAACAAGTTAAGATACATCTTCTGAATTTTCTCTTTCCTATCTTTGATGAATAATACTCATAAGTTTGGGTATGTGGTTTGAATAGAGAGACTGATTATAAGATCATATAATTCTTTGGTAGATTTGTTTGTGGGCTGAACAGATTGGATATGTTTTACTCTCTTAATATATACTTTAAGTTTTGAGTAGTCAAGTATTTTAGTTATCGACTTGATTTGTTTATGTACTGGTGAAGACTCTTGGATTATTACGTTATCTGAGCATGAAAGAAGATTTTCCTACTTAGAAAACTTTAATTTATAAATAAAATTTTTGTATTCCTGTCTAAATCATTTATAATAGGTTTGTTACTCTTATTATTGATATAGCAAATGTCATGTAATAATATGTAACACATGATTCTAACATATGATAAATATAATTCTAATTGTATCTCACATTTGTTTGAAATTTTATTAAGTCTCACTAACAAATAAAGACTGTTATACTCTTATTGTCTATTAGATGTCTTAAGATATTTAGTAAATTTCTTATTTTTTAAAAGTGAACGAAATAATTTTTATTCTGACCTGTGCTATTAGATTAATTATGTGATATATATATCTAATATAAAAAATTATATTTAATGATTCATCTCTAATAATTCTAACAAATATACTAATGACCTAAGAAGCACGAACGCGGATACGGACATGAGGATACGACACGGCAGGATACGTGGACATGGCAAATTTCAAAAAACTAGGATACGGATACGGCTAGGATACGACATGAAAAAAAAATAAATACAAATATTATTCATTAACAAAAATTTAGATAAATAAAAAAATGCTCAAACATTATTTTTACCAACATTCAAATACAAACATAAGAAATTTTAAAACAAAAGATTTGCATTTTCTTATGAATCAAACAAAATAGCTTCTAGTTTAGGTTCATCAAAAGAAAGATTTACAATCTCGAGAATTCCAGCATTTTTAATATTCATTGATTCAAAATCATCACCTCCAATGTCTCATATTTTAGATTCGCTTTCATTATAGTTTGGAGATCTCATTGACACAAGTCGAAGTTTGTTATGGATATAAACTAAGTCTTTAGCTCTTTGTGGTGTCAACTTATTTCTCTTCATGGAGTGAATAAAATTATAAGTGCTCTAATTTCTTTCACAACATGAGGATGAACAAGGTTGTCCTAACAATTTTAATGCAATAGATTGAAGTATCGGTGCAGCAGTCCCATGAACAACCCACCATTTAATAGGACTCATGTACCATTTGTCATTGATGAATCACTGCTAAAAAAATCTTCCAAAAAATGCCGAAAAGATAACATACTCGTCATTTGCTTTTCTCTTTTCACCTTCATTAGAAAAATATCTCTCAAAATATTTTTTTCTTTCTTACTATTTCTAAATCTTGATGCGGTAGAACACGATCACCAGACTCAGCAAGTTATTATTGACTATAATACCTGCAAGTTAAGTTATAACATTAATTATAATATATTAAACATCATAAAATATTATTTATATTAAAATTATCATAATCTATAATTCAAACTCTTAAGATTACCTTGGATTTAAGGAATGAGCAAGAGAATGTAAAAGTGGGTGACTTTTATTCCATCTTTTCACCAAGATTTCATTCACAATATAAAAAAACCTATAGGTTAGAATACATAACAATTCATATAAGTTCAATTATAATTAAAACTTAATAATTTTCAATCAAAATAATAAAAATTAAAATTAAATTAAAAGTATACCTTGAATTATCTGTGGGGCTTTTATGTTTTTTCTTAAAAATAGTTTCCTTCATTATTTCGATCATAGAATCCCACCACTCATAAATATTGTGAAGGTAAGATTTATCAGTGTCAGCTAATCGAAGTATCTCATAAATAGGAGTTGTAAAGTTGAGGATATAATCTACATTCATCCAAAAGTCTTCATCTAGGATTTTATACTTTACTTCTTTAGCTTTCACTAAATCATCTTTATACATTTCCAATTCTTCACTTATCACTATTTGCTTCAAGCCTCTTTTTATTGTTTTAAATTGTCTAAGCATAATAATAGTTGAAGCAAAACGTGTATCGGCCACTGAAAGTAACTTCAGCTTACAATGATTATTAAACATTGATAATCTCATTGCATGATTCATAATGAAATTCTTGATAAAAAAATATCACTTGAAATTTGAGCGATCCAACAACATTGTTCCATAATGAAATTATTAAACATTTCATTATCACTTGATAATGAAATTCATATCATCATATCTTGAGTGTGTTGGTGCACAAATATTCTTCAAAGCAAGATTAAGAGTATGAACCACACACGGGGTTCAAAAGATATGCCGAAATTTTGCTTCCACAATATATCCTGCTGCTTTGCAAGCCGCAACATTATCAATTATAACTTGAACTACCTTTTATGAACCAATCTCTTGTATAGTATTAATCAATAAATCAGCTATAAAATGTTTGTCCTTAGTCTCTCCTTCACAGTTTATTGCTTTCAAAAATATTGGTCAACTTTCAGAGACTGCCATGATATTAATAAGTGGTATTCTTTGAGCACCTGACCATCTATCATTATAAATGCTCACTCCTTTCTCATTCCAAGTCTTCTTGATTGGTTCTAATAGATTATCAATATTATTATTCTCCTTTTACAATAATGTTGTTCTTAATGCATTATAACTTGGTAGGACATAACCTGGTAGTTGACTTGCACTTTTAAAGGCACGTGCATAATAAGGATTTCTAGCTAAGTGAAAAGACAATCCTCCATAATAAAATATCCTAGCTATCTCACTGTCAACTAATTCACGTGCACCAATTTTGAATGCATTTTCAATTGATCTCATAGTCCCCTTTCTCCTTTTTAGATCAATTGGATTAGCACTAGAAGAGAAATTCTCAAAAAAAGAATCTGCAATGCTTAATGTGGGTAAAGAAACTGACTATTGATTAGATTATTTCATTCTTTGTTCAGATTTCTCCACCATTCTTCGCATTTCAATTAAATTTGATTCGTTACTTTAGTACATGACACAATCCCAACTCCTTTAATTTTCTACAAGTGAGCATTGACTCTATAATATGATCCTCTATATATTTGTCTACAAAAATTACATTGAAAAGTAATATTTCTTCCCCCTTTTTCTTTATCTAATTTTGCATCTTTCGTGACATATTTTTATAATGGAGCATTATCATCAACATTTTGAATATTTTCTTGATTACTTGAAAGCTCAGAATTACAACTCATTTTATTGTATAATTCTGTATGAAAAAAAATTATGCATTTTAAATAATTTATATTAATTCAAAATTAATTTAATCTTATTTTTTTTTCATCATTACTATATTATATTTTTCATTATATTTTCATTATTTACATATTACATTAATTTATTTTAAATAAATTATATAACAAAAACTATTATATTTATATATTATATATTACTAAATATTACATAATACATACTAACAAAAGTATTCATATTTATATATTCCATATTTTAATATTGCATATTTATTATTATTCTTAAAATTATGTATTTAAAATTAAAATAAATTATTTGTTTATTATATTTTGTATATATGTTAAACAAACAATAATAATTAAAATATAAAAAAAATATATTCAAACCCTCTAACCCCTGCCCCCTCCCATTACAGCTTCTAACACCCTCTAACATATATTTAAAATACTGTATTTTAAAATAATGTGAAATATATTTAAACCCTCTAACACCCTCTCCCACTTGATACAAATTCCAAACCCCCCCCCCCCCTCCCTTTACAGCTTCGAACACACCCCCCTCTCGATACAGATTCCAAAACCCCCCTTCCCTTTACAGCTTCGAACACCCCCCCTCCCATTACAGCTTCGAACACCCTTCTCCCCGTTATAGTTTATAGAATTAGGTTACCTTAGGTACTATCGGTGCCTCGGCGGTGTGCTCCTCCCCTTCCCATTTGACGCAATGACAACTATTTCCTGCAATTGGCTTGTCGGTCACTCACTGTCGGCGGTGTGCTCCTCAATTTGTTGGAGATGTAGGAGTAATCGTTAATATATTGTGTATTTCTGACTCATCAGAATCGTAAAAATGCGTTGGTTGGTAAATGATGCCTATTTCGGAATGACCCGTCGGATACGTCTTCGACGCGTCTGTCAGATACGCCAAGTGGCGTATCAGATATGGAATTTGTCAACGATACGCCACGTGACATATTGGACATGTATCCGACGTGTGCCCGTACAGTGTCGACGTGTCCACGTGGACACGGCAGTGCATTGGCGTATCCGTGCAACATAGCTAATGACTACTCCTTTTTTAGAAATATTATTAAATATTATACTAAATATTTTATCTTGAATATCATATTTTTTTAAAAAATTTAGTATACTAATATATAGTAGTCACCATGAAAATGAAAGATTTCTGAAAATTCTAAAATTTTTTTATAAAGTTTTAATTTTAAATCTACAATGTGTGCGGTGAGATATATAAATGATTCAATATTATTACTAGTTTAAGTATTAGATATCATGGATATCACTTTGATTATATTTTTTAAATTTATTAATTATTAATTATTTTTTTAATATTTTATTATGTTATTCCTTCGAATGAACCTAGGAATCCTATAATATGCAATTTGAAAGTATATATGCATAATATTAATAATCTTATAATCCTCCTAAAATTTAACTGAAAGACATGACCGTAATCAGTTTCGTTACATTTTTCCTTTCAAAGTCATTATAGTATATGAAGAGACTCAATGAAGTTGAATTTGATCCAACTTCAAAAGCTCTATCTTTCAATTGGATTTGCCTGAGATCTAATATATTTTATTTTTTGGTATATTGATTTGCATGTTTTTTAAGGTGATCAATTCTATTTGCACTCATATATGTATATATTTTTTATAATATATATATTGTGTTGATTTTTTTTGATATTCTTAGAATTTATATTTATTATTATGTTAAAGTGAGTCAATATTACTGAAGTTCACATAGTTTTATGATTTTTAGGCAAATGAGTTGAGTTGAGGTTATTAGAGAACTTAGTTTCAAAATCAAACTATTCAGTTGGATTGTCGTTATTATCTAAATCTATATCAAATTTATTATTATTAAATTAATTATTTGTTATTTTTAATTTATATTTAGAATTTTATATAATATTAAAACAAAATTTAAAAAATTAAAATAAAAAAATTGGTATTCCATAATTATAACTATGTTGTATTAATTTATTTGAGTTGAAACTTGAGCCTCACAGTTGTATTGATTTTTTATCATCACTTTCTATCATTTTCTATAATTTTATAATTCACAATATGACTAGGAGTCTAGAACTTAGGAGAGGAGAGAGAAGAGAGCCAAGAGAAAAAAATATAAAATATGAGGAGATAAGAGAATGAAATTCTAAAATTTTTTATTTATATTTATAGATTTTATTTATATTAAAATAATATATATATATATATATATATTAATTTTTTTAATTTTAAAAGGGTAGATATCCGACAACAATCAGATATCAACTATAGTTGTTGGAAACAAATCCGGAGACTATATAATGACATACCATGCTTGTCCCTTTTGGTGTTGGATCCATTAAGTGAAATAGTAATGGGCATGACCATGAGGGATATTTTTTTTAAATTGGGTTAGACACGTTAGATTGTGATCCATGATTTGAGCTTGGTCTCTGATCATGGGTCACATGCCTCTCGATCGTGCCTACCAGGCTAGGCATGTGAGTTATACCTGGCCTAACACGAGGCATGGGCTGCCCATGGCCTAGCATGACATGAGCCATGCCTAGTGCCAACACGACCCTAGTCCAAATATTATTCTGGACTGTGTTGACCTTCGTCCAGGCATCACTAATTTGGGTTGTGCCCGTGCCTCGGCCTCCCACCTTTAGGTGTCAAATGGGCCAGGTTGGCTTGGCTAATTTTTTTTTCTTCAGGCCCAACTTGGTTAGCCTGCCATGCTAGGCACGACATGCTACAGTATTGTGCGGTGCTTGACACGACATGCTTCACAAAAGGGCAATTCTAGGTTAAAATAAAATTAGGGTTTTGCTGATGTGCTATCTTGCGACTGTGCTGCTTGTTGGGCGTACCGTTCATCTCCCGTCAGGCATCGCTGTGTTGGCTGTGGTGCGTTGGTCGGCACGCTATCGCCCGTGCCATTACCAAGTGCCAGACATCCATGTTGTGCATGGTACAACACACGGGCCGAAGACCCTCAACACGACATGACATGATTTGTGCTGAGGGTGTGTTCGGCAGGGGCCTGGGCACGCTACAGTGCTGAGCTTTGGGTCGGGCCAGGGTCGCCCGACCCGTTTGACACCTCTACTCCCACCCCACTTGACACCTAATTAATGAGTATTTATAATAATTTTTTTAGTAAAATTTATTTTTTAACGAGTCTATGAAGAAGGATTGTAGAAAATATCTGAATTTATTTTTTTTAACTTTACTATAGTTCTACTTTAGCCTCTAATTAGAATAAAATGTCAATAATCCATAATATTTGAATCTGTTGATCTATATTATTAATGATATTTCTATGCACACATCATTTGTACCATCAAGTATATATCAAGTTGATTTTGAATGAGTAAGGTTTGTCAGAAAAAATATCTCATTCAAGTCCAGATGATCTTGTAGTTCATGAGTCTGTTACAATTATGACTCACGATGAAACGAAGATTGATAGACTTCACCACATAGGATTTACTTAATATATATAGAGTAGATGATAGTATCTAGAGAATCTAAATGATCGTATATCCAATTTTTTTGATATTGATATTTTAATTTTTATCTAGAATAAATATAAATGTTGTATTCTTCATTCTATTTCACTAATAGTTTTATTTAAATTTTTATTTTTTTTATTACTTATCTTGATGATGCTAGGAATATTTAGATCTTATTTTGAGATATTTTGTCACACAAGATTGTTCTAGATCATATTAGTCGTAGGTGCATGTTCCCAATGAAGATCATTCCAAGTGAGAAGGTTAATTGCTTTAAGAGAAAACTTGTTGTAAGAGGATTCACTTATATATCTAATGTGAATTATTAGAATATTTTTTTTTATATGATTAAAACAAATACCATTTAGATTGTTGTTTCATTGTTGATATTTCATAGATGAAAGTTTTATCAATTAGATGTGAATATGTATTTTTTTATTGTGACTTTGAGAAGGTATATTTGGGAAGATTTCTTTGAAATATAATGAGACTCATTTCGTAGATTATGAAAAGTATTATATTATTTAAAATAATTACTGAGAGAGTTTGGTTTGCTAATTTTTATTAATATTCAACCTTTTTGGTTTACACTGATATTTTATAATTTTTTTTTATTTTTCTTAGAGGAGCTTATATTGAAGGATTTTGAAAGACTCTTATATTTTCTTGGGATATAGGCTGCATACTTTAGATAAGATTTTTTTTGGTCTTATGGGTTATGCTCCAATGAATACCCAGTTTGAGCCAGATACTGATTTTTTGTCCAATGCAACACAATCAATTGTCTCTACTACGTAAAAGAAAATCATATGAAATATTAATTAATTTTATTATTATTAGGTCAAATATAATTTATGCAGTTATTATATTTAATTACTTTCTTGATTCTCAATGATAGATTCAGCTAGATATAATTTTTTGCATATCAAAATATGTAAAAAATTTTTTATGCGGTAAGATTTTTTTTAGTGATCATGAGCATAACCAATTAGTCAAGTAGTATTCATATTTGAGTTTGACTTAGACATCAATTTGCATTACAAAGAAATATTCTATAAGTTTTAATACTTTTCTTAGAAATCATATGTTTCCTAAAAAAATAGAAGATATTTAATTATTTTAAAATCTAGTACAAATATAAAGTTTAGAGTAATGACTACGATCATCTATGACTTACTTTCAATTAGATATCTTCTTGAAGTGATATCTTTCCTAAAGATAATATTTCATGATCAAACAAAATATATAAAAATTAATTATTTTTTTTTCAAAGAGAAAATCTAAGATGAAATTCCTATTATAAAATTTATTCTTACAACAAATCAACCATCGTTATCTTCACAAATATTTAAAACAAGTTTTATCTCTTTTATTTCTTTTAAGTATAATGTTTTAGATCTTTATATATTAGTTTGTTGGGAGTGTTATGGTTTATGTCCTTTTTTGTTATTTTTACTTGTTTACATTATGGATAAGAACAATTAATATATGAGTTTCTCCAATCTAAATAGATAGTATTTTTAGGGGTTTTAACTAATATATTTCTATGATGTTATTGTTTTTAGTTGTTTATGATTTGAGTTTTCGCATATATTAATAATATTTTTATTGAATAGTTAAGCCAAAAATATCCAAACATTCTATAAAAACTCACTAAAACTCAATGATCAAACCCATATAGTTTGTGCAAGTTGGATTATGGCAACTCACAAATTGAGTTCCCTCATCCATAATATAATAAAAGAGAAAAAAAATTGTGAACCACAATATTTTATTTTTCAAATTGATACATAAAAGTTTATAATATTAAGATCACAGAAAAGAAAAGCAAATAATTATTTTTTCAAGATCTTCATTAATATGTTTATTAGTTAATTTGATGTTTGAATATAAGATAAAACAATGCTTAAATATTGAATCTATTTTGATGAAGAAGTATTTCACATGTATGTGTTTTTTTTTTCCTTGTGAAATATTAGATTAGAATTTAAATGCTATCTTGTTGGAGGTAATGACTCAGAAGAAAACTTGGATATATAGTACCATCAAGATAAGTAATAAATAAAGTAAAAAAAATTTGAGTACGATAAAATCAATGATATTTGGTGCTGAGTATAGTTTCCCTGTCTTTTTTTGGAGAGCGATTAGATGATCAAGATTAAAGGGATTGCCTACATAATCATCTGACTTCTCTGTAGATTTATCTTTGATCTGAGTAGAGTGTGTATCTCCCCCTTTTCTAGTTTAGATTTATATCTGGTGCTTGTGAAATATTTAGTCTTTGGTGATTAAGTTTCCTAATATCTAGTTTATCATAAGCTTGAATTAGAGTTAACTCGTGAACTACGATGTTATTTGAACTCGAGTTAGATTTCTTCTCATGAGATATCTTATTATCTCTAGAGTTAATTTGATTTGTTTTTATTGATACATATAATAATTTCATATGCGTATTATTATATTGTGAATTAACAAGTTTAAATATAGCCAATAAGTAACTCACTATTTTAATAGGAGTTTCAATTGAGATTATAGAGGAGTAAGGAAAAATAATGAATTTATATGTATCTTATAGATTCTTACTCTTCCTATGCTCGCTAAAAATGATTCAAGCTAAAAAAAGATTCTGTCAGCACCTACTAAAAATAATAAAGTAACCAACAAAACAACATTCCAAGGCCTTAGGTGTTATTTTATCTCATCATAGTGAGAGATCATTAACAAAATTATTACTATCAAAAACTTTAGGAGGTATGTTAAATAATTTCAATCTTAGATGTATGATTTGAATTAATACATGTTGAGAAAAGATAAAAAAACATTTAATCGATGAGATAATTTATAGTTAATATTATATCTTTCTAAAAATATTTCGGAATACTTCAATCAAATTAGAGTGTTTTGAGATGTCACAATTATATCTCTAGTATTCATTTTTAAAACCTCATCTTGTGAGGGTGTGCCTTTTACATGATGTCTAGTATATTATCACTTGAGCAATATAATAAATATTGAATTTATTAAAAATATAATATAATACATTATCAATTATTATTTTTTAATGATATTTTTATTATTTTTTATTATTTTATAAAATAATTGAAAATAAAAAAATTATTTGATAGATTGAAAAATACGTAATCTTTTGAATCATTTAGAAACATAAATACAAATAATAAAATACATAAATAATTTTTATATTTTATTAGTAGATCATATTTTTAATTTTACTAGAAATGAATAACTAAGTTGAGAATAATTAAGCAACTTGTTCAACATACTCATGTACTTAATAGGAAATTATATTGTAGAAAAGAAGACATATTACCCATCCCAATTATATCCAAATAAAGTCTTTCAAAATTTTTTGATTTTGCAAAGAAATATTAGTAAAACAAAAAATAAAACCAGACTTAATTTTTTGGTAATGAAAACTTATGAAACGAAGACTAATATGATATTTATGAATAATCAAAATTCAAAACACATAGAAGAACAAATGAACCAAGTTGAATAGTTATGAACACTATGATTTACTACTTTGAATATTACTTTTGAATGATTACTGTTGATTATTATACTATTCAAGAATAAGAAAAAAATATTAAAAAATAAGTAATTATCAGTAATGTGAGTTTTGTATTTTGTGTTGATAATGAGGGAATTTGATGTCCAAATACTTGTAACAAATCAAGATAGTTTTGATAGTCATTTTATCTTTATTAATAGTCTTCAATGTTCTCGAATTACCCTTTAAAAATCATTGTTAATATAATTCTGGGTCTTTTTTTTCTATAATATGTGTATCACATAGAAAATCCTTCTAGAAACTCTCTAGAAAATCACACACAAATACAACACAAAACCCTCTAGAAAATCACTCATAATATGTTGTCACACCCAATAATTTTTTTGTATTTTTTTTTGTGCAACTTCTTTCTTGTATGTTTATTGTGTGTACTTGTTGCACACAATGGGTAGAAATGACATGCTTAGGGTTTGACCCACGTTGTTCTTCATGTGTAATTGTGTATTGCACGAAGTGGGAGTTTGTCATAGGATGCTAAGGAGTGGGGGAGGTTTGCAATAGAAAAAGAACAAATTGGGTTCACCATATATTGTGGGCATTCATACACATACATGCGCACAACACACATAATTGCATTGTGTTGCCACAATGCACGTGTTTTCTCACTTTCTCTCTAGAAATCCTAAGCACTGAGGTCTTAGTACCTAGAATCTTAGTTCGAATATCATATTGAATAATTAAGACAAATATATCACCATATATAGTGGTCTAGTTGAATTGGGGTAGTCCACAAGTTAAATTCTTCCTTCCATACTATTATAAAAAGAAAAAAAAATAAAAAAATTATAAACCATAACATTTATTATTATCTTATTTAAAACAAATTTCTCTGATTCAATAATTTTATAAAAAATTATATAAAAGGATGTTATTAAATTTTTCAGATATGAAAGCCCATATGACATAACACAGTTATTCAATCTGCTTGATTGAAATGTATAGAGACATTGACTAATTGTATGATTCAAACATCAAAAAGAATGAATTGCTCCAAGAATTTAATATCAAACCAATTTTTACGCACGTGACCATCTTCTCTAAAATTTAAAAAATGATTAAAAGACTCGCATGCACTCTGAGCACTTTATTATACAAAGAAAAAAAATACAACACTGAAATAAAACAATACAACATATAAGTACATGAATAATATTTTTTATACATAATCAATCATGACACATGCTGTAGAAATCTGCATGAAAAAGTTGATTAGAGGGCCTTATACTATACGTTCTCTATAGCTACCAAAAAGAGTTGATATAAAAATATCTATTTATGTGCTTTACTATGATATACTATTTTGAGTTTTTTAATTGTTAATTCCAAGGAAGCATGGACACGGCTCCCTACTGCCATGTCCACGTGTCCGACACCTGGACACGTGGACACGGCACTGATACGTGTCCGATATGTCACGTGGCGTATCATTGCACAATCCTTATCCGATATGCCATGTGGCGTATCAGATGGTTTAGTTGGCAGTCATATCCACGTCTATACTGACCGACGTCCGACGACGTTGGTGGCCAACATTGGCCACTAGCAGGGGGAAGGCGCGATTTGAGGGAGAGGCAGGAGCGGGCGCGATTTGAGGGAAGAGACAAGGGCGGGCGTGTTTGAGGGGAGAGGCAGGGCCGGGCGGGCGGACGTGCTTGAGGGGAGAGGCAGGGGCATAAAATAAAATATTTTTATAAAATAAAATAAAAAATATATATTTTTATATAATATAATTATAAAATATTATTTTATAAAATAAAATAAATATAAATATTATCTTATAAAATAAAATAAAATATTTTTATTTTATAAAATAAATAATATATATTTATTATATATAATAAAATATTTTAATTTAATTTAATTTAATTTAATAAATTTTATAAAATACCTAATATTTATAATTAATAATTTTTATTTTTATTTTTTTATTATGCCGTATCCTAGCCATATTCGTATCCTAGTTTTTTAAAATTTGTCGTGTCCTTGTATCCTGTCGTGTCGTATTCCCGTATCCATGTCCGTGTCCGTGCTTATTAGGTTAATTCTTTAAAGTTGAACAAATATAAGGCGAGAACTATTTCTTCATTATGGTTAATTGCTTGATATTTATATCAACTCCTTTTATGTGACAACCAGTCAACTAGTAAGTGTTAATTAATGAGTGATTTCAGGTATCCAGATGACCCATTTGATAGAATATGGGAGTCTGACTCTGTGAAGAAGGCAAATTACCTTGTTGATGTTGCTACCGGTACCAAGAAGGTGACTACCAATAGGCCAATTGATATTGGCATCAATGAAATGCCTCCCGTGAAGGTGATGCAGACAGCTGTTGTTGGTACAAATGGTTCTTTAACATATCGACTGAACTTGGATGGGTTTCCTGGTTTTGGGTGGGCAGTTACTTACTTTGCAGAAATTGAAAATTTGGGGCAAGACGAGTCAAGAAAGTTCAGGCTGCTACTTCCTGGCCATCCTGACATGAGCAAAGCATTAGTTGACATACAGGAGAATGCTCATGGAAAATTTCGTCTTTATGAACCAGGATATCCCAATATATCTCTCCCATTTGTCTTGTCATTTAAATTCGGGAAAACTCCAGATTCTTCCAGGGGGCCACTCTTGAATGCCATGGAGATCAGCAAGTATCTAGAGAAAAATGATGGCTCTCCAGACAGTGAGTGTAACTATAGGACCTGGGTGTTCTGCGTCGTTATAACTCTAGTTCATCTTGCTTGCACATTTCAAGGCACCCATATGGTATAACTCTGTTGCATGATAAAAAATGAGGTTAGGTCATTGTTTTCTGCAGGAGATGTGATGGCTGGGATCATTTCTGATCACTTATCAGCCGATTGGGCTCAAGAAGGTGGTGACCCATGCCTTCCAGTTTCATGGTCTTGGCTGCAGTGTAACTCAGATGCTCAGCCACGAATAATTAAAATGCAAGGGCTTTCTCTTGAAGTTCTCATCTTTCCCACTTCTTTTCTTCCAAGTTCTCAACTTTCATGTGCTCTTCTCCAGATTCTTGTCTAATAAAAATTTGACTGGGAGCATTTCTCTGGAGTTGGCTAAGCTGAATGATCTGGTTGAACTGTAAGATCTGAAATTCTTTTTTCCTCTGGCTTATCCAGCCTAAGAATTTTGTGCCCTAATTGTCACAGGTGGCTTGATGGGAATTTGCTGACTGGGCCAATACCTGATTTTACTGGATGCACCGACTTGAAGATCATGTACATTTTTAATTGACGTATTGTTTTGATTTGATCATGGTGTTTGATACTGGCTTGCTGAAATAGTAAAATTTTCGACAGTCATCTTGAAAATAACCAGTTGACTGGTGATCTTCCTTCTTCTCTGATGAACCTGCAGAGTTTGAGGGAGCTGTAAGTTATCTAATCTCTCTGTAAGTTGTCAATCATTGCATTTTTTTTTTGTCAGTAAATATTGTATTTGATTCTACAAGTTTGATTAATTCTTGACTAAAATGCAATAAAAATGTAAACCATGCGTAATTCTATTGTTTATCTTTTGAGGACTAACTAGTTTAAGATGATGAGATTTTTAATTGTAAAACTATAAGCATATGATAAAATTAAATCAAAATTTTATGTGCATCCATAATGCTTCATTGCCACCATAAGTACCAAATTTGTGAATAATGTTTTATTACATATATTTGTTAGTTGATCACTTATTTAAAAAACTTCTCTAACATGAATTTTATTTTTTTCCTTTTTTTACATGATAAAGTGAAAATTAAATGTACTTCATTGGCTTATAAGAAATTGTATTAAATATTGTGCTTGAAAATCTCATTGTCGTAAAAATAAAATTATTGATCGAGCAATAACAATAATAAAAGAATTCATAGGTAGCTATCATAATTTTATTTTTAATTCTCATTTAAAATGTTATATGAGTTTTCTAATAAATAATTTGAATGTATCTAGAATGGAAGAAATTTATCTTTGTTATATTGTTATCATCAATAATATATATATGTATATATATATATATATATAATCAAGGAAGCATGGACATGGCTCCCTGCAGCTGTGTCCACGTGTCCGACACCTGGACACGACACGGATACGGCATAGATACGTGTCCGATACGCCACGTGTCGTATCGGATGGTTCCGTCGGTAGCCGTATCCATGTCTATAGTGCCCGACGTCCGACGACGTCGGTGGCCAACGTTGGCCACTGGGAGGGGGCGCGCGCGATTTGAGGGAGAGGCAGGAGCGGGCGCGATTTGAGGGGAGAGGAAAGGGCGGCGCGATTTGAGGGGAGAGGCAGGGGCGGGCGTGTTTGAGGGGAGAGGCAGGGGCGGGCGGGTGTGATTGAGGGGAGAGGGGCGGGCGGGCCTGATTGAGGGCAGAGGCAGGGGCAGGTGGGCGTGATTTAGAGGAGAGGCAGGGGCATAAAATAAAATATTTTTATAAAATAAAATAAAAAAAATATATTTTTATATAATATAATTATAAAATATTATTTTATAAAATAAAATAAATATAAATATTATCTTATAAAATAAAATAAAATAAAATATTTTTATTTTATAAAATAAATAATATATATTTATTATATATAATAAAATATTTTAATTTAATTTAATTTAATAAATATTATAAAATACATAATATTTATAATTAATAATTTTTATTTTTATTTTTATTTTTTTATTATGCCGTATCCTAGTCGTATTCGTATCCTAGTTTTTTAGAATTTGTCGTGTCCTCGTATCCTGCCGTGTCGTATCTCCGTGTTCGTGTCCGTGTCCGTGTCCGTGTCCGTGCTTCTTAATATATAATGAGTGTTCATTTTATATGTTTAATATAAAATGAATTTTTAATTTTAGTAGGATCATTATGAGACTTTTTTACTGTTTTGATTTTAGATGAGTTGATATCTAGGAAGAGGAATCTTAGGTATATTTTTTTTAAAATATTTTATTAATATTAAAAAAAATATTAATGTACCTAGAATAAATTAGTCGACAAAATTGCTAAAGCTCATCAAATAAGCCTATGAAAATAGGAAAATTATGCATTTGTAATACGATAAAAATATCTAAAGAAATCAAATCCTTTTTTTGCTTTTAATTTTGATACTCTACAATGTTGTTTTAACAGTTCATAGAAATCTTATGTGTTAATTCAATCAAGCCTAAGTCCAAACAAGTTATTCAGTTTATCTGCATGCATCATTCAGTAACTAGTCAATATATAAACTAAGGTGTCATGGGTACATAAAGCGAACCTCATTATTTCTGAAAAGATTGCGTATCCTTTTTAATTGCTTAACTTGAAACAATAATAATTCAATAAAGATTAATATTATTTTAAGATTAATATTTTTTTCTCAAATTCAGAGAATATGTCATGGTTTGCATTGCCAATGGTCATAATGTTTTTGTAGTGTATGTTAAATGGAATGTCATTTCAATATCCTTCCTAGTATACTTTATTGATTATTCTAAAGATTATTAGGTCACTAAACAAGATTTATAATGAAATTATATGTTTTGTTTTTTTTCAATCTCTTACTACACTAAGTTTAATGACAGATTTTTGAGTTATGATATATTTTTATATTAGTGGATAGTGTAAATGTACTCGGTGAATGCATACTTGATGATTCAAATAACCATGGTTTTCTTAATTAGAGAGAAATCATGAACAAAATATGTACACCTAAATATTTAGATGGAAGGTAAAAATATTTTTTTCCTTGATATAAAAGCTAATATATGATATGACTTGAGAGAATAGATATGACATTCAGTTGATTTAGAAGTTAGTGGCTAATGTCATTTTTCCTCAAAAATATCTAGGAACATTCTTATGTAGTTGAAATGTTTTAGTCCTATCTATAAAATGTATATATTTTTTTTTTAGTAATTTCATTTTGTGCATGAGGATTAATACAATATGTTTGATGAATTATTTCTTGTTCCTTAAAAATAAGAAAATTAAGGAGAAACATATTCTAAATTGTTATTAATTTTTTATATTTTAATGTCACAATAAAATTGAATTTTTATTTTTTAAATAAAATTTTATAAAAAAAATATAATTTAAGTTTTTTCTTTGAACATTGATAAATCATATATATTTAATATAATTCTCATAAAAAGTAACAAAATAGTTCATGATATCACATTTGATCTTTCTGTGATCCTCAAATATCTAAATGAATGAAAATAAATTTGTCATACTATGTTTTTAAAATTGATATACTTTACAATCAATGCATATTATTCATCTGATACTTGACTCTAAAATCTTCAACTTATCTAATAGTGAATATCTAAGTTAAGTGTGTACTATTAATGATTTAATGATAGTCAAGCACTTAAATAGACTCTTATTGGTAGAGAAAAATAAATATAATCCATCTTGTTCAATCATTTGAAGAGTTATTCTTATAGGCCATCAAATTTACTTAGAAATAGCAAAAAAAGAATAAAAATAACTTTCATAAACTTATTATTTAATAAATCAAGTAACTGAAACTAAATTATAATAAAATTTTGGAATTTAAATAATGTGTCAAAAAGAAAGATCTAACATCAACAGTGTCTTGTTTCTTAATTTGTATAATTATATCATTGACCATGATAATATTAGAAGTTTTAGATTTCCTAAAATAATAAAGGGAGTACAATCATCTATGAAATGAGTATTATTTCTTGAATTTATTATTCACAAGTCCAAAATAATGTGATATGCAGAAAAAATCACAGACATTGAAGTGCTCGACTGGAGCTAAAATAACTTAAGAAAAATAGTTTGTAATATTCTTTTTGAGTAAACATATTAAGGTCAATATGTGTACATATGAAAGGTCTAGTAATTCGTTGTATAGACTATAGAATCTGAGATATCCTTCACGAGAATTAAACAAAAATAAATCTCAAATTTTATTGCATGTGTCGTAATAACTAAGCTTGTTGGACACACTTAGATGAATCAATTGCTATAGATGCACTAGTAAAAATACATCAATCATTATTTATCCATATGACTCACCTCGAGGTGACTCATCCAATAGTATTTCACATATTTCTGGTTCACGATCTAAATCCTTTTTAAGTAGATAACAATGAATATGTATCTATTCTTAATTTTTATTGAGTTATCCTATGTGATCTTATGCTAATTATGACTATCTCTCATCTTGAGCAATACATAACATGGTGGTCGCTCAATCAAGTTTGCCTAAATAGAATAATGTGCCTACACAAAGCTTTCAAAAGCACCAAATGCACAACCACCAGAAATCACATGCCTTCATGTCAACATGAACTTAATGCTAGTCTAATCACCCCAGGCCCTTTTTCAATTCTGTACAAGCTTCTATTGGAGTCACAGGAACTTTGTTGGACCACTAAAAAATGGTTGTCAGCTATAATTACCAAACCACTTGCACCAAAAATAAAAACAGATAATAACAAAATGTCTAGGAATTGACCTCACTATTATGGTCGCCAACCACCAGTGAACTCCTTGTTGCCACCCAAAATACTATGTGCTACCCTCAATTTGCCTCCATGGGCTCTGATACTAATTTAAATTTGCAACTTATTAGGATTCCAAGGACATTTAAGGAGAGACAGGTGACATAAGAAAAATGCTCACAAACAATGAAAAGGAGAGATGGGTAGAAAAATTCTGCATGTCAAACAAACCTCAACTATGTTTAAGATATTTATAATATCATGAGCTATAGGAAGAAAAGATACATTGGTAGATTCCAATAAACATGGATAAAAGTTAACAAAACACATACATTCAAACTTTTCCATGAAGAAACAATATGTGGGCCGAGGGTCTATGCTTAATATCATAGTTGAATGGTTCTTTCTAAGAAGACAATGAGCTAAAAGTTACATACACTAAAATTCTTATTGATGAGGGGAACAAACACTTGGTGTTTGTTGGCCTCATCAATAAACGTTACCAAGAGCTTCTTTTTTTAAGAGATATCATGAACAAAATGAACCCATTCAATTATTGTTGGGATGAGGATGTGAAGCTTCTCATTCGAGGGAAGAATCTCAAGAAATACAACCTACTAATACAGAAGATATTTAGTTGTTGAGCTATGTTGTAACAAGGATCATATTGTCCAAACAAATTTTCAAATATTTTTGTTAACAAGTGCAAGCCGTGTCAATCAGAAAAATGATATTTGATGCATCGTAACCTTTGTCGCTGTCAGTGCAGTGATGGTTATTTTCAAATAAACGAGTGCAAGCCACATATTACCACAAAATAAACTAGTGCAAGCCACATAAGCCATGTCATTTTGTGTCATTTTCAAATAAACGAGTGCAAGCCATTCGTCTGTTGATGAGATTATACAGTGATGGTCATTGACAATGGGGATGACATAATTGTTTTAATTCACCTATTCCATGCTATGTTGTAGATAGTTACAAAAAGATAAATATACAAATAATGATATTTTTATTATTACAAGTGCCACATGTTACCACAAAATAAGAATTGGGGCAGTCAAGTACACACTATGTTCCCTCTAATAATTCAAAGAATGACCGCTCAAGCCCAAATAATGTATCACTATATACCAGTATAAAAATGATGAAGCAATCAACAGTTACTTGCCTTGATTGCTTAAAATGATGTTTGGCTTAATATTAACATTCAAGTCTTATATCTCAGTAATCAATGATTGTTAAATATAATAATTATCAGTTCTTATTTTGAAGAATAAAGCAATGTTAATGCACATTGTATTGCATTAAGAAAATGATAATAAATATCAATTTATGGATATTTTTATAGAACATATTTGATTGAAATATGTTGCTGATGTCATTTATGTTTGATGCACTGAATACATGCAGGTATGTGCAGAATAATATGCTATCGGGAGAGATGCCATTGGGTTTACTCAAGAAAAACATGATTTTGAAGTGAGTGTCACTTCCAGCACTACGAATTATATGTATATCATCTTTTTGAATGGTTGAGGTTTGCTAAATATAGAAGACTACTGTTGCAATTGGTTCTGTAAAATTTAATGTGAAATTTTCTTTGATTCATCATCAAAAATATATGAAACAACATAGGTACTATAGCAAGAAAAACAAAGGAGAATCCTAGCAATCTTATAAATATTCCAAGGCTGTGCAACATGCTAAACATACTTGGTCAAAAAGAGAAATAATATTTGTACATGTATAGTTTAAAGCTGAAAAATGAATATGAAATGGTAAAAATTCACTGGCAATGTGTACAAGGGGGATCACTTGTTTATTGGGCTAGTCGGTCTGGGTCAACCCACAAGTTACATACTTTCATTCATATCGCAGTAAGATAAAATAAATAAAAAATAAAAACTATAAATCACAGCACTTCTGTTTAAGCAGATGTATAAAGGTATAATACACTAAGTTTGTAGTAATTAAATATTATTGTAGTAATAATTTTATTTTGTATTTTTTTACGAGAAAGAAGCAGTTTATCTCTATGTATTTAGTCTGTAAATACTAGATTTGAGTTATTATATTTAGTTGCCTAACTGTCATAGTAAAGAGTAATGCGAGAAAAAAATTAGAAAACTAATCTTTTCAAGTAAGTTTCATATTCAAAGTATCTTATGAGTATTTGTTGATATCATAATGAACTTTTTCTTTATAATAGATCATAAAACAATTATTTCTCAACTTTGTAGAATTTAAAATTACCTCAAAAAAATATTTAAATTTATCATAAATATTTTCTCGTTGTAAACTAGTACTTAATTCAAATCTAAATACTTGGCTTACTGTAAGTCTTTGTGATCATTAAAAAGAGATCTATAACATAAGTGAATTTGCCGAGAGATATTTAAGAAATGATTGATTATACTGACTAGATGAGTTAAACTTGATTTTGTAATTATCAAATAGTTAATTTTTATATGATTATTTTGTAAGTAGTAGACTCAATTAAAAGTGTTGCATGAGATAAATATTAGTATCCGAATCAATATAATATCTACTAAAATATAGAGGTATCAAATGGGTTGGCCCGACCCGGCCCGATTTTTTCAGGTCCAACCAGGCTGGCGTGCCATGTCAGGCACGACATGCTATAGTATCATGCCGTTTCTGGCATGATATGCTTTTTTGGAGGGTAGGCCTGACATTAGCCCATGACCCAAAATCCTGTTTGTTCGTGCTGGTTCGTTTCAACTGGTTCGGGTTGGGTCAATTAAATTTTTTAAAAATTAGGGTTTTGGTAAAAATGCCACCGTGCTTCTATCGCCTGTCGAGCATGCTGAGCCTCGCCCGTCTAGTGTCGGCGCGTCATCCCCCATCCGACATCGCTCGGTCATGGGCTGGCATGCCGTGCCCACGTGCTAGGCACTTGTGCCATGCCTGGCACGACACACGAGCCGAAAACCTTCGGCCCGGCATGACTCATGCCGAAGGTGTGCCTGGCACGGGCCCAATCACGGCACTATAGGATGTCGTGCGGGGCCGGACCGACCCGTTTGACCCCTATACTAAAATACAACCTAAAAAAATTGATTTTTATAAGAATGTCAATTATATATCTCTTATATATTAAAATAATATCTCTCTTAGAATTGATTATTTTTATTTCAAAAAAGTATGAGTTTGTCAAGATAACTCATTTGGAATTTTGATCTAATATATTTCATGATTTGAGTGATCTCTAACTTATTTTTTTTATAATTAAAATATTATTCATTTAAACTAATTAAAATTATCATGTTATCATAAAAATTCATAAGATATTAATTTAAATTGAATTAAGTGACTACTTGTGAAATTGTCATAAATCATGTTCTTGGTGTATTCTTTAGGTCATATTATATCATTTGCATTCTACAAACTTTGTCTGAATGTACTGCTCAAAATTCAAGTGATTATTTTATGTATATATTTTCCTCAAGTGATTCTTTATCTGTGAAAAACTTCTATTAAAATATATATGAAGATCATATTGATCAGAAGAGAGAAAATATCCAATAATTCTCACCAAATATCTGAGTGAACTTATTTGTTATAAGTATTATCTTAAGGTAATCTATTTTTTCTTATCTAGGCATGTTCTCATAATGAATATCTACTTATAATTAATAATAGATTATCCTATAAGTCATTGTTCTAGTTTTCAACTCTCATTAGATTAAAATATATATATCTCTTCTAACATGATCTAATTTCATCTTGAGTAAGAAAATGTTTTAGGAAAAAAATGAGTATCTTATTACTCTCAAAAGAAGTATTAAACAAATTGAAGGAACATAGAACATGTGAGTAAAATAAAACTTATAATATTGAGTGTTGAGTTCTGAGTACAATATTTTATCTCTTTTAATAAATAATTGCATGATCAAGTTCATTGATGTTGATAGTAGGATTATTTGACTATTTGATAACCTTATCTCTATTCTGAGAAGGATATGTATGTCTTAATTCTTTTATATAGACTCTAAATTTTGAGCAGTTAAGTCTTTTAGTTTCAAACTCATAATGAACCTGAACTAGAGTTGACTCGTGAGATACTCTTTTGTTTGGACCTCAAGTGGGATTTTCATTCTTGGAAAATCTCGCTCTCTCTGTGGTAAACATAATTTGTACTCATTGGAATATACGATGACTTCGTAAGAATATTATTATAATATGAACCATTAAGTTGAAGTGTAGTCGATAAGCGATTCTCTCTCCTAGCTGGAGGTTTAAGTGTGATTATTGCTGTTGATGAGTAAGAAAATGTAATAAGGCTATATGTATTCTTTGAATTTTGATTCTTTCGGTGCTTGCTAAAAAATGAGTAATGCTTAAACATAAAATTTCAACACTTAATAAATTTTCTAATAGTTTTTATTGAATAATACTTTCATATTCCCTAGTTACTAGAATACCCAAGAAAAGTATATCTCAATATACTAAGTATCAATTTATCTCATCATGGAAAGTAACTATAGACAGAATAAGTACTCTTAAAAAATTTAGAGGTAAACTAAATAATTTTTATTCAAGATGTTAAATCTAAAAGGGCTCACTATGAGAAAGGACATAAGAGGGCATATGTTTGAAAAGATAGTTTGTAATTAAAATTGCATATCTCTAAAAATATTTTGGAATATTCTTTCTAAATATGGGTGTATAATATATATTAATTAAATAACTATTCATTCTTTCAATAATCTCATTCTTTGAGGGCGTGCTGACATATAAAATTTAGTATATAATTTTTTGATCCATATAATAAGTGATGAATAATTTGATATATATTCAAATACAATATTACTTTTTATTTTAATATTTTTATTAGATTATTTTTTTATCATTTATGAAAGTTCTAAAAAATAAAAAATATTTGTAATCAAACACAAAAAAGAAATAATTAATTGAATTATGAATAGTTATCAACAAAGGTATTCAAATGCTTAAATTCATATTGAGACTTATCTCTATTAGGTTCAAATATGTTTGAATATATTAGATCGAATTAATCTTTATTCATACTAATATGGTATATAAGATAAGAAGATTTGTTATATTTTTCTAACTGACATGCTTTATATTTTAGGATAGAAATATTTTTAAAAGTAGGATAAAATATTTTTAATTTGACTAATGATGAATAACCAAGTTGAGTATAAAAAAATAAATGATCTAACACAACCAAATACCCTTCATGAAATCCTAAAATTGAGTGTTTCAATCCTTCAAACTATTACATTTCAAGACATAAACAAACATATCATGATAAACTAAATAATATTGGTAATAAAAAGTATACAATGAAAGCCCTGATATAGGGAGTAAAATAGAATGGGACAACTCACAATTTGGTGCTCTCATCTATAATACAATAAAATAAAAATGATAAAATAAAAAATAAAAAATTATAAAATTATAAAATTATAAATAACAACATAAATGCAATAACACATCATACTTAAATAAATTTATATATTAAATATTCTTATATAATAAACAAAAATAATTGAGACAACTTATATATCAGGTGATTTTATCAAAATTACCAAAAAAAAAGAAAAATTATTTGAATGTATGTTATAGTAATGGTTCCATCTTGATTGTTCTCTTCCGAAAAAAAAATTCACCTTTATGAGTTTTGTCAACTCATGAAACACTAAAATAGAAGCTACATGCATTATTGCTTGATTATTATATTAATGAGTTGTGAGAGAAGAAAGTACATACTTGATCTCCAAAGCAAATATTGCATTTTAAGTATTTTGCTTGTAGGAGATAAAATTGTCTCCAAGAAAAGTACAATTCTTTATTGTAGACACTCTCTTGGTACATATTCTTATCCAACTCGAATCTGAATACCAAGCCAATTAGAAATGGTCATGATTCTTAAAAGAGGTCTCAAGTTCTAGAGATTTTTTTAAATATCTCTGTATGCGAATAACTGCATAAAGGTAAACATACTAAAGAGAATCTATGAATTGATTAATTATATGAGTTGTGTTTATTATATCTGATATGATTATTATTAGATAGTTAAATTTTCTTATGATTTTTATATAAGTTATAAAGTAAACTAGATGAGCTGTATTAGAAGTGAAGTTAGTACTTAGATTAATATGAGTGCTTGTTGGAGTACAATCCAAAAAATTAATCTTTGTAAAAGTATGAAGTATATATCTCCACTGTGATAAAATAATACTTATCGAAGAACAAGTCTTCTCTATATCAAGTATATGAATTTCCTAAGTTTCTTTGTTTGAAATCATGTCTAAAAATATTCTTTAAATTGGATGATTCCAATTCATAATCTCTTATAATTATAATGTCGTCTATATAGACAATTATCAAAATGATAATTCCATCATGACTCATTTGAAAATATAAAAAAAAGTCAGTGATACATATGTAAAAACTAATTGAGGTGATTGACCATGAAATCTTGTGAACTAGGGTTTTAGTAATTATTTTAGGTTATATAATATTTTTTATAATCTGTAAACTATATATGACTGTACTAATCAAAATGTAAGTGGTTGCTCCATATACATCTTCTTCTCAAAGTCATCTATGATGAAGAAATAGTTTATTCACATCTAGCTGATGTATTATTTCATTCTGAGAAGTTTCAAGAGAAATCATAATTTATACTGAAGCTAACTTGGCCAATAGAGAGCAAATATCATAGTAGTCTACACTAAATATCTGAGTGAATTACTTTGCTATAAGTCTTACTTTAAATAATCTATATTCTCATTTGAACTTATATTCATATTAAACACACACTTGTAATATACAATAGATCATTCTAAAAGTCATGATATTAATTCTCATTATCCCATTAAAATAAATGATTCCTTTGTCATATGGACCCGAAGGAGATTTTCCTACCAGGAAATCTCACTTTTTTAGAATCATAATAATTTGAATTTATTGATAACCATGACTATATGAGAAAATTATCTTATTGAGTATCAACATACTTAAATATAATCGATGAGTGTCTTTTTCTATTAAGTGTAATCCATGAAGGATTATAAGCAAGTGAGAGAATAATAAATCTAAGTACACTATTTAGATTCATACTCATCATAAGCTCGTTTAAAAATGAATATTGGTCAAAGAAGATAGTGTCTGTACTCACTAATATTTTATTAGTTTTTAGTAAAAAAATACTCACATGTTCTTTGGGTATTCAAAGAAAGACATATCTCAAGACATTAGATGTTAACTTATTTATCCCAGAGATTGATCAAGGACATAATAATTATATTACAAAACTCTGAAAGATAAACTAAATAGTTTCTCTCTAGGAAGTAGGATATGAAATAATATTGTTATATGCCGAGAAAGAATAAAAATAATATCTAATTGATGAGATAGATTATTATTAAAATAGTATCTCAAAAATATTTCTATTCTGATAACACGTAAGAATTAACATATATAAACTAACAATAATAATAATATCCAACATATCATACTTCAAATATTCTAATATAATAGGTGAAATTATTTGGAATAACTCACAAATTAAATGCTCTTATCAAAAAATTCAAAAAACAAATAAAAATAAATAAAAACCAAAATAAATAGAAATAATTTTTGTAAATTTGTTGTCTCAATGAATAATTATGATAATATGAGAGATTTTCTAATATTTAATTTCATCATTATTACAAGACTTTGATTATAGTAGTCTTATCATGATGAATGAATAATTTTTGAATGTCTATTATATTTGCAAACAATATAATAGATGGTATGATACCTATTCTTTTTGGATCTATTGATTAAGTTATAGAATCTTAAAGGATGACCAATGAAAATGAGATCCAATTGTTCTTGAGATAGAAGAACTCTCTATTCTTTCAAGGGATGAGTTAATGAATGATTTAATTATTGCTAAACAAAGAACAACATGAATCATAGTGAGCCATTTGATATCACATTTCATAGATAGGTCCTTGATAAAGGATTTTCTCTCAAATTATAACTAGCAAAAGTCTTTCTTTCCAAGTGAGCAAATAATTTATGTTTTTATAAATATAAATAATTATAAATATAGATTATTTATTTTGTCTTCACATTTCTAGCAAATTATAACTAGCAAAAATAAATACAATAATACAATAAGCACCAAACACGACTTGAACCTAGGCTAGCCTAGGTTAGCATGAGTTTGTTTCATGCTAGCCTGATTCACATCTAGGCAAGTCTGGTTTATTCTAGCCTAGCTTGGGTCAAATCCATATTAGCCTACTTCATTTAAGACTAGCTTGAATTAGGTCTAGGCTAGCTTGATTTAGGTTCAAACTAGCTTGGGTTGGCTAGCCACGCTAAAAACATCCCACATATGCTGATGTGTTGCATCATGCCATGTCACATCTTTTGCAGCACATGAGCTGGAAACCTCGGCACAACACTATTCCATGTATGGGTTCATGTCATGTATGGTTCATGTCGAGTCTGGCCTTGCCAAAAGCCTATTTTTGCTAGTTGTGTCTTGCCATGCCATGTTGCAGGCTGCTGACCCATTTGGACATCTCTAAGTCCACGTGGAGGTTATGCTTTGTTATAATGATAAATATATTTGTTTAAGGGAAATAAGTCTTGGGTTCGACACTTATCAAATGTAATCTATCTGATTTTCAAAGGTAATATTATTGAGATATTAATATTTCTCAGACCTCGCGTAAAAGTCAAAACCTTCTGCACTAGGTATGATCTATATCTCAATTTCTATATTATGGATGAGAACACCCAACTTGTGGAACATCCCAATTCGATTAACCCTTTATATAAGGATTTAACTTGTATACATTTTTGATATTGATTTTTTTTTAATTTTTTGAATTATTTCTCAATATAATATTAGAGCCAAATCTCTTTTGGAGTGAAAATTCTAGGATTGTATAGGAGTGTACACCTACACCACACCAACACATTGCACGTGGTATTGTTGTGTATCAAGTGCACACAATGAACTATAGGTATGATGCTTTAGTCGTTGTCCACTATCATTCATCATCTCATATAGTGTGTGCAATGAGGCATCAATTCCCACAGCATCCATGCTAGGAGTTGTGTGTGATTCCAATAATTTAGTGGGCTTTCAGGCATAATTTGGACAGATGAATTGTGTTTCGACTACACTTTGGTTCAGGCATAACATAATTTTTTGGCGAAATACAAATTTTTGTGTAGTTTGCTCATGCAATTTGTTTTCAGGAATACCCCTTAATTTGGTGTATTTAATGTTTGTGCATTTAGTTTTTGGGTATAAACTCTAATTTGAGTTTACAAAAATGTTTACTATGGAAGAAGTTAGAACTTTGATCCTTACTTTATTAAAGCTTCAAAATCAGAATTATGGATAGTGGGTTATCGAAGTCAGGATGTAATTTTTTGGTTATATAATGCTAGACTATCTAACAAATGAACTACCTAGTAAAGATATGAGAGAGAAATAGCTATTGGCAGATTCATACCTTTTAGTTGAGATGTGATAATCCACCGATATAAAGTTTACACCAGTTTTTTAATGTGCATAATATGCAAGATGTGTGAATTTGTTGCATCATTATATTCATCTCAAATGACAAATATATGATGCAATTATTTAATTTTTTTGTGATTGTGATTAGAAAGTATTATTAATTATGAGTAGGTTATTATTCACTTTACACAATTTCTCGATTGACTACTTAGTTTCTAAAGATATTTCTATCTAAGGTTAAGGCTATAGAGATTATAAGATTGTCAGAGAGATTTTTGAGTATGATATTCTTATATTCATTGTCTGATGAGTTTTATAGATATACTTTGGTTGATGAAGAGTTTTCACCAAGCTAGAGTTCCATTATCAAGCAGTTTAATTTATATAATAGGAGATATCTTGTTTCCCCACTTGCTAGCAGTCGAGGGAGTACTAGTCGTAATAGAGATAGAGGCAACAAGGCCTCAATTTAATGTACATACTACATACTTGATTCCAATAATGTACATACTACAACAGGTCATCTATTAGATCCATTTATAAGTCATCACAAAGCCTTTTCACTGTAATCCTTTATAAAAAAGAGCATTTAGGATTCCTCCCAAGTAGGGTAGCAAGATATCTTTCATGACCTCAATACAATTAAGGTTCTATACAACAAATCACTAGAGCTACTTAGGTTGGAGTTTCTACGACAACATCCTTTGGAGATGTGATACTTTCTTAGGAGAACACTAAAATATATTTTTTTGGGTACAAATGGATTAGAGGTGTCAAATAGGCCAGCCTTGCCTGGCTCGCCCAACACACGATACAATTCGGCCGTGCCTGATCTGTCACGGAATGGGAATGACATGTGCCGGGCCTGTTCACGGCACGGCTCGTGGTGTGCTGTGCCTAGGCCAGCCAGGCCATCTGTCGGGCCAGGCACGCCCAGGCACGCCCAGGCACAAAGGCTCGTGAGCACGGTATCTCGGCACGAGATACGATATTACCCGACCCACCCAGCCCGATGCCCTCGACCCAAACCGGACTACCCTAGGCTCGACGGATCTGAATTTTCTATCGAGTCCGAACTCGACCTACGGTCTTTATCGACCCAAGTCCGAGGCCCTTTACATGTTTGCCTCCACTGACCACTCTATTCCAGAAGTCGAAGCTTTTGGAATGGGAATTGTTCGGGTTGGTTCGATGGTCGAACTAACCTAATGGTAATAAAAAAAATTCAATTTAAGCCTTTAGATTTTACCTATAACGGCAATGGGACAGAATCCGACGGCCTTAAGAATTCTACTCATTTTTAAATTATTAAAAAAATAAAAAAAATACTTAAAAATTTTTTCTTAATCTATAAAATCCTCCCCCCTCTTTTGAGATTTATGTTTTAAAAACATAAATCTCTTGTTCTTTTCTCTCTCTCTTTCTCTAATTTTTTTTCTCTCGAGATTTTGGCTTTTCATATTTTGGGATTCGGCTTTGGTGTGGATTGTGGTGCTTGTGTGGTGTGGGCATAAAAAAGTTAAAGTTTACATTATACGATATATGAATATTTTTTTTATTAATTAGTTTTTTATGTTTTAAAATTTTAAATATTCTTCTCTCAGTCTAGTTTCTCTCTAGTCTAAAAAAATGACAAATAGTAATATAAATAATGAAAATGAAATTAATTATAATTTAGAAAATAAAAATACTATAAAAGGTTCGAGGCTGCTGAAATTTTAGTTTTTCAGGTTGTCTCAACCCAAATAAATAAAAAAATAAAAAAATTAAGACTACAGTAGTTTAAACTCATTTTAATATAATAAAATAAAAAAATATTAGAATGCTGGAGAAAAATCGACATGAGTATAAATATTATAAAAAAATTTTAAGTTGTAAGAGTTCATGTGTGACTGAGCACCTTAAGAAACATACCAAATTATGCATCATAAAATATAATGCATTAGATATTAGCAAACCCAACTTAATGGTGGCTTTTTTGAGATTAGATTCATTTTAGTTTTAAAGTTTACCACCTTCATATATTACAATGAGTTGGGAAGGAAAGACATGGTCAAACTGATCACTATGATGAGTTTTTCAATTAAATTTTGGAGAATTCAAGGGTAGTCAGTATCATGTAGTCATATGAAGATCTATTTAGATTCTAGTTCAATTCTTATAATTAATGTTTTAAAAAACATAATTGAGGCACACCTTGAAGAGTGCCCCAGGGCGAGACATGCAGAAAATGCCTTGAGGCACTTGAAAAAAAAAGGCTATGCACAAGATATGCATAAGCCTTCTTCTGTGAATCATTTTGAGATCCACTTTGAATGTGCTTTTCACTCCTTGAAGAAGTAAGCATATGCCTACCAGGTGTCATTAAAAAAATTTAAAAAATATATATTTTTGTAAAATTCAAAATATTGTTGATCATCTTTTTCGGTACTACTCGATAATTTTGATGCCGAAGCCAATATTATCTCTACTTTAGAGTTTTTACGGCACTCTTCAGTCAACTTTTGTATGTTAACGTCGATGATGAACTTGAAAATTCCGGTAGTCCACATCTCAATATTTTCGTACTGCTCAATAAATATATTTATAATTTTTTATAGAAAGTTATGTATTTATAATTATACATAATCACATATTATATATAGTTGTAAATTTAGTTACATATAATTGTATTGAGTTATATATACATGTTCAGCTTAATATTAATAATTATATTAATTTTTTAACATATAGTTATATATGTTAACTTAAATTATAAATATAATATATATAATTATAAATATTTATACATATAATTAATTAGTTATATATAATTATACATATAATTATAATTAGTTATATATAGTCAAACATATAAGTATTCAAATAATTATATATATCATATATATATATATAAATGGAGATAGTTGCATCTTAATTTATATAATTATTTATAATTATATATAGTTAATATGTGATTATATATAATATATAAAATAATTATATATAGATATATAGTTTTGTATATAGTTAATGTATAGATAAACAATTCAAATAATTTATGAATAAAGTAGTATCATCTCAAAAAATATATTTGAATACTCATATACATTAACATATATAATCAATTTATTAAAATCTTATGAATTTATTTTTATATTAATATTTCTTAACATTGTATAGATTAATATTTATAATATTTTTTTGTTTTTTTTGATTTAAATCAATTAAATTTTGATTTTAAATTTTAAATTCCTTTAAATTATATCTTGTTATTAAATTTTAGTCAAATTTATTATTATATATAGTAAAACATACATAGTTATATATAGTTAATTTTTTAGTCAATTAATGTATATAATTATAAATAGTTATATAGTTAAATATGTGATTATGTATAGTAAAAAAATAATTATATATAGATATTTAGTTTTGTATATAGTTAATATATAATCGTATATAAGTTAAGGTATAAATAAACAATCCAAATAAAATATGAACAAACTAGTATCATCCCAAATAAATATATATGAATACTCATATACATTAGCATTAATAATTAATTCGTTGACATCTTACAAATTTATTTTTTGATTAATAGTTCTTAATATTGTATACATTAGCATTTATAATATTTTTAATTTTTGTAGATTTAAATAAATTAAATTTTGATTTTAAATTTTAAATTCCTTTTAATATCTTATTATTATTTTTTGTCAATTTTATTGTTATATAGAAATGTGAATGATTAAATATTATTATTTGTATTTTTTTCATGGTGGATTCCTTCGATTTGAAATAATCAAGAAAAGATTTTGTATTTAAATATGTTATTGAAATTTTTGAGGAGTAATATTTGAAATGTAAATTTTATAATTAAAGTTACATGTGAGTAGAGGTGTCATTTGGGCCGGGCCGGCTCGGCCCGGCCTGACACGAGGCACAGAACGATTTTGTCGTGCTTGGGTCGGCCTGGCACGGAAATTTTCCATGCCTGGGCTCGTGCCGTGCCCGACCACGTCACAATCGTGCCGTGCCCGACCACGTCACGATCGTGCCGTGCCGTGCCGAGGCCAACCGGGCCTCGTGCCATGTCAAAATCAATTTTTTTAAAAATTAGGGTTACGGGGGCGACGAAATCCTAATTTTTTTAAAATTAGGGTTACTGGCGGGCCCAATTCCTAATTTTTTTTTAAAATTAGAGTTTCGGGCGTGCCCAATTCTTGTTTTTTTAAAAAATTAGGGGTTCGGTGCGACGGCGCGTGCTGAAACCCTAATTTTTTTTAATTTAGGGTTCGGCCTGACCGGGCCGAAACCGGCAAATCTTTCCGCGGGCCCATGCCGGGCTGAACCCCCACAAAACCGTGCTGGGCCAGACACGAAAGAAAGGTCGGGCCTAAAAAAATGGGCGGCCCGGCCAGGCACGTCCCGTTTGACACCTCTGCGTGTGTGTAGTGGATAGACTCAAGCATCACTTAGCTGAAACTCATCATGATATGAAATCATGTCCTAAAGTTAGTGAAGATATTATATTGAAATTCAAAGAGGTATTAATCAATTAAAAGGATAAAGAAATGAAAAGAAATGAATTACTTAAAGAAATTATGATGGATCCAACTTCAATGAATGAGAGTGTCTAGTCCATAATAAAATGTATCTTAGGGAGTGGGAGTGAGAGATTTATTCCTAGGGGACCCATGGATAAATTTATTACTTTACAAATTTATCAAAATATTTTGAATTCAAGGTGAAATCAAGAAGAAATGAAAAAAATGGGTAGAAAAGTTAGTTGGTTTATTTATTCAAAAGGTCTCTCATTCAACATTATTAATAATCCTTATTGGATTCATATGATAGATTTTATTATAAATTTTGGGTCCGAGTTTAAGCCCCTATCTATGCACGAATTGTGTTTATGAGTCCTTAAAGAAGAGATTAATGATCTAAGTATCATTATAAAAGATCATAAAAAAGTTTAGAAATAATATGAATGTTCAATTATGTCAGATGGTTGGATAGATGGAAAGATTAAGTGTATTTTTAATTTTTTTGGTAAATAGTCCTGCTGACACTTGGTTTACAAAATTAATTAATACTTTTAATATAATAAAAAAAGGAATTAATGTTCAAATATCTTGATGACGTGGTCGAAGAAATTTGGGAGGAGAATATTGTGTAATTCATTACTGATAATGCTTTTAATTATATGAATGCTGGAATGAGGCTCATGAAAAAAAAAGAAGATTGTAGTGGACTCCATGTGCTGCACATTGTATTGATATGATGTTGGAAGATATTAGAAAGTTAAATATTCATGATACTACTTTAGCTTGAGTCAGACAAGTAGTGAAGTTCATATATGACTATACTTGAGTTCTTAGCTTGATGAGAATATTTACAAAAAATAATAAACTTCTTTGTCTAGTAATTACATGATTTGTTATTGTATTTCTTACTCTCCAAAGTATTTATAAGCAAAAGAAAAGTCTTTTTGCAATGCTCTCCTCAGAAAATTGTTGTTCAAGCAAATAAGTTAAAAAGGTAAAAGGTATGAAAGGTTAAAGTATAATGTTGTTTGATCCAAATTTTTGGCCATATATATTTTTTGCATTTAGACCACTATTCTATTTGTTAGTGTATTGAGAGAAGTTTATTCAGAAGAAATACTAACCATGAGTTATATTTATGAGCTGATAGATTATGTTAAGAAGAAGAATGCATTTAATTATGGGGGCATGGAGTAAAAATATGATCTCATTTGGAGAAAAATTCATTCAAGATGAACTCCACAATTTCATCTACCTTTACATGCAACATGTTATTATCTTAATTTTTAATTATGATATGTGGATAAGTTCTCTAATGTTGATTAGGTGAGGAATGAATTATTTGAATGCATGAATAAAATATTAGTTTATGAAGAACTTTTAAAAATTCATATTCAGTTGGACTCACTTGACTAAGTAATGGGTGAATTTGGGACTCGTATTGTAATTGATTCTTGAATATTAAGAAGTCCTACAAGTTTGTAGATGCATTTTGGGGGTTCAACATCAAAGTTGCAAAAGTTTGTTATTCGAGTTCTTAACCTTAATTGTAATACTTCGTGATGTGAAAGAAATTGGAGCACATTTAAATTGGTAATATTTTTATTTTTTTAAATTTTTGTACATGTATTTCTATTTCAATGATAGAGAATTTTATTTTATTTTAGCACATAATTTTTTTATTTCATTATTTGCAGATATATATAAAAAAAAGAAATAGACTTGAACATTAAAGGTTGAATGCTCTAGTTTATGTAAGGTATAACACTAAATTGAGACAACAAAGTCTATAAAGGAAACAAAATATTATTTCATTTATGGTTAGAGGTGTCTAGTGGGCCGGGTGGCCCAGACACAATGCGACATAGTCTATAACTATCTTTGAATCGTAGTTATGTTACCCGTGGCATGACTTGTGTCATGCTAGGTTAGAGTTGCATGAGTCTCTTGTTGTGTCAGGCATGACAATATAATTTGTGGAATGGTTGAAATTTAAAAAAATGTAGCTATTTTTTTTATAATGGCTTCTTTTCTTTTATGTGGTCGCAGGTCATTCGAGCACCTCGACATGACAATGACAAGATAATACTTATATCGTGTCTAATAAAAAATAATTAATACACTTTTATTGTTCTTTCAGATTGCATCCCATGATTCCATTGTAGAAATCCAATGACTATTGGATCTTTGCTCTAAATAATATTACAAAATAAAAAATATATATATTAAAAATAAAAATTTTATAAATAGCTTATTAATATATTTTTTTTACAATTGGTTTGTAAAATCTTCATTTCTCATCTCATTGTTCTAAAATTAATTGTGTTATTTCGTTGCTATTTTTTTAAATAAATTATTATTTCATTATTATTGAGTGTCGATATTAATTTGGTGACAACTGACAAGTAGCGTTTGCCAAGCACAATATAATGAGGTGGAGCATCCAAAGTGTATGTCGTATACATAAAGTTAAGGTACACATTGCAATTATGTTAGAATTAATTTTTTTTGTTTAGTAATCATTAGATTAATAAATAAATTAAAACAACACTTTTCTCTTTATTATATTTTTACTCTAATGTCATAAATTTTTAAAAATAATAAATATGATTTTAATAAAAATAATTCATACATAAACAAATATTTATAAAAATAACATTCTTTTTATGTTAGAATATGCAAATTTCAGTTGCCTGAATGTATTTTAATATTATTAAAAATAAAAATGTTAGGTATATTAAAAAAGATTTGACATATTATATATATTGTAAAAAAAATATATACATTAAAAGTACTAGTGACACTGGCTATTTTTAGAGACGTGTTGATTAATTATATAAAAAAATATGATATAATATATCTCAGGAAAATCTAACTTAGTGATATGGTATTTGAATTTTGATTAATTTCATATTTATTTCTTTTTTATTTATTGTAATGACTTTGGGAGGAAATATATAACAAAATTAATTATTTGTGGAGTCTTTCGATTAATTTTTTTGAGGATCATAAAGTAATTAAAATTATATAAATTTATTTTCAGTCTAATTATCTTAGAATTCTTAGGTTTATCAGTAGAAATAATATAATAAAATATTTTAAATTAGAAAAATAATTAATAATTAATGAATTTAGAAAATATAATAGAGTAATTTTGGTAATGTCTGACATCTGGATTAGTCATTATAATACTTCACATGACTCACTGACTACTATATCGATTATAAGTAAAAATTAAATAAAAAACATTTAGAATTTTCTGAGATCATTCATTTTTACGATGATTTCATCTTATATGAGTGTGACAAGAATTTTTAGGGAATAGATATTCAAAATAAAATTTTTAGTATTATATAGATATTACTTTAAATAATGGTATCGTGATTAACATATTTGTTAGAGTTATCTAAGACAAACCCATAAATGATATTGTTTATATTAGGTGTATCTATCACACAATTAATCTAATAGTATAAACAAGAATGAAAGTTATTTTTTTCATATTAGAAAACATAATAAATTCGCTAAGATATTTTAGGATATCAAATAGATAAAAAAAAGTTTGCACTCTATATTTTCCATCATGTCTAAAAAAAATATAATCTAATGTCAGATGCTACTTGCATTATACCTATATGACACTAGAATTATGTGTTCGCTACCAACACGTAATATTTGATTATGTCAAAAGTAAAAATAATAAATTTATTATTGAAGATTCATAATGATAGATATAAAATTTTATTGTTAAAATTTCGAAATTTATTTTTTGATATGGCGAATATTTATTTATTTATGTATATTCTCATCATTTGTATTGTGCTTAAATATATATGTAATATTAATAATATATTTACCATGTACTTAGATATATATTCAGTCACTTTATTATTTTATTGCTTATATTGATCATAGGGTTAAGTTGGAAGAGGTATAAAATATTATAAGATATATATCTACTTGCATGAACCAAGTAGACGAACCTAAAAATTTGATTTATAAAAAATAAAATAATATATTAACATATTATAATATTAGTTATGATAGATGTAATGAACATTTAAGTAAGAACAGAAACACCATATTCATATATGATGATTATGCTATTTTATTAGCTAGAAGTAAATGATATGGTGTTTCATCAAATATTAGTAAATTGTCTTAGTAATTAATTATTAATTATTATTTTATATTATCATATATTGATAGTAAGAATATAAATATATTGAGTTGGAGAGGTTTTAGATGGATTGTGCCCTACCATGCCTACCTGACCTGTTTTTTGGTGGCACAGTCGGATCATCGTGCCTTGTCGGGCACAACACTACTCGATAATGGCAAGCACGACATGGCCTTTGGCCCAAATTAGATTAGATTCAGGTCGGGCTCTGGCATTTTGGGTCATGCTGGTTTGGGCTCGGAAATGCCAGCCTAGTTAGGAGCCTAGGACTAATGGATTAGGAATAGGAATTAGGAGTGTAGGACTAGGACCTAGGTTGACTGGTCAGCAGTATTTGTCAGTAAGAGTCTGAGACCGACTCAATTCATCGTCTCACCCCCATCGGTTGCAGAATGTGATTAATGATTTAATTTTTTTTTAATTTTAAATATTAAGTTATACCCTATGAGTTGCGATATTATATTATTTATTTATTTCACATTAATTTTAAAAAAATAAATTCATAAACACAAATTAGCAAAGTTTAGAATTCAATATCAAATCCAAAAAAAATAAATAGCACAATGTCACAACAATATAAAATAAAAATTATTAATCATAATCATACAAGCTTAATCACAATGTCAATTGGTATAAGTATGCAATTGATCATCATTACATAATTATCTAATGGTATCACTAGTATTAGGCTAAACTTCCTTTAAGTCTCATAAGTTATCATTTGTCAGTAACTCCTTTACTCTTGTTTTAGTATAATTCTGGATGCTCAACCTCGAATCTTCCTAGTCTTTCATGTATGTTAGTTTCTAAATAATATTTGACTGTAACCTCGATCTATTAACAAAAATTACATTAACTACAATAGAAAAAACAAATTTCTATGTTACGCTCGATTCCGAATGAGTTAGTAGATCCCGTGTTATCTTAGATAACACGGGATAGGTGGACTCATATGATTTTTACTATTGTAAAATATCAAGATTTTTGTTATTGTTATGTAATAAGATAAAATAATAATTGATATTTAAGTACCGAGATAGCCCACTCTTATTCAATAATCAACCTTATCGTTCTTCCTCGTTAACTAAATGAATAAGTCATCATCTTCGAATATGGTGTTCATTTTCATACTCGGAACCTGACAACTACTATATTTCTAGTATCGTAGTATATAAATAACTCAATCAACTTATCATGAATAAATTATTCTGGTTGGTGTTCTTGGTTCATGCATGAGGATATATGTCAAAATATTTTTATTTATTTTATCTTAACCATAGAGTTTATGTAAGTAGCCAAACAATACAGAGATAGAATGATGGATTATAACCTTAAGTACTTGGTTTTTATCTCAATATCTATGTAATTAAATATTGCTTCATTTCTAAACTTTCTAAATATGTCATTAATGTTGCATATGTACCTGAGTGTAATGCAAGTGGTATGAGTATAAATTGACGAATATATATTTGTCGTATCATAAAAAATCTTTGAGAATTTTATAAATAAAATTTTTATATTATAGTTTAATCGTCAATAATAAGTTCGTCATTTTTACTATTGACGTAGTTTGATATTACGTGTTCGTATCTAATAAATAATTTTAATATCAGGTAGGTGTAATTTTAATGGTGTCTCACATTCATTTAAATTTTTTTCTTTTTTAACCCCGCAGAAAAATAGAGACTACTAAACTCTTGTTGTCTGCTAGATATCCGAAGCTATTTTTGTGAGTTGCTTATTTTTTTTAAAGTGGGAGAAATAATTTATCTCCACTTGTATAATCAGGTTAATGATGTGATATATATATCTAATATAAAAAATATCTCATAATGATTTATTTTTAATGGTCCTAATAAACATGTTAATAACTATTTCATTATTAGATATGTTATCAAATTTCATATATTTATTTTATTTTGAATATTATATTTTCTAAAGGTTCTCATTATATACTTATATATAGTTGGGTCATCATGAAGATGGAGAATCTCTAAAAATTTTAATATTTTTTTATTTAGTGTTATTTTAGAATCTATATAGTGGGCGATACGACATGCAAAAAATACATTATCACAACTAGTTCAGATATCGAAAATCACAGATATCAATCCATTATATTTTCTAAAATAATTAGTTATTATTTATTTTTCTAACTTATAATATTTTAATATGTCATTCCTAGATATAAACATAGAATCCTACTATATACATGTTAAAAATAAGTATCCATGATATTAAATACCATTGGATCATCTGAAAATCAAATCAAAAGATTCATCATTGTGATTCGTTGGATTATTCATTCCTTCCCTAACTTATTATAGTATAAGAAGGGGATCAACATAAAATCTCAACTACATCTAGCCTCAAAGATCCCATTGCCTAGTTGAGTTTGCCTATGAGTTACTGCACAATATCTTTTAGTGTAATGATTGACATGTCTCTTTAGATGTCCAGTACCAAATATATTTCTACAAGTATATATTTTATTATTATACTTGTCATATGCACCTGGACCTGCCATGCAAATGCCCTCGCCCAACTACATGGTGGGGTTGTTAAAAAAACCCACTATTGTATAAGATGGGGTGGGCTTTGTTTTTGATTAAAATATTATTTTTTTTAAAATAAGTTTGGTAGGTCGGACACGATCAAATCGGATTGTGCTTGAAACCTGGTTTGAGTTTTAGGGCACGGTAGCCTACCGTGCAGCTACACTATGCTTATGTGCCAGGAACTCATGTCCTGCATAATGCAGCATGAGACCCAAAATCCCTTGGGCCCAGCACGGCACAAGATGTGCCTCCAGCCTCCACATCCTTGGTCTAGGCATGGTTCTGGACCATGCTCGGCCATTCACAGCTCAGTCTGGCCATGCCTGGTCCGCTTGACCCACTTGCCACCTCTATTGAGTTGTGGATATCATGTAAATTCACTTATTTTGTGTTATCTAAGATGACGTGTGATTTATTGATTTCTTTTGTGTCTAGCATAATATTGAAATTTATTTTTTATGAATATTATTTTAGATAGGAGATCAAAATTGTGATTCAATACTATAAAAGTTTTTCATACTTAAAGGACTAAGCAAATTAATATATGAGTATTATGGATAAAATTAAAGAGTTAATGGACGATGATTAATGTGATATTGAGGCTATTTAGGCTAACGATAATGCTAGCTTTAAAATTAGCACAATATCATGATTATTAGAGAATTGATGTGCGGTGTTTGTTGTTTTTGCTTATATAGTGATTTTGTTGTTTACTTAAATTATTTAATTTAATTGTATTGTTATTTGTCATACAATACTTTAAGGTATGAAAGTAAAACATATATATTTTTTTATTGAGTTATGAAATATGAATTTTATTTTTTATTCATTTTAATTTATACTACAATGCAATTAAATTTTAATATTTTTTATTTTTAAAATAAAATTCTACTTAAAAATTTAAACTTAAGAATAAAAGTCTGTGTTGCAGTGGTGCAGTAGCATCGGGATCAGAATTGCAATGCATAGTGACAACAGTGCATTATCATTGGGATTGGCATTGCACTACGTAATGTCGCTGCCCATAAGGCACATGCCACAAGCCACTAGATTGCCCACTGATTATGGTGTGCCATTGCCATTGGGCAGTGGCCAATGGCAATGCCAGACTCGGTCATGAGGGTTGGGTTCAGGGGTGGCCTCTCTGGCCAGGGCCATTGGTAATGTTGTGTCATTATCTGCCAGACTCAGCACGACTAAATTTAACCCAACATAACCCGACATGATTGGTTCTTAAAGGTGAACCAATGGGCCTTGTAGGTCTAACCTACCATGTTTCCGCCCTAGCACAACATGATCTAGGCACCTATTTTGTGCTCTACCCGACATGGCACGATGATCCGATTGGGTCCTGCCATGGGGACAAGCACAATCAACCATGTGGTGGGCTTTTAAAAAAAACCCAGCATGTCATGTGCCATGCCCCGGGCTAGCATGACCCGAGTCCAGACATTGTTCTGGACCGGCCATGCCGGGCCAGACAAGGCTCAGTCAAGCCATGCCTCGTGCCCTGCTCAGGCCACTTGACCTATTTGTCACCTTTAGTACGATATGATGCTTTGAGTATAATTTTCTTAATTGGTTAGTAATATATGATCAATTTGAGAATTAAAAAATAAAAAGAGCTAATGCTCTCAAATATTTAAAAAGAAATTTTACCATATGAGAGAAGAGATATGATTTATCTTCTTTAATTTTAAATAAAATCTGAGTTTTTGGATCTTGCAAATAAATAATAATAGATATAAAAATAAAATTATAATTAAATTATCTAAAAACATAATTTATTGAAATTATATTGAAAAGATAATCATGAATGATTATAATATTATTAAAAAGTAGAGAATCAATCTTAATATTGTCATATTTAATAATTTTAGAAAGTTTATTTTAGTTATAATAATATTCATAAACTATAGAAAAATAAAAGTGAATAACAATGATTATTTGTGAAGTGAGTCATGGTTCATGTATTGATAATCCTTGTATTTGAATAGTAATTCGAGTGACAAAACTAGTAATATATGAAGTAATAGTATAATGATGAGTTTTATTGTTTGTTCTCTGGTAAGTATCATAATGAGTGAATTATGTGACAATTCATGAATGATTCTGACCATCAATTTGTCTGTGTATTATTTTGACATTTTTTTTAGAAATTATATTTAATAATTATTTCTTGTTTGACTCATTATTCAATAATGTGTACCATGAAAAGTGACTCTATTTATATACTTTGTGATAATCTATCTCCATACTTAATATGCTACTGGATTTAGGGATTCTAAAAAATACTATTGAAATTGAATAAATATTTCACCTGAATGAATAATAAATCTTAATTTGGAGGGTATTCTTTTAAAAAAAAAAAAACCTTAACTTGCCTCAAAATCCTAATTGTTTGGGGTACAATTGTTTAATAGCTATTTTGTATCTGATAATTAGCAAAAAAAACGTGCCTACTACCTTTCTCATGCCAACTATCGTGCGTTCCTATTGCCTTGCTCATGTGAACCACCATGCACTCGTGCACCTGCATGAATGCATAATGATCATGCACCATTCTTCTAGAATGTGTGCATGCACTATGCTGATATACTGCATGTGATTTTGCATCTAGGGTACGTAAATCTTACTCACACACATATCCTAGGATTTATTTTTTATATATGATATAACTCTGATGCCATGTAGACAACTTAAAGTTAGAAATAAACTCAATAATCTTGATGATTAAAAATAATTAAACTAAATTCTTATATAATGGATAAATGTGATTGGAGCAACTCACATGTCGGATATTCTCATTAAAAATACATTACTATGAAAAAAAACTAAGACTTTAAAGCAAGTTGCAATACTAACTTTATATATATTATCATAATCTTTTCTCTCTTTATTTAATGTGAGATTTGATATAACTTTTACCATGTATCCTATTGACTTGCTCTTGTTGAATGTTATTATGAACCATTTCATGTTAGTTACAATGGGTTAATTCAATTGGTAATGACAAACTCATGTTTGTAGTTCACATCGTGGATACATGAATATGTCATTATTGAAAATGAATCAAAGTCTTATTTGTAGATAGATCAAAGTCTTATTTGAAAATGGATCAAAGTGAGTTTTGTAGAAAATATGTCATATATGTTTTGAGGTAGCTCACAAGTTGAGTTCTCTCAAATAATATAAAACAAATAAAACCATAAAAATAATAAACTAAAACTTAATGCCCCCCTTTAAATTAGGGTGCATATGTTATAAATCCCTAGCTTGGAAGAAGGGAAAGTATTTGTTTTTGCTTTGAGTGCATTCATGAAGATGTATGTTGTTTGATCGCTAGTAAGTATGAAGACTTAGAGGTGTCAAATGGGCGGGCATGGGCTGGCTCGAGTCATTTTAGGTGGCCCAATCTGGCCACCATGTCGTGCCCTGCACGACATGGTCCCATCACAAGTGACTCGACTGTGATGAAGCTGGGCTGGGTCGTGCATGGACATGCTGGTTCTTGACCATTTGGGCAGGATTTGGAGTGAGATTTGGGCTGGGTTTGAGATTAGGTTCGGGCAGGGCCTGGGTTGGGCACTGGCCGGGTTCGGGGCGGGTTCCATCATAGTTCGAGTCGTTTAGAAAAATTTTAATCCATCATATTAAAATTATTAAAGAATTTAAATTTTAATTATTTAATACTTAAGATAACTTATAGTTAAGTGTTAAATTAAAATAAAAAAATTAATTTTTTATTTTTAATTTATTAAATTAAATAAAACAAAGTATAGTATAATAAACAATTAAAATTCTTAACCTATTAGTGTCTGAATTAATAAAACTAAAACATTAATACAATCAAATACAAAATACTAAAAACATAAATGAAGATTCAAGAAACAAGAATCACAGTAAAATGATAAAAAAAATAAACAGAAATAATTTCAATCCAAGAAAAATAATTGAAGATGAAAAATATTGTCAATATTACAGCATATGATCAATGATGATATAAAATAAGTATTTATATTTCAATCGTCATCAATCGTTAATCGTCATCACATCTTTAATATCTTACTGATCATTAATATAATTATCAACTCTTCCGCTTTTACTGCAGTCCCAGCATGATCTTGGATGCCAAATTTGAATTCTTTCAATCATTTATGCATGTTAATACCTCAACAATATCTAATCATAATTTAGATCTCCTATCTAAATCATATTCACCACAATAGAAAAAATAAACTTCGATATTATGCTTAATACCGTAGGAGTTAGTAGATCCTATGCCATCATAGATAATATGGGATAGATGGACTCATATGATTTTCATCACTGTAAAATATCAAGATTCTTATCGTTAAAATATGATAAAATTGAATAGTAATCAGTATCTAAGTATCGAGACAGCTCGCTCCTATTTAACGGTTCACCCCGTTGTTTATCACTTACTACCTGAATAAAAAAATTGTCTTGAATATGATATCCATGTTTATTCTCGGAGCTTCATGATTACTACTACCATACCTATTATAGTAGTATTTAAAGAGCTCAATTAATTTTTTATGAATGAATTCTTTAGGTTGATCTTCCTGATTCTTGCATGAGGATATGTATCAAAATATTTTTTACCTATTTCACCTTAATCCTATGATCCATGCAGACAGCCATATAATAAAGAAATGGAATGATGGACTAATACTTTAAGTATTTGATTTTCATCTTTACAATTATATCGTTAAGTGTCGGGTCATCTCGAAACTTTCAAAATATATTACTAAAGTTACATATGTACCTGTTTGCAATGCAAGTCATGTGAGTATAAATTATCGAACATATGTTTGTCCTGTCATAAAAAATCTTTAGGAATTTTATAAATAATATTCTTGTAGTCTAGTCAGTATTGTTAATAATAAATTCGTCACTTTTACTATTTATGTAATTGGATATCATGTGTTTGTATCTAACATACGGATCCAACATAAGGTATGAGTAATTCTAACAGTGTCTCACATTCGATTGAATTTTTTTTTCTTTAGATCCGTAAATAAATAGAGACTACCGAACTCTTGTTATATGTGAGGTAATACGAAGAAATTTTAGTGAGTTAATTATATTTTTTAATACGAGGGAAATAATCTTAATCCCTACTTGTACTACGAGGTTAATGATGTAACACATGCATCAAATATGAAATATCTTTCATAATGGTTCATCTCTAATAGTTCTAACAAACATGTTAATTACTACTCTATTATTAGATGTATTATCGAATGTGATACTAAATATTTTATTTTGAATTTTTTATTTTCTAAAATTTTTATTATTTACTAATAAATGACAGAGTCGTCATGAGGATTGAGAATCTCTGAAAATTTTAATATTTTTTTTATTTAGTGTCTATTTAGAATCTTCATAATGGGCGGTAAGATATGTATAAGATGCATCATCATGATTAGTTTAGATATCAGACATCACGGATATCACTCAACTATAATCTTTATATTCATTAATTATTATTTCTTTTTCTAAGTTATAGTATTTTAATATATCGTTCCTAGATGTGAATTTAGGAATCATACGATATGCAGACTCAAAATAAGTATGCATAATACTGATTACCCTTTAATTCTCCAAAAACCTAATCAGAAGACTAATTATGGTAATTAGTTTGGTCATGTCTTCTCTCGCTAATTCGTTGTTGTATTTAAAGGGGTTCACATTGAGGCTGAACTAGATCCAGCCTCAAAGAACTTACTGTTGAGTTGAGTTTGTCTAGGATCTAATGTACCATATTTTTTTGGTACATAGTTCGGCTAAGAAATATAGACACAGATATGACCATTGAGATATGACACGACGGGACATAAAGATACAATAAATTTCAAAAAACTAGGATACGGATACTGCAAGGACACGAAATAATAAGATAAAAAATTAATTATCCTTACAAATATTGTCCAAACAAATTACAACATCTATAGGAAGGACCCCGGACACCTATCCCACTAAGCCCCCCCCCCCCCCCCCCCCCCCCCCCCCCTCTTGATTTACTTATTCTTTGGCATTGTCGGCTTTGTTAGCGATGGTATTTTGATTTCCAGCTTCCTGCTTGTGCTTCCAATCTAATTATTTGTGTTGTTTTTGTGTTTGTGAGAGAATTGTGTATCGAATAAGTCCAAAATCAAAATTAGAGTTTTTTAAGTTCAAAAATCTGTCTAAACCATTTCCAGCCGTGTCATTTATTGTGTCTAAGCTTTGTCTGATACGTGTCCGATATGCCATGTAGCATATCGTACACGTATCCGACGCATGTCTAGCCAGTATCAACGTATCCAACTATCCGACACACTGATAATTTTTCAAGTTGCCATATCAATGCTTCATTGTAGTTCGGTATGTCATTTGAGGTGCAAAGTCGCACATGAATTCATACAGCTGAAATTTTTTTTATAATATTTATACTGTGTTGATTCTTTTTTGATTGTTGGGTTGGTTCTTCCTTTGCATTGTGTCTCGATATAATTTTTGTCTCTTACTCTTTTAAGTGATAAAGTTACATACAATGAAATACAAAATCTTTTGACATATTTCTCTTTATATTTATATGAATCTAACTAGGATCTAAATAAGTCTCTATTCAACTACACTCATGATCATTAACTGTAATCATATATCTTAGAGATTTTTTTCACATTCCTGAGTATATGCCAAAATAGAGAAAAAAAAATAAGTAATTACATTCTTAACATAAATAATATCTTGACTATTTATTATAAATAATTTAATTTTCATATGATTATTTTTTATCTAATAGAATCGACTAAGGAATTAATATATGTAGAAAAATTTATACTTGAATCAAAAAATAAATTAGTAAGTGTACAATCAAACATACCAAGGCCAGATAAAATATCTAATATGCATCTTCATTGAGAAAGAAAAGTTATCTTCCGAGTATCTAATTTCTATACCAAGAAAATATATCTGTCTTTTAAAATCTTTTATCTGAAACTTATTTTGTAAAAATAATTTTAATGAAAATATACTTAATTAATTATCTTAGGTAATCAAAATATTATGAATATATATAATTAATATTATATACTTGTCTCCTAATTCATGTTGGTAAAAATAAAAAAAGTCTAACACATATCTTATAAGATCAAATGTAGTAAATATTGAAGAAAATATACTAATTAATTTATTAAGATACTACTTTAAGCTATAAAGTATCTTTTACAATTTTTATATCATACCTATGCTCATAAGAATAATAAATTTTTGATGATTGAATATATGTTCATTTAGATCACAATAAATGAATGTATTCTATATATTTAGCTGATACACAACATATATGTATGATACTGCAATAAAAAGTAATTGTCTAATAATAGGTATCTTGGTCATAAAAGAGAAAGTGATCTATTAGTCAATGTCATAGATCTACGTAAAAATGCTCACTACTTAGTCTTTAGTTGATTAACTTTTCTCTCATGTCTTGTCTTTATTAAATTCACTAATCTGTATCATGCTAGAGACTTTTCTATTATTTTTGGGATGAGATCTTATGTATGATTAGATTAGATCACACTCAATTCTTACAACATATCTTATCGTCATTTTTAATGATCAAGTGTCTCAGAATCTGTACATGAGATTTTATAACTATCACGTGAGAATAAAAAGCTCGAATATGTAATACCAAAAAAAAAATATTCTATATAAAGGATGCCGAGTAGGACATGTCTTTGATTGATTTAGTAATACCCATGTCGTTAGTTGGAGATTGATCAGTTGATGTGACAGAAGATTAATTGAGAATGGACATTAGATGTTTCTGTCTAATATATATCTTTATATTGGGATTAAGTTTCCCAACCTTCATCTCTCTCTCTTGGGGAGTATTACATCTTTTTTCTCACAGGACACTCACATTAGACTTCTCTCCAAGGCATATTGCCTTAGGAAGTATATCACTGCTTTCTTCAATTCTATCATGTTAGTCACATCAGGTATAAGTATATGAGCAATGTCAATTGTTATTCCTTCTTGGGGGACGGAAGCTATTGGGTATGGAAATGAGCCTACCACTATAGTAAAAAAAGAATGTGACATCAATACTCATATATACTCATATTAAAATATCAAATAAAAACACATTTGATTGTATGCATAATTATCTCCCCTTTGCCTAGAAAATAATCTTGTACAAGACAAGTATGACTATAAGTTTTAGGTAGAAGGTGAAAGAGTCTATCTCCAAACTATACCAGCTAGAATGAGATACAATTTGAGAGAAATAGAAGAAGATATTCGATTGATCATGAAGTTGATGATTAATACTATTTCTCCCTAAAGGTCTATGTCCACAAATTAGTATATTGTTTTCCTAATGAATGCACATAAATGATACTACATACCTGCTTAGCAACTCTCCTCAATGTTATCTGATTTGTCAATACTGGAAACACACTAACGATCATCTCCCATAGCTATGTCCAAATTATGTAGTGAGTTGTCTCGTATTAGTTAGTTTATCTTTACATTCATAATTGAGTAGTAATATCATATTTTGAAATGTCTATAAGAATACATTGAAGTGGTTATATCTCAAATCCTCTTGCAAGTATTAGAAGATTCAAACACACTTGATAAATTAGGATTAATTGATTGTTATATGTGTACTAGTAGTTGTGAGTCAATTTGTACTCACTTATTAGTCTGAGTTTGAGGTGAATCTTTCAATAAGTGATACATATATCCTTAGGTTATAAATCAAACACTTTTTGATATTATCTAAAGAGAAAAAGTGTATATCCTCAATTTTCACTGAATTACTCTCATTTATCACACATTAATTTCAATCATCTTTAAATTACCACAAAGTACAATTCTACATAAAAATAAAATAACTGAAATATAAAACCAACCAATATATATATATAATATAATATAAATTATAGGCTGTCCTACACAAAATACCAAGGGGCTGCCTTACACAATTGGTTTGCCTTTGACCAAGTTACCCTACACAAAAGGATAACAAGGAGATGCCTTGCCAAATGGACTCCCTGGGGATGCCCTACCAAATTTGAGCTCCTCTACACAAAGGGGTACAAAGTGAGTTTCCTTTCAAAAAAAGAAAAAAAAAACTAAGATTTTGAAGTATAATGTCGGCATCGGCCCTGTACCATCTTCATCATGCCGTCACTAAAATGCCGCGAATTTTCTTTTTTATTTGAAATAAATCATCGGACGTCTGACAACTGTGAGGTTTAAAAATAAACCCAAAATACTTATTGTTGGTGGATGTTATACTGCTATAGTACTGTTGTGCTATCACTGCCGTCGAAACTTCTAGTGATTATGGTCAATGGTGGTTCCAGAAGTTACAATGACACCTTCTCAAGGCATTTTTGTGGCCCCTTAGCTTGGAAACCAGCATTCGATACCATTTTAACCTTTTGTTTTGGATTTAGAGCAGCACGAAGGATAGAGGGATGAGAAGAGAATTGAAAAGAGAAAAATTAATATTATTAAAGAATTGAAAAAGGTTAAGATTCAATATAACATGACTACGTATATATAGTTTGGGAAGTTCACAAATTGAGGGTTCTGAAATGGTAAAAAATAAATTGAACCAAAAATAATAATAAATTAAAACTCTACCATTATCATTGGTCCACCAGCTTTTGCGTTCATCCTCAAATTTAATTGTCTGAAGAAAATCATTCTTCGGCTTCAACAGTAATATTCTATTTCATATTACATGAGGCGCCTTGTGTTAGATATATCGTTGTTAGAAATTGACATAAGAGTTCTTCTGTAATTGCAGCTATTCTGGAAATAATTTTCATGAAGTGGAGGAAAAAGCGAATCATGCTGATTTATTTATTTTTCTCTGTGCATTGATTGGCGGTGTTGTTGTGCTGATAATTATGATAATATTCTTCTTTTGTATTTGTAAGCTTAAGAAAAGGCATCCTGATCCTGGTAAGTTGTCTAGAAGATTTTGAGTAAACTTATGCAGTTAATGAAACATGCATTAGTTTATTCTTGTTATTTTTCCAGAAAAAACCTGGGATTCTGCTCCTGTTCAAAGGATAGTTTCCACCATAGGTGATACTTCTGCACAAATGGCACATTGCTTCACGTTCTACGAGATTGAAGATGCAACAAATAAGTTTCGGAAGAAAATTGGGTCTGGGGGCTTTGGGATTGTGTACTATGGGGAATTGGAAGATGGAAAAGAAATTGCCGTGAAAGTTCTTACTACTGATTCCTTCCAAGGAATGCGAGAATTTTGAATGAGGTGGTCTATTTGGTCTTTACTTATGGAAGGGTTTTCATGTCCATGTGCCATGATTATGATAAATCTTTCGACAAAAAATTATAATAATAATGAAAAATTCAATAATAATAAAGCATATAAGATATATATATATATATATATATATATATATATATATATATATATATAGAGTTAATTTTGGATTTAAATAGCACACATGTTAGCTGCTCTCATTCATAAAATATAAAAGAAAAAAACGAATGAAAAGTTACATCCACATGGAATATAATACCTCTCTTCAAGCTAGTAGATAAATATCTTGAACATTAAACTTTGAGAAAAGAAAAGTGAGTTGACATCTCTTTAAATTTTTTGTGAAGATATATACTGATTAATCTGAAGTAATAATATAAGCAGTTACAATAGTTTAATCTTTAATTTTTTGGTTAGGAAAGAAATAATTAATTTTTGTGATTCAACTACTCAGAATACAAGATTTGAGATTATAAAATTTTTGTTGCTTGATCACAGTAAAGAGTAAGAAACATAAAAGAATATTTAATTATTTAAAAAAGATGTCTAATTTAAACTATCTCATAGGTGTCTATCACTGTCACATTGAATTTTATTTCTGAACAATATCTTGAAATAATTATCACTTTTAATTTCTAAGAGCTAAAATTATTTCAAAGAAAATAATAAAATCCTTAGTAGATTTTCTCTTAGTGCAAACTGATACTTAACTTAAATATGGATATCTATCGTAAAGAATTCTTCACATATCTCAGCATGTAAATAGTTGTATCTAGATAAACTTCTTATAAAGAATTTAGGAAAAAATTAATTATATTAACTGCATAAATTATATTTTATCTGATGATGATTAGATAGTTAACCTTTCTTATTATTCTTATACATGTGGTAGAGTCGATTGATGGAGTCATATCAGACAAAAAGTTATTACTTGACTCAATTGGATATTCAACTAGAGCACGATCCAAAAGGTTTTCTCCGTAAGAACATCAATTGCATATCTTATGTGTGATAACACAATATCTCTCATAGAATAGATAATTTCTATCACAAGTGTTGCTATTTTAACTTTCAATTTATTTTTTGTTTATAATTTATTTTTTTTATTTTTATTTTATAATGAATCAGAGCACCAACATGTAGGTTGTCTCAATCCAATTGGCTATTGTATATGGGCACCCCTTATATATTATTTGCATTGAGTTTTTAATGGATATTTAAATGTTTTTTTGTTTAATTTCATCATAGTATATATAAGAGCCAAAACCCTAGGAAGTACAAATCCTAGGGTTTGTAGAGAGAGAAAGGAATAAGTTTATAAATTCAATACAATTAAAATTATAAATAATATTAACAAATATAATTCAGTACAACTTAAAACTAACTTATATATTAGATACATTTGATTGTGACAGTTCGCTAGCTGGGTATTCCAATCAAAAATATAAAGAAAAAAAAAAGTAGAAAGTAAAATTAATAATTATATTCGACATGTTTTTCTTAACATGATGCGTAAAGAGTTCAAGACATCGATATCAGACAAGTCACTTGTTAATTTGTATTGTTCCAAATACATAAATATTAGATGGAATATGATAGGGAAATTTATAAAATATTTTTTCCTAGTTGAATTAGGGAGAATAACGATAAAATAACTGATAAAATTTTTTTTTATAACCGACTTTAAGAAGAATAACAAGAAAGAAAAATTAATAAATATTTTTTCCTTAACATGCTTAGAAATAATAATGACAAAAGAACTCAAATATTCTCCCCTAGCCAATTCTGCACGGTCAGTAATTTGGGCCAGAAAAATAACATTATCAGGCTGGAAAAAGTTAGCCGGGTTCTGATATGCTTGAACTTGCTTATCTCTGGGTCTGGATTCATGGCGTCGCTAAGATGATATACCCAGAACCTAGAAAAAATGGTGAAACTGCATTGCCAGTGGCCTGGTCATGGACCAGGCCAACTACATTTGTTGTTGTCATCAAAGCAGATCTTATCGCAGCAGGGGGTCCAAGATGGCCATCTAGACTTACGTAATGCACAGCACCACTCACGCGTGGGCAAGACTTTGAAGTTGCAGAAATTATGTCATACAAAGAATGGTGATCTTTGTCGTCAAGACTACCCTGGCCAGACAGTAAGGATTTTGAGGTCAGGAGCAATGACATCTGGCATGAGAATTTGTGGGTTTGAGAAACTTGGCCCCCTCCCCCTGGAAGAACATGAAGCAACAACATGAGCTGGTTTGACAGTGTGCATGATTTTCTAAAATTTAAAGGATGCTGTTACACTGGCAGTGAGACTGACACAATCTAGGAGGATCTGCGTGGCATTGAAACAGAGTATGATCGCCACCATATAAGTGAAGGTCCAGGTGGGTTCTCGTAGAGAACATTGTATAGTTCTTCCCAAAATCAGATACACGTGCTTCCACTGATGCATACCTTGAGACCATGATTGTGTTCACTTTTGATGTAACCAATTCCACAAACATCTCGATCTTGTATTGCACAAGCTGCATGTTATTGAGCACAGACGCGAGGCTAGATTTCATGTATTGATCATCAACATTCAAGAAGCATTGTGTCAGGGTCTCATGATCAAGTCTAGAGGTGTCAAGTGGGCCATGCGGCCCGGGCATGGCATGAGGCACAGCCTTACTGAGTCTTTTCTGGCTCGATATGGTATGGTCCAGAACCATGCTTGGACCTGGGTCTTGCCGGCCCTAAGCACGGCTCGTGTCATGCTAGAATAGAAGCCGTAATTCCTCGTGTTGGGCCAGGCATGACCCGTGTGCCTGGCCTATTGCTTTGGTCCCCCGGCATGGCGACAATGACCCAGGACCGGGAACTGGTCATGGGTCCCAAAAAACCGGGTAATCAGATTTCTGCGACATGCTTGCTCCCGGACTTTTTATTAAAAAAAACTAGATTTTTTTAATTTTTTATTTATACATATCCACCACATCCAAGTAGAAGTTTTTTTTTTTTTTTTTTTTTTTGAAATTCCTACCCGGCACGATTCGGCACCACCCAAGATGACCTGGTACGTTAGGCACGAGTTTGCCATAAATTGTGCCGATAATGCCATGCCGGGCTAGTCAGACAATCATTCATGTCTTGCTGGGCCGCGCAGACAATCAGTCGTGCCATGTCGGACACGACATTACTTCCATGTTTGGTCTTGCCTGGCATGGTACAATGGCCTGATTGGGCTACCCAAAAATGGGCCGTGCTGGCACGGCACTGCCCATTTGATACTTCAAATCAAGCATGTTGGTTATCTTGGTGCAAATAATCAAATTGCCAAGATTTGACACTGCAACATCAGGATGACAACAGATGAAGTCATCTCGGCATACAAGAGGTATCTCCAGTGTGAAGGCATATTTGTTGGTGGAGATATTATTCTTAGCATCACGAGAAACAAGCTGCTTGTTGTCACCACAGAGTTGGTGTGGGAGCAACTCTGCGAACATATTTTATTAAGTTGAAACCATTACTCTTAGTGAAAAACAGATCCACACCATCACCCACCTGCTTATTCTTTATGGCTGAGGTAGAGGTGCCATGCCTCAGTATCAACTGCTCCAAACAGTGGATGGTTCGCTTGCAACCAACATGTTGGTGGAGGACAGATTTTATCTCTAAAAATATCAGCATTCAAATAACTTTCTATGCATCCAGAAGAAGCAGAGGACGGATTTCTAATGTAAGGAAATACCAGAGGAAACTTCTGACCACGAAGCAATTGGCCAAAATGATGACTGAAGATTCCCTTTGACTGATAATTTTCCACAGCCATGGGAAAAGGGCATGTTTCCATTTCCATTTAGGGGAGAAGCAGATGGAGCACATTTGAAAGCATAACAATTTATGGGTTTGTAAAAGTGGCAGCATTCCTGCTCGGATCTATGGAATAATCTCTTTGGAAAGCAATTGTGCCTGTCGTTGAAAGTAGGCAACGTCAGGCACTGAGGGGATTCTCGAGTGAAGAAATTGTAAGAGTAAGTTTAATTCTTCAAGTTCCTCCATGCACAAATACCTGGTGGAATAGGATCAGGAAGCTTGTTGCTTGCAACAACGAGCCGTTTCGAGACTAACCATTCCATCAAACGTCGCCGACAAATGCCCTATCTCTGGTCATATTAAGAGGATTGGAGGGAATAGCTTGCTTTACAGCCTGCAGTGTTTGGTACACATCTCGAAGCCTCAAATTCTTGGAATTTTGCTATGCATTGATGTTTACGTTGTCTCCTCTATTGCTGAAACTGTCTTTCTGATAACTGATAAGGAAGCCATCATCCTCAGCATTAATATAAATTTCATTATCTGAGGACAAGGATTTGCAAATCCAAGTGGCGATGAGGAAGAAGGCAATGGGAAGAGAAGAAGATGAACAGAAACTCTCCATCTTCATGCCACATGTGGCATTTATCTTTGAATTTGAACGTTCAAATTCAAAGATACTTCTTTTTTCTTATTTTTTTTTGTTCTTTTCTGTCGCCCACAGTGGATATGTGACAATGGGAGGGTTGGCACAGTAGGTGCACCACCTCCTTCTAGGGTTCTTAGCCCTTACCCACTCATACGCTCCTAGTATTTATTTCTCTACGATACCACACTCTGATATTATGTAAAAATTCAATACAATACAAATTATAAATAATACAAATAAATATAAACTCGTTACAATTAAAATCAACTTACTTAGAATTATACATGAAAAATCCCTTATTCATAGGGCAAATTTGATAGGTGCAGCACATATGTTGAATGCTGTTATACAAAATATAAAATAAAGTAAAAGAGAAAAGGAAACAAGTTTAAGTGAAATTGACAAGTATCTTCAACATAGTTTATCATTTATTTTATTTTTTTTTAATTATGGATGGAACACCCAACATGTAGGTTGTTTCAATCCAATTGACTCATTATGCATGGGCACTGCTTATATATTATTTGCATTGAGTTTTTAATGGATATTTGAATAATTTTTGGCTTAATTTCATCATAGTATAAGAGCCAAAATTCTAGGAAGTGCAAATCCTAGAAATTTCTAGAGAGATAAATGGATAATGTACTATAATAGTACAATGCATGTATGCACCACCAACAATAGTAAATACGAGCACACTGTACATTGTCAAAGTTGTATTGTTCTCAATGATTATCATGTTCTCGGCAAAGTTTAATTTGTTATTTTTAGTAGTTAAAATATTATCTACATAGATAAATAATAATATATGTTTATCGTATGAACTCTTAAAATGAAATAATGAGTAATCAATAACACAAATATATAAATCAAAAGAAGTAATTATGATGAAAAATTCATAAATCATGTTCTTGGTAATTATTTTAAATCGTATCAGATGTTTCATAATTACAAACTATATCTCAATACCTATCCATGCTCAAAAATCAAGTGGATTCATTATATATATATTCTCAAGATTTTCATAAAAAAATATATATTTCACATATAGCTATTGTCATAGTTGTGAAAGGCGTGCCTTAGGCGCAAGCGCAGGTCCAGGCGAAGCTCAGTAATGGCGCCTCGCCTGGATCGGGGCAATGCCCCTTAAAGCAGGAGCAAAAAAAAGGGAAAAGGCGCGCGACTTCCCTGAGACGAGAAGCTCTCCACAAGCACGTTTCCGTGTAGGTAAGTCATCTTAAGATCCTATTCTTCCTCCTCTGTTTTTTCTATTTTTTTCTGGCGTCGGGAGTTGTAGGAACGAATGTTCATGTTTTCTGCAAATCGGGCCAAAACGACGTCGTTTGGTCTCTCTGGGACATAGAACGATGTCATTTTGGCTTTTTTATTTTTTTAAACCTATCCAAAACGACATCGTTTTGGATAGGTGATTTAAAACATGTACAAAACGAAGTCGTTTTTGACTGCTCGATTGTTTAAAAAAAATAATTTTGGCATCCAAAACGATGTCGTTTTGTACCAGAAATGGCTAAAATGGCGTCGTTTTAGCTGTAGAACCCTGAATCTCAACATTTATATCTACAGAATCTTAAAACTCCCCATTTTTTTGCTCCAGCTTTCATTTTCTCTCAGTTTCAAGCAAAATACAACAAATACATTGCCAAATACTGTACAAGAGCAGAAGAATCCGAAAATCAACTAAAATAGCCAAGAAAATAGCAAAAAAATTACAAAATCTGGAACTTCTATTGGTATTTGTTTTCTTTCTTGGTTTCTCAACTTTTAAATTTTTTTCTTCACTTTATTAATGATTTTGGTTCATGATTAAACTTATATAAATGACTAAATTAATGATTCTAAAGAGTCATGACTCGTTTATTTTATTTTAGTGGTAAAATGACATGACTCACATGAGTCAAATGACCCATTTGATTTTTTTTAAATATTTTATAATATATGTCTCAATTTGTATTTTTTAATTATTATTGTGTTGTAGTTGATTTGTTTTAAAGTTGGAAAAAGGAAAAATAAATTCTAATGGCAATGAAAATGAGACTCAAGTTGGCTCTACAGCTACTTATGAAAGTGGAAGAAAAGACCCGGGATAAAAATATTCTCGGTTACCTAATGAACAAGATTTGAATATAATTATTTGAATCTTTTGTGATAAGGTAACCAAGGGAGGCATCTATAGATACAAACAATATATTGTTGGTGGATATAGAAATGTCAAAAAATGTATGAAATGTCCTGTTCATGTTAGACAAGAGACGGAAGATTATACGTATGAAAAAAAGAATCAAAAGGAGCAATTGAAAATGAGAAATGAAGATTTTTATAAGGACTTTGAAGAAGTTGATGAAGAAGTTGAAGTAGAAGAGTTGCTTCTAATATCACACGTAGAGGTAGTGTGAAAAGATCAAGAGAGAAATGGTTGATGGATCATTTTTTTCACCCATAATGTGGAAGGAATAGTTCAAAATAGGAGCGAGAAAATGATTCAAACTACTATGAATGACGCCTACAAAAGGAAGCAGGGGAAAGAGCTTGCTCTCTTTATTTCAAGGTGGATGTATGATGCTGCTATTCCATTTAATGCAGTCACATATCCAAGTTTCCAACTCATGATTGAGGCTATTGGTCAATATGGTGTGGGGGTGAAAGAACCAAGTATTTATGAGGTAAGGATTACGCACCTTAAGAAAGAGATGGAACTTACAAAATATTCTATGAAAGATCATGAAATGGAATGAAAAAAAATGGATGTTCCATTATGTCGGATGGATGGACCGATAGGAAAGGAAGAACTTTGGTAAACTTTTTAGTGAATTGTTCTAAGGGAATCATGTTCTTGGAATCCATTAACGCTTCTTCAATTATTAAGACGAGAGAGAAGATGTTTGAACTATTTGACAAGTGGGTGGATCAAGTTGGTGAAGAAAATGTCGTTCAAGTTATCAGAGATAGTCACTCAAGTTATAAGATGGCATGTAACAAATACTACTCCTAGAGTCCTAGAACTTGAATAAGTAAAATTTTATTGATTTAAATATTTGAATGATATATTTTTATTTAGTATATAACATGATGTAGGGAGGATGTTGCAAAAAAAAAAGGTTTCATTTGTATTGGACACCATGTGCCGTACATTGCATTGACTTGATATTGGAAGATATTGGAAAGCTACCAAATATCAAGAGAACTTTGGAGAGAGCCATATCACTAAATGACTATATTTATAACCGCTCGGGTCTGCTCAACATGATCAGGCATTTTACTGGACAAATAGAACTGCTTAGGACTGCTAAGACACGATCTGCCACTGCTTTCATCATATTGTCCCGTTTACATGAGCAAAAAAATAATTTAAAGAAGATATTCACAAGTACAGATTGGTTAGAAAGTAAATGAGCAAAGGAGTAGAAGGGGAAAAATGTAGCTAAGACAGTCATAATACCTTCTTTTTGGAAAACTATCATATTTTATTTAAAGATTTCAAGTCCTCTTGTTCACGTACTTCGCTTGGTTGGTAAAAAAAAAGATTTCATGGAATACATATATGAAGCCATGATTAGAGCTAATGAAAATATTGTGAAAAGTTTTATTGGTAATGATTAGAAGTATAAGGAGATATTTGAAATCATTGATAAGAGGTGGCAGATCAAGCTTCATCAGCCTTTACACGTAGCTGGGTACTTCTTGAACCTAGAAGTCTTCTATGATAAACTAGAGTTGGAATATGATGAAGTCATTATGAGACAATTATATAAATGGAAGACCAAAGCACCGGGTTAGTTACTTAAATTTTTGTTTAATCTAATTTATTATATTATATTTTAGATACTAGAAAATAGATAAATTATTTCAGATTTCATCACTAAATCATTTTATATCTATTATCTATATTACAGCTGAATGGTAGACTTTATTTGGAGCTTCAACTTTGAATTTGAAAAAATTTGCCGTGAAAGTCTTTAGCCTAAAATGTAGTGCATCAGGTTGTGAAAGGAATTAGAGTATCTTTGAAAATGTAAGTAATATTATATGCTTTAAAAATTTTAAAAAGTATTTTAAGTTTAAAAAATATGAGTAATAAAGTATTTATGTGCTTATAAATTTTGCAGATCCATAGCAAGAGAAGAAATAGATTAGAGCACCAACGTTTGAATGATTTGGTGTACATCAAGCATAATCGAGCCTTGAAGAAAAGATACAAATGAACTTGATACCTTTGACACAATAATCTTGAAAGAAATTGATGCGAGCAATGAGTGGTTGATTGGAAGAATAGATGATGAAGATTATCATGATCATGTAGATGCATAAGATGATTTAATGTTTGATGATGATGACTTGACATGAGGTGATGTTGCTAGAGCAAGTGAAGTTGATGAGCCTAGATTTGATATTAGAGCTAGAACAAGCTCAAGCAGGTTGCCATCATTAAGGGGGAATGACACAACTTCAAGCTCTAGACTCATGTCTTCTCTTTCATTAATAGATGAAAATGAAGAAATGAATTATTGGGGAAATGAGGAGGATGAGGAAGGTTACAATGATGATGATGATCATTATGTGGATGTGGAGGATGAATGAGGATCGGTTGTTGTAGACAAATTAGTTATTTTAATGTGTTGTGTTTGGATGATTTATGAATTTGGACAAGAGATATATGCTTGCATGTTGACATGTTCTATTAATAATTTGTATGAATTTTTAGAAACTTTGCCGATGTGATTTGTTATATTTGTTGACATGTTTTATGAATTTTTATGCTTAGAGATATTGTTTATGTATTTTTATTGATTGTATTGATATTTTTGATAATATTTGAAAATATTTGATGATAAATGATTGTTATAATTGATTATATTTTTTAAAAATATATACATAAAAAGTGGTGTGCCTTACATAAAAAGCCCACTTTTTAAGAGCGCCTTGCGCCTTAATGCTCTAGGAGGCATTTGGGCCTTGCGCCTTTCACAGCTATGGCTATTATATTATCTATTTGTGAGAAGAAACATGAGATACATGTATCCGAATTGAGTTTATCATGATGACTGGATACAAAGTATCATGATAATTAATTCTTAAAGTGTGTATATCTCTTGCAACAATTTTGCTTTCTGACAATTTATCTTATTATTATGGTTAGTTTTCATCGCGAATATTTTCTCACAATCAATAATAAAAGGTATTTATCTTTTATATCATAGCCTGACACCATACTAGATGAAATATGATGATGATATTCAATTGATCAAGTAGTTAGTGGTTAAAATAATATCTTATCATATATATTTTATAATATTTCTATCATAAAAAAATATTATAGTTGTTTAACCAAATATTTGTTTTTTATTTTTGAAATTATGTTTGGTGATAGTGTGCTAGCAAATGATGTATATTGAATGATCCCATGATCAAGTTAAGATTGACATACTCATCCATATATTCAAGAGTTGATTCTACAAATCCATACCCTCCACCCACCTCTAGCAAACTATTAAACTCCATTTGCAAGCTTGAAAGTATGAGAAAAAAAATTTAATTTTTTATTTTAAATTTGAATTTGAATATCAATATAAGTTTAAAATAAGTTGTTCATTAATGTAAATTTGTAAATTATAATTATTGATTTGTATTGATGTAGCTATTATCTTATCTTAAAGCTGATTTGTTGACATATGGTACAATTGGGCTCTTCAAGGCCTTCATAAATGTATTAGCTACTTGATTTCCTATAGGAATATATGTTATTATAGTTTTAAAATTTATTTATTTTTTTGTTATTATTATGTTGTTGGGAAGACCCAACCTTCTAGCTGCCTAAATCCTTTTTACTCATTTGATAAGATCATGTTTTAATGCTTTTTTTTTAAAGAGTAATAACTCTTTAAAAAAATAAACCATAACATTTTGTAACATGATATTCAAGTGATATTAGAGTGATACCTTAGGCAAGATAAACCCTAAAATTTGTGTATGGGTGTATCTCATGGTAATTGCGTATTTGCTTTGTATTAGTACAATGCACATTTGATTTTATTTTTTCAGTATTATTTTGTAATATGATATTAGAGTGATACCTTAGGATAAATAAACCCTAGGGCTCGTGTATGGGTGTATTTCATGGTAATTGTGTATTTGCTTTGTATTAGTACAATGCACACTTGATTTTTGAAAATGGGCGTGCATAATTAATGTGCATTGTTGTTTGAAGTTGTTATACACATATTATGTTGATATCATGTATAAAAAATGTGTAAGGTCAGTGGTAATTTACATCCAAATTTAGTGCAAATTCTAAGTTTTTTATTTTTTGGCAAAAATCCTAATTCTGAGCATTTGAATTTTTGTGCCATAGAAACCCTAATTTTCAGGTAACTATTTTAGGTAGAAATGATAATTTTAATGCAACCAATATTTTAGGTCTTGAAATCCTAATTTTGGGTAAGTGGGCATGGACAAAAATCTTAATTTTTGAGGAATCAATTTTTTTTTTCAAAACAAAAAAAAAGAATTTAGGATTTGCAAAAACCCTAATTTGGTGTAACTATTTTTTTGTATGAAGGAACTATATTTTTTGTAGCATGGTATGAAGAGAGATTATAACAATATAGATAGATGAAGTAATGTCTCAATTAAATTTATACATTGTAAGAGAATATATTATACTAGAGATAGTTGTTAGATATTATTTATAATAGGAGGCCAAAAACTTCACATAATACTAAGAGAAATAGATTGATTACTAGAGTCATTTAGAGATTCTAAATTAATTATCAATCATGACACGTATACTTACTTGAGAATAGTAAATAAAACTCTTATTGAATACATCATTAGATTCTTTCCTTCTTTCATGATTATTTGACTCGTATACTCTATTCAAGATTATAGATTATTGATACATAAGTTAATACTCATATTAATGATACTCATTATATTAATTTAGGGGTTTCAAATGGGTCGGATGGCTCGGGGCCCAACCCAGTTCGGCCATGCCTGGCTTGACATGACATGGTCTGGAACCATTCCTCGAGCTAGGCTGAGTTGCCCTTGCCATAGTTCATGCCATGCTGGGCCAATACGAGCCATGCCTCATGCCATGCTTGATATGACCCGTGTGCTTGCCCGACGACATGGTAAATCGGCCCAGGTGTTCGGACCGTGCCCTCTTGCATGTTACGGCAGTTTAAAAAAAAATTAGCAAAACCAGCTATGACCCAGCCTGGCCTGGCTAGTCTAGGAACAACTCAACTCGAATTGGTTCTGAGTCGGGCCAGCCATCCTCAAATCATGCCGTGCATGAAACGACATAACTATTCTAGGCTGTGCCCGACACTGTACGGTGGCCAGATTGGGCCACAAAAAAAGGGTCATACCGGAATTTCATGACCTATTTGACACATTTATATTTATTTTTTTATTTTTTTGCACAAAAAATAGTATTTTAGTCAATAATAAATATTTTAAAACATATTGAATATAATAATATTTAGCTTGAATTTTTGTTATTTTCTCATATTTGATTTTATTTTTAATTATTATGTTAGTTTATTCTTTGTGAACTATTGAATATAATTATTTGTAGGATAATTATTTGAATATAGTAATTGATATTTATTTGTAGGATAATGATAATTGGAGGAAAATTTTATTTATGATTAATTAGAGTATGTTGAACCATTTACATGTGGATTCCCAACTAAATCCCTCACAATTAGTTAAGTTGAAAATATTTTTTTTTCTAGTCTTATGAATATTATAATCTTAAAGTATAAAACATGTCAGTTAGGAAAGTTTGTTAGAGTTTTTTATTTTACATGTTAATTTTGTATGGGTAGGGACTTATTTGTTATAATATACAACACAACCTTGGACCGTACTGTGTCTGGTCAGGCACGACTGAATCGTGTCGGGTCTGGGCTGTCCGGCCCGTTTGATATCTCTAGCATAAACTATCATGACACTCACTTCCTAGTGGCAAAGATGGTCTAATTTTGTATTTTTATTTTTCTTGTAGAATCTCATAGTTGAAGGATATGCCAGCTAGACGTGAAGAATGTATTTCTTGATGGTGAACTTGAAGAGAAGGTATATATGAAATAATCATTGGGATTTCAAATAGTACAGTTAAATATAATTTATAAATTATAAAAAATATTATATGATTAAGTAGTCATCGAAAATTTAGTTTGTGAGATTTTTACAAGTTAATTTATTTGGGTCAAATAAGTATGTTATTAATTATTTTTTATTTTTTATAAGATTTTTATTACTATGATGATATTGCTGATTATTTATGTGAACAAATTTTAATTACAAGAGATTATGTGTCTAGGACCACTCAACTCAAAAAGTAACTTCAAACATATGTTCGAATGAAATATCATGGAAGGGTTAGATATTTTCTTGGCATAAAGATGATTTATTCTATAAGAAGTATTATTTTATCACAAAGGATATATATACTTGATACTCAAGTAAATGTTGGTTTTTGGGTTGTATTCCAATATATATTCTCGCTTAATCAAGTATTAACTTTACTTGTGATGTGATATCTTTAGTTGAATGTGCTAATTATTTGAGAAACATATAAAAGCTTAACAGTCTAATTATGATTAGATCATATATAACATATACAATCAGTATAGTTAGTCGTTATTTGGATTCTTATTAGTAAGTTTATCTTGACGTAGTTTTTTGTATTCTCATATATGCAACAAAATCTTCAGGACTTGGGATTTCTTTTAGGAATAATTGGCAGTTGTAATTAACCTCATGTTCAATTTTGAGTTGGGCATTAACATGCACTAAAAAGAGATCTATAACATGATTTTTCATTTTTCTTGGATATAACATTTTCTCTTACAAAAACAAAACGTAAATGGTTATTTGAGATTTAATTTTTATTTGTTTATTATTTATTCCTGAGATACTTTTGATGAGACATCCTAACTTTTGGGTTGTCTCAATCACTTTCATTCATTATGTAAGAGTATTGGTTATATGACATTTAATATCGAATGTTTATTTTATTTTTTTTATTTCAGTTTTTAACAAGAAAATAATAATAAAATTGTAAGCTGATACTATATTAAAATTAATATGGTATCTGAGCGAGATTATGTTTGAGGTTGGTAGCCAAATTAAGTTCTAGCATATGCTGCTTAACAAATCTACTGAAAAACAATTCCTTGCATGACAAGCCAACCAGTTTTCTGTCAAATTATTACCCGTTTTGTAGGGGGGGTAATGACGAGGGATGCTAGAGGAGGAAGATGAATGTGAAGCAAGGTGATCATAGGAGGGCTGAGCCACTGCAATACTTGATTAGATCCATGTGTCATTATCTCGTCTTCTTCTTTGGAAGTAGGATCTGCCAGCCTACTTCCCGAGAACTCTAGGCCAAAATTACTTTCCTCTAAGGAAATTGAAGCCCATTCTCTTTGTGAAAGCAACACCACTCTCGAACTTGAAGTGTCATCTGGAATGTGCGTTTCAATTTTTGTGAGGTGCCCTGAAATTTTGTTGATTTCATTTTAGATTGGAGCTTTCAATAACTTTCGTGCTTAGTTGTTGTTTCGTGGCATGTACCATCGGCTTCTGGTAGGGGTTATTGCATGAAGTTATGTTTTCATATTGAATTAGAGGTGTCAACCGGGCCGGGCCGGCCAGGCCCGGCATGATGCACGGCACGGTTCAGCCGTGCCTGGGCCGGTCCGGCACGGAAAAATTCCGTGCCCGGGTTTGGCACGAGCCGTGCCGTGCCGTGCCTGGCCCGGCACGGTTCGGCCCGCGGCACGGGTTTATCCTGTGCCGGGTGTCTCGTGAGCCTTACCCCATGATGTCCCTCCCACAAAAAAAGACCGCGGGTCGGGTCTGATTCGACCCGACCCGCGGTCCCCCGTATCCCGAACCGCTCGGACAGGAATTCCCGAGCGGGCCAGGCAAGGCACGGCCCGCCGTGTCGGGCCCGGTTTTTTTAAACCTTCCCGAGCCGGGCACGGCACGGAAGCACGATCGTGCCTTAAAATAACGGGCCGGGCCGGCCCGTCCCAGCCCGTTTGACACCTCTATATTGAATGCAAATTAAGCAACGTAATGTGTGTGTAGCTGAGCATATCTGTTGTGAGCAACACTACTAAATTTTATGCTCGCATAGTGGTTGTCTCGTGGTGGTTCAAATGGCTGTATTATGTGAATTTCATTGATTTGTAATCCAGGGTTGTGTTCTTAGCATTGTGTAGTTGAGTTTCTAAAAGTACAATTTAAGAAATGGGAAATTAAATCCTAATTTGATTTGGTAGAAATCAGGATTTAATATAGATTTGTTTTTGGAGGAATTATTATTGATTATCTCAATTGATGTTGAGATAGAAGGAGGAGAGTTCATTACATATTTTTGGAGGATATGTCATATTAGAGATAATTATTACATATTATTATTGCAGAGGAGACTAAAAATTTTATGTAATAGTGAAAAAAATATATGGCAACTACTATTACCATTTAAGGACACTTGTAGAGTTCATCTGTTATAATTTTTATTAGAGATAAATGTATAAAATTTTTTCCTAATATAAAAATAGATTATTAATTTATTTTAGGTATTGCTGGTCATTTTATCTTAGGGTGTTAAAATGGGCCGGGCAGCTCTTGCCTGGAGCCAGGCCCGACACGGTCCAGGATCTTGCCCGGGCCCATGTGGGCTATCTCTCGCCACGTCTTGTGTCGTGCCATGCCTAGGAAATTAGTATTCGTGTCGTGCCAGGCACGACTCGGGTGCATGGCACGTGGGCATGACACATGTGACAAGCGAAGGGTGACGAGGTATGCGGCTATGTTGCACGGACACGGATACGGACACGGGGATACGACACAGCAAGATACGGGGACACGTCAAATTCTAAAAAATTAGGATACGGATACGACTAGGATATGTCATGATAAAAAAAATAAAATTAAAAATAAAAATTATTAATTATAAATATTAGGTATTTTAAAATAATTTAAAATACTGTATTTTAAAATAATTTAAAATTCTGTATTTTAAAATGATATAAAAAAAATTTAAACCCTCTAACATCCTCCCCCCTCCCGAACCTTCCCCCCCCCACCCGATTTTCGAATTCTCCCCCTTCCCAATACAGATTCAAAAATCCCCTCTGCCCTTTATAGAATTAGATTACCTTAGGTACTGTCGGCGCCTCGGCGGTGTGCTCCTCCCCTCCCTATTTGACGCAATGACAATTTTCAACTATTTTTCGCAATCGGCTTGTCGGCAACTCGCTATTTCTGGTGTGCTCCTCAATTTGTTGGAGATGTAAGAGTAATAGTTAATATATAGTATATTTTCAACGCGTTAGAATCGAAAAAATGCGTCGGTTTGTAAACGACGCGTCTGTTGTTGACGACGATTATTTTCGAATAACGCGTCGGATACGTATCCGATGCGTATCCGATACGCCATGTAGCGTATCCCATACGGATTTGTGTCCGATACGCCACGTGGCATATCGGACTCGTGTCCGACCCGTGTCGCCGTGTCCACGTGGACATGGCAGTTCCTAGGCGTATCCGTGCAATATAGGTATGCGGAGATGACGCAATCTAGTGCATGGTGATGGGCGACACGGTAACGCCCGATGGGTGATGACGCGCTATCTCAATTCTAGATTAAGAATTTTCTTAGCCTAATTAATTAATTTTACGACTTAACCCATATGTACAGTAACTCGGCACGAAACGGCCCGAAACTAGGCTGATTTTGGACGGAGGGCACTGCCAGACACGACACAATTACTGTAGTATCCCGTGTTCGCACGTCACATGGGCTCATACGACCTTGAAAAAAATGGGCCGTGCCGAGCTGGCACGTCCCGTTTGACACATGTATTTTACCTATATTTTTATTTTAGACTTCTAGATTATCGATACAAAAGCAAAAAATTTATATTATTGGTAATAATACTTTATTTATTATAATTTTTCTTTATTCTTAAAATCTTATTGTGGGAATTAACAAATATTTGAAATTAATTAGATATAATACTATTCAGATATAATATTTATTATTTTCTTATATTATGTTTATTTTTAATTATCATGTTAGTTTATTCTCTATGAATTATTTTTTTAGATTATTTAATTCTGATTTTATTTTTAATTTTGTTGATATTTATTTTTAGGATTGGGAAACTGAAAAAAAAATATATTTGGGATTGAATAAAAAAGATTATATATTATATCTTAAATGGTAAAATCGATATTAAATGTTTGAGTATTTTAGATTAATTACTTATGCATTCGGAGCATTGTCATTTATTATTGGTCAAGTTGAGAATATTTTATTTTAGTCTTAGGATTATTTTGATTTAAAAATATGAGATATGTTAGTTAGAAAAGCTTACCAGTGCTTCTCATCATATAGCTAGTCTAACTTCAGTAAATATCCATTTGATCCAATATATTCATAGTTATTGATTATTTCTCGAGATATGCATGAATATATTCTTTTCATGATATATCATAAGTTATTTCTATTTTTTAGCCTTTCATAAATTATCGAATTTTAATTTAATAAAAATATTAATAAGTTAAAAATTAATAATGCATTATAACATATGTCATATTGATTCAGCTTTTTATTATATAAATTATAAGATTATATCTCAACTTTTAACTTTCGTAGTGAGACGTGGTCTTAATCACAATTTATCTTATTAGTTAAATTTTATTTTTGTGCTTTCCTAATGTATATCATTTTTTGGCATATATCATTTCAGATCTTATATTTTGGTGAGAAACTATTTAACATTCTTCCTAAAGTTTTTGGATTCACTTATTTTGTCTTTGTTTACTCTATGAGATGGGAGAACCTGAGATCTAGAGATTGAGATATGTTTTTCTTAAAAACTTACTATTCAGAGAGAAAATAAATATTTCTTCCTAGAGATTGTTAGGATTTTGATGGCTCATTTTTTAACAATGACTTATTTTTTAATATCTTAGAAAGGATGTAAATTTAGATATTGCACATGGGTCTTTTTTTTTTTTTTGTTTACTTGTGGCTTTTCTAGGATATTAGTTAGTAGAGAGTCATTGTCAGTTATATTTGAGCATGTTGGTACTAAATATGATATTTTACATAGAGATATCATATCTATTAACAAATAAGATCAGGATGAGTCTAGAGAGGATGAGATTTTTTGAGTAGCGAGATATCCTTTAGATCAAAATAGTGCATTAATTCATGAGTATTAACCAATATAGACTCATACTGTGACTTTTAATCTCTACTAGTAGAGAGAGAAATATCTAGCCTGCTCAAACCAAAGATGAGCTTATCGAGGAGCCAAATGATCTTGCAACTAGTCTCTCTGATTTCATTATAATTTAGTTTTGTTCTTTTTTTTTTTGTTTATTTTATTAATTATCTTGATGGTATTATGTAATCTAGGATTATGTCAGTATATGATGAAAGAGATGCATGCTATCCACTCCAATGAGTGAATTAGTATCATTATATTTTGAAAAAGTCTTTGTTGTTAATTGCAAGTTGATATTTATTGTAAAGACAAGTCCAGTCTAAACGACAGATTGTCTTAAAATGAGGCTTGTATCAAAGAGACCCACTCATTTAGTTGATATAAACTACAAGGATGATTACTCTCCAGTAAACAAGATGGTCTCAATACAATTCTTACTTCTCTTGCAGCTTCTCCCAATTCAAAAATAAATTAGTCAGACGTAAATAATCTATTTCTTCATGATGATCTCGATGAGGAGATGTATATTGAGTAATCATCTAATTTTTAAGAAGTATGGTCATATGTAGTTTGCAAATTATAAAAGATGTTCTACGACCTATAGTAATCATCGAGCCTAGTTTGCGAGGCTCTCGCAGGTGGTCGCCTTGTTTGGGCGACCACCTGCGAGAGCATCTATTTTGTGCAAATGGTCCTTCTCAAACCCTAGGTTTTGTCCCCCCCAGTAGTCTTGACTATGGTATCATGTTGAATTACAAGCCAAAATTAAAATATGATTGGGTTTCTCTTCGACACCATGATGAAACAAAAAAAAAAAAAAAAAAAAAACACAAAAATAATAAAGGAACCATAAGGATGAATACTATAACGCATGTCAAATATCATGCATGCGTGTAAGCATGTATTGTGAAAAGGCCGAACAAATATAGGAGATGCTATTAATTTTCCTAAGAATTTATCTATTTTATTTATTAATAATTGTTTTTTAGTTTTAAGTTATTTATAATATAGTATTGATTTTTATGTATTTAATTATTTATGACATCACCAGCTCAGTCAGCGGACTGCGAATCAATAACCGTGACAGATGTTAGGTTAACGCACAATGCTAAAATGTCTTCTTTGTCCTCATCCAAAAATTGTAGCTGCTAATTGTTGTCTGGACCGTTTCTGCATCTCTTATAGATGACTCTGCTTTCAAGAATACACCACAGGAACTTGGTGCAATTCATTGGATATTGCCGAGAGGGCGGCAGCATGCTTGTTTATGAGTTCATGCACAATGGAACACTGAAGGAGCATATTTATGGTAACTCAAAATCTCATAAAGTTCGATCGATATCGGCCGAGGCAGTCATTAATGCATGTCACGTTGGCAGGCCAGTTCGCCAATGGAGAAAGCCTCAATTGGATCAAGCGGCTGGAGATTGCAGAGGATGCTGCAAGAGGTGATTTTTTTGTGGGGTTCTTGTCGGTGCTTGATTTATCCTGCAGGCACATGCTGTTAGAGGAATAATATTATGGCATTTGCCTTTTCAGGGATTGAGTATCTTCATGCGGGCTGTGTTCCTGCAATTATTCACAGGGATTTAAAAACAAGCAATATTCTTCTTGATAGAGATATGAGAGCCAAGGTTTCGGATTTTGGTCTCTCAAAGCTTGCTGTTGATGGAGCCTCCCATGTTCGAGCATTGTCCGGGGCACCGTAGGGTATCTGGATCCCGAGTAAGGATCTGTTATCTTTCTTTGCATTAAAACACATCATATTTCAAATTCTATCTGGAGCTTCCGGACGGGCCGTGCCACCGTGCCGTGTCTGGCACGGCACTGGAACTAGCTGGCCGACGGCACGGTGGCATTAGAGGTGTTAAACGGGACGTGCCGGGCTGGCCCGGCTCCTTTTTTAGCTGGCCCGACCGTGCTTTCGTGCCGGGAAAGGCACGGCACGGTTACTGTAGCATTCTGTTCCTGGCCCGGCACGGTTCTGTGGAGGTCAGCCTGGCACGAATCCGCCGGGTTCGGCCCGGTCTGGCCGAACACCTAATATAAAAAAAATTAGGGGTTCGGCTGCGCGCCATCGTGCCGCCGTGCGGCAAACCCCTAATTTAAAAAAATTAGGATTTCGGCATGCTCGAAACCCTAATTTTTTTTAAAAAGAATTAGTTTCTCGGCTATGCCAAGGTACCGTGCCAACGGGCCACGGTACCTTGCTGGGCCAGGCACGGCACGAGCCTGGGCACAGGAAATTCCCGTGCCGGGCTGGCCCAGGCACGGCCGAATCGTGCCATGCCTCGTGCCAGACTGGGCCGGCTCGACCCGGTTGACACCTCTAGGTGGCATGGCCGAGTGCAGGGCCGTGCTGGATCGTCCCTATCGGATTCACGTTGCATTAAAACGCAACAAGTGACAGACCAATTACAAGCGGCCACGTAAGCAAGATCTAGCTTATGTGATTGACTTTTTTTTTAAAAAAAAAAAACAACCCACTCCGTCGGGCAAACATCCGATGAAATTTGATCCGTGACCCATTGCCGGTCCCGGGTCTCGTGCCTAGCCCGGCATGGGGCACGGCTCGTGCCGGCCCAACACGACACCAGCCGTGCCATGGGGCGGCATGAGCCGTGGTGTTGTATGTTTTTCGATTAAAATGGTGAGTTTGATTTGTATTATGTCGACTACATACTTCAATTTGCTGACAGAAAATTATACTTGGAACATTTTTTTAAATTACTGGCACTTTATTAATATTTTCTGTGTTATCGTCCATTATGACACTCAATGAGGTTCTCTTTTCTGGAGCTCTCCTCCACAAGTCTCATCCCTAAGAAAAATTTCGGCAGCTTTCTCTGGCATATGTGCTGCTACTCATCTTTGTTTTGTAGATTGTAATATTGAAATGCAAAGTGGAGTCCAAAAACTGAACTTAAAGATGCTGAACGGGACGGGACCCACTGATTGTGGTGTTTGATCGTGCCTCGTACCAAACTGCCAACTTGTATTTCTTCCAGAGATTTTGTTCCTATAGTTTATTTCTTATTTACGTCTATCAATCGCCATTGTGCCTGTAAATTAACTGTATCAAACGGGCTGGGCGGGTCTAACAGGGCCTGCTGGCCCGGCTCGTGCCTGGACTTGTCGGGTCGGGCTGGTCTGTACTCGGGTTTTCCAGCTAGATTGAAAAAAAAATCCAGCTGAGTCCTCGGGCTGGTCTGCCGTGCTGCTGGCCCATGCACATGGGCCGTGCCAAGGTTCGGCCCGGCCCGGCCCGGCCCGGCCCGGTCCATCCGGCCCATTTGACACATACTGTAAATGCGCGGCACTGCTTAACCACCCCTTGTCAATGTAATGCAGGTATTACATCTCTCAGCAGTTGACGGACAAGAGTGATGTTTATAGTTTCGGGGTGATCCTTCTCGAGCTCATGTCAGGTCGTGAACCTATATCTAATGAAAGCTTTGGAAATAATTGTCGTAATATAGTTCAGTGGGTAAGTTGGCTGTTTTATCTCTCTAAATTATGGAACTGTTGTGGTCCCGTCTAGACCATAGGATCATGGTGAATCACGAACCAAGATCTTGTTAATTGGGATTCTCTCTTGAGTTGTGGTTGGTTTGGCTTGAAGCCCAAATATAAAATCTGTTTAGGTTGTATTTTTTGAGCATTATAATTATTTTATATTATTTTTTTATTGTTTTTTTTTATTTTTTTATTGTTTTTTTTATTTTTTTTATTTTTTTTATTTTTTTTATTTTTTTTATTTTTTTTTATTTTTTTTTATTTTTTTTATTTTTTTTATTTTTTTTTATTTTTTTTTTATTTTTTTTTATTTTTTTTTATTTTTTTTTATTTTTTTATTTTATATTATTATTGTGGTAGTGTTTATTGATTTATTTTTTAATTATTTATTTTATGTTTATGATAGGAATACCTATCTCATGAGTTATCTTAATCATTTCTCATCATTATATATGAATGATTAGGAACTCTTATATTTATGATTATTATAAGTGTGAGTTACTTTTTTGATTATATATACCTTTTGTGGTTATTATAAAATTAATTTGATATGTGCAAAGGCAATGTGTAGGGATTGCCTTTGCACATAACTTAAGAATTCTCAGGCTCTCCGATACTTATTTGGAATAGAAAGGGAGAGACCCCGTAAAAGGATATTTCATACTGCTTATCTAGGAGAGAGAGGGTATCAGTCGTAATAGAGGCATAGACAAAGATCATTTGTAAAATGCACGCGCGCACACGCACACACATGCACACACACGATAGTGGCAGATATCTCATATTTGTACAATGCCACATATTTATATGTTATGATTCTATCATTTAGCTGTTATAATCTTTTTAATAAATATTATAATCATTGTTGCAATATTTCTTGGCGTCCTATCATGTTATTTCTAAATTAGAATGGTGTCTAATTTTATTTTCATATCGCGGCAACTAGAGGTGTCAGACGAGTTGTGCTGTGCTGTGCTGACGCAGCTCATTTTTTCAAGGCACTACCATGGTATCATGCTGTGTTGTGCACGGCGTGGTTAAATTCCAGTGTCGTGGTCCACTAGCCCAGCATGACATGGTGGGCATCGCCAAGTGCATGAGCATGCCCAACGGCGAACGGCAGCATGGTCATTAGCGACCATGCCAAACGGCCGTGAACGACCGTGCCATGGGGTGGGTCGACTGGAAGCATGTTTCTGGACTGTGATTGGCCGGGCAGTACTAAATTGGGTCATGCCTAGGATGCCTAACCTGTTTGACACCTCTAAGGGCAACCAAGTACCCCACTGATGCATGAAGTTAATATTTTTTAGTATTGTGACTTAATCAATAAAAAGCTAAAAATCAAATAACACTAAGAAATTTTAAGTCGTGGTATTCTTTTGTCGGCACAACTTTGTGTTCTATAAAATATTTCTCTTGATCACAACATTCTAATCATCCTGATTTTGTATTCAAGAGGATAAATATATTAGTCATGATCATTCTTATTTTTATAACTTTACATTTTAGAAAATATTTATGTTAGTCACGACATTCATTGTTGTCCAGACTTTGTGCTCGAGAGGAGAGTTACTAAAGTCGTAGTATTTCTGTCATCTTGATTTTTATATTCTTGAGAAGTTTCAAAGATATTATTAAATCATAACTTTATTTCATCTCAGTGATTTCTAGCTTAAAGACTTACATGAAACTCTGATGTCAGAGAAAAACTTAGGGTTTTTCAGAAAAAGAGAGGAGCGTGAATTGGATTTGAGTCCAGAGTATGCAAAATCCTAGGTAATGTGACTTTCTTCGAAACCTTTGATTTAATGAGATCTCATCAAATATCTCACTAAGTATCCTTTTAAAATTTAACATACAAAAGAAAATAAGTCAATATTAGAGTAAAAGTATCCTTTTGAAATTTAATTTTATCTACTCGACTAGAATAATAGTCAATTCATTGTTAGTTAGTCAAACTATCTTTATAATTCTTATCAAATTTATATCTGGACTTATGTTCATTTTTATTACTTGTACGGTCCATATTCTCATTTAATTTTGTCGATTTAAAATTATCACCCAACAAGCTTTTGGTACAGTGTTAGAAATAATAATATTATGTATTATTTTTATTTTTATTTTTTGATAATTATGGAATTTTCAAGTATTTTATAAAATATTATCTTATTTATGATAATGCCAAATTTTCAAGTTTTTCACCTCAATATTTTGTTCTATAGAGCATTTATTTTAGTTGATGCATTATTCTGCACCGTAACTTTGTACTCCATAGAGAATTTACTAAAATTATTCTCAGCATCGCAAATTGGGTTATAAAGAGATAGATTAACTCAGTTGCAGTTATTCCCATCACTGTGATATTTTGTTCTAAATGAGAGTTATCTTATTAGTGACATTCATTACTATACTATCATGACTTTGGTATTATTGCATAGAAGATCTGATAAGATATAAAAGTTATGATCTCAATTCAGTATCAATCCACTAATATTTAAGCAATACTTAGAAGAAATCAAAAAAAAAAAAAAGAGAAGGGAAATTAGATTTCGAGGTAAAAGCCACTATAACCTTATGCGTGTGATTCTAATCCCACTTGAAGGACAAATTCAATGCAAAATGATAATAATTGATTGAGTTTTAGATTTGAAGTTTATATTCATGTTTGTGCTTCTATTGGGAATCCTCAATCCACACGAGATTAATTTCTTCGATTGGATTATATATTTCTACGTGATAAATTTATTACTTTTATATTATTGAATATTTCTGTTGATGTTGTATTATAGAATATTGATGAATTTAGATGTATTATAAAATTAACAAAAATATGTAACAAAAATATGTGCTAATTGTGACAGGCGATAATAAGTATGCCATGAGGCATACTCATGTGATATAATAAAAAAGAAGTAATAATTATTCTAATCTTAATATATGAGATAAATATGTGTGAAAACTTGAGATTGAGATCAGTTGAAATATTATAAGTATGATACTCACGAAGTCAAAAATATAAATATAATTATAACTAATCTATTGTGCATATTCAAAAGAACTGGCATCAAGTAATGTATGAGTTAAGCAGAATATCTAACCTGAGAGCTTCACTATCGTGTGAGAGTTGTTAGTCATGTCTGACGATGACAAGTAAATTATGTGATACATACAAGATGAGGTGACTTATATGCTGGTGACAGTCGTGCCAATTAAATTCTCTTGTATGATTTTTATTACGTGAGATTCATATGAAGACATATGTTAATTGTTGTGAGTATGATAACTAAGAAGTCAAAATTATAAATATATTAATTATTATACTATCTTATATCTTTAAGATATTAGTTGTCGAAGAATATGAGTACACATTCAAAGCAATCGTTAATTATAGTTAATGATTTGCCTGAAATTGATAAATGTGTAGATGACTCATAAACTAAATGATATATTATCTTGATGCCAAGAGAGTATTTGAGTATTTTCATAATAATTTATATTTCTTTCAACAATTAAATATAATTAATATTTTCAAATAGTACAATAAAAAATATCTTTGTTTGTAGCCTAAGTAGAGAGAGAAACAAAAAAAAAATATGATATACATCAATGTCGCTACTAAACAAGAAGTTATCTTGTACTACATTCGTTCCAAAATGATAATCCGATATCGCGTAAGAATTTGTTCTGAAATAATAATTCGATATGATAAATTAAAATATAATTCATTTGTAAAGTCAGTTTTGCTGCATTGATGGCTTCATGGTTACAACTGACAGTCACAGGAAAACACATCGATCCGGTTATTTATTATTGATGACTTCCATACACTTCTGAAATATCAAAAAGGCATCATTAAGCTTCTTCAAATGGTACTGTCAGAAAAAATTTCACTGCAGCAATGAGCTCATCAAGATCCTTAGTTATCTGCTGATACTGAAGGGACTGGATAGCATTGAAGGAGTCAAGATTCAATTTTTGACTGGTTTTTAGATCCAATTAGCAGGTCCTCTACTTAACATAACATGGCCAAATTATACACCAATCAAATGTTCTCGAAAATATCTTCGCAAAAAATACAGTCATGGGATTTTCCTATTTTTAAAGAAGTGCGTAGATCAGACTAGTTTTAGTCACAGGCGCATGTCTGCTCGGCTCCATTTATTGGTGTTTGTTATTTTTTTTATAAATTTCAGTTTCTGTAAGTGCAATATTAAACGATGTGGAGAGTAGAAAAATTCCAAATAAGATTATTAAGATTTTGTTCATATTGTTCTTGATCGTTCAATTTTCCAAATAATTTCATGGCAGGCAAAGGCACACATCGAGGGTGGTGACCTGGAAGGAATCGTGGACCCGAAGCTACGCGACGGCTACGATGCACAATCAATGTGGAAGATAGCAGAGAAAGCGTTGATGTGCGTCCAACCTCATGGGAGCATGAGACCGCCAATTTCCCTGGTTCTAAAAGAAATCCAAGACGCCATCGCCATCGAGAGAGACGCCGTGGCGCCAGCAGCAGGAGGTAAACGTGGCAACGCGTCTCTCTCGTCGGATCATTCGTCCCTCCACTTGAGCTCATTCGATTATGGCGGAACTGAAAATTATCCTTCCATGGATGAGTCGATGTTGCAGCCGACGGCCAGATAGTTTTTTTTTTTACCCTACTCCTACTGGTGTAACAGTGTTTATTTTTGAGCTTCGCCTTCGGCCGCAATCGTCTGGTATAATAATTATAATAATAATAATAATAATAATAATAATAATAATAAGATTAATAAAATTATATCATTTTTTATAAAATTATACTATAAATGGTTGCTTGACCTCTACGGGTACTCTCTTTGGCCCAACGTTGGGGAGTGTTTGGCAGAACCAGAACCTCGTTTTTATTACTTTATTTGATGTTACGTTAAACTGAACCCATTATCTTGTTGATTTAAAAAGGTATTATTTAATTTTTATATTAATTCCTAAAATATTATTTAATGTTAATTATTATCTTATTTAAAATTGCTTTGAAGTTGGTTAAACCTTTTTAAATTATTATTCTAACATATTCGAATTGGAACCAGACCTGTAATAAAAAGGTCAAGTATATCTCATTTTAAAATTTTAATATAAATAAAGGCTAAATTTATTTTTATGTTAAAAAGGCATATAAGTCGTAATTTGAAAATGGAAATAAAATTCAAAATGCATACTACAGTGAGCAGTAGCTCTCTTTGTTATTAAATTTGCAAATTCAAAAAATGGTAGATATATATCAATATATATATATATATTAATTTTAATAAATTCGATTATAATAAAAACGAAATAATAATAATAATAATATTTTTTTACTACTTTTTTTAATAAGTAATATATATATATATATAATAAAAAAGAAGTAAAAAATAGTAAAAAAAATATTTTATATATATTATTACAACTTAATATTATAAAATGGAGTCGTCGAACTGATCGAGTCAATTCCCGTTAATTTCGACGGCTGAGATCGAATTCGTTATCAAGATGTTCCTGATTTCGTCTGTTCGCGACATCGCCATCCCGACCAAAGTCTCTCAAAACCAACGGCGGTGATCGACCTGATCCTCTCATCTCAGTCGTCTCCGTCTCCTCTCTTCTCCAGCGTCCGATTTATTCTCTTTCCTACCTCTCGATCCAATCCCATCATCTCGCGCCATTTTACAAATTTCTCAAGGTAACTGTTGAATTTCTCTTCTGTCGATCCTGCCTGTCTTTTTTTTTTTTTTTTCTGGTTTCTCTAACAGATGTGAATGATCAGCGATGATAGTTTGGATAGTTATCTTTGTGAATTAGGGTTTTGATTTTGATGGAGGTGCCAGGAAGCCCCGTCGCTGGGGCCCATGAGAGCGGGGAGCACAGCCCCCATAGCGTGCGTGAGCAAGATAGATATCTTCCCATTGCAAACATCAGCAGGATCATGAAGAGGGCCCTTCCTTCAAATGGAAAGATCGCCAAAGATGCCAAGGAAACAGTTCAGGAGTGTGTTTCCGAGTTTATTAGCTTCATTACCAGCGAGTGAGACTTCAATTGTGATGTTGTCATGTTATACAATTCATCTATAATGGATATCGAGGTTGTGATTTGTCATTTTTGATTTATCCAGAGCGAGTGATAAGTGTCAAAGAGAAAAGAGGAAGACGATTAATGGGGATGATTTGCTTTGGGCGATGGCAACTCTTGGTTTTGAAGATTATATAGATCCGTTGAAGATATACTTAGCTCGTTACAGAGAGGTGAATTGAATTGTTGATCTTGCTATTTTATCTTTGGATTTAGGAGCTTTTGGGCCTTCTTTTTGCAGTCGAGAACTAGAATAGCAATTTCTCTTCCTGAGCTGAACTGGCCCCTTGGATATATGATTTCTACTTTTTTTTTTTTTTTTTGAATTATATGCAATGATTGGATGCATATTCTTTCATTAACTGACTAGTGTTTTCGTTTTCTCTCTTTTTTTATGCCATCAATGGATGATGCAGATGGAGGTATGTGGGCATTCTTCTGATGAACTTGTAATCTTCTGTGATTATTATTTTCTGTGAGACTTAAAACTCAGTTGCAGTAACACTTGGGTTTGATAGGGTGACACCAAGGCATCAACAAAGGTTGTAGATGGAACTTCTAAAAGAGATCAGCTTATTTCAAATCCCCAGGTGAATTGTGCTATCAAATTGACATGCCAAGCTTTGCCATAATTTTGTCAATTCTTTTTTTCTTTTTGGTTTAGCTGTTTGCATCGAATTTAATGTTTTGATTATTATTCCATGCATCTTCTCACTTTGGCCTCTTGCAAACAAATTTGCAGATATCTCATGAAGGATCTTTTCCTCAAGGCATTAACTATCCGAGTTCACAAGTACTTTATCTCTCTCTATCTCTCCCTCTCTATACTCTCTAAATATCAAGCACCAATCGTTCAAATGATGTTCCTAGTAAAGGAATGCTTGCTTAAATTGTTGTACATTCATGATTCTTTTGTGAAACATGAAATAAATAATTTTGGAATAAATAATGGAACATCAAGTCAAGAATTCAACTTTTTTAGAAATTATATGAAGATAATGTGGCAATAAAGTGCCATCATCAACCTCTTCGAAGATAATGAACTAGTCTATGCTGTTTAAACAGCTGCTTGTCCTAATTCTGAAATGTAATTTAGCTGAAAATTGGATGCTTTATTTTATTTTATTTATTTTTTAATATTGTGGAATAGGCTTCATCCCTTGGATTCTAAATAGACCTTGAAAAAAAATATCTTATAGCTGATTTTTAAATATTAAGAAAAAATGATGCCAAGCAGGGAAATTTTATGTCGTATTTTATGTTGTGTGTGTGTGTGTGTGTGTGTATTTACTCACACACGCACACACACACACACACACCTACATAAAGCATGTATTAGAATAATTTTTTTTTTATTATGGAACTTTTTTGTCTAACATGGTAGATACAAAGTATATGAACTCAATAAACATAACTAAAATCAATAAATGCAATGAAGATTTTTTCTAAATTTAGTGCATGAATGCATTATAGATTGAGTTTAGAGAAAAAAATAAATTAGGACTAATTCTTTGTAAGTGTCAGTAGTGTGTTGTGTTGTGCTAACATTTGAAGTGGTAACAGAGTGGTCTTGATTTTTATCATTGATGAATTCAATCATTTAATTTTGATGTATTTTATTTATTCATAAAAAATTAAATTAAAAATAATTTATCATATTAATTAATTATTATAGAACATTGTCATTTGTCATTAATTTGAAATTTTAATTTATTTAAAGAGTGGTAATCATGATTGAGTGCTCTTATTTTTTTTATTGGTTATGAAAATAATTATTTATTTTTTTTTAATAAATAATGTTTTTAAAAATAGTATACACCACTTTGTAGTTTTTTGGCAACAAACAATGAAATCTAGTTAGAATTTGAGTAATTTAGAGTTGATAATATTCAAAGAATTGTATTTTTAGGTATCTATCATGAAAAATTAAAGAATAATAAGTTATGCTAATATTATATATTATATTTAATTAAGTAATTATTAAATAATTAATTTTTTATATGATTTTTTAAATATTTAATTTGATCAATAAGAAACAAACAAGTGTTTGAAAATAAGATTAATCTAGTGTCAAGTGAGGATGTTGATGATTGGTTCAAAAGTTATATTCTACTTGAATATCAAAATCATATTTTTATTAAGATATTATTATTTTTTTGAGAAAAAATATGTAATTGAATTTCAACAAAATATCCATTTTTATAAGTTTTTTTTTTTGAAATTATTATTAAATTAAAAAACAAATAAAAGTCTCTTATGTGAATTATTTTATTATAAATAAAAATTTTAAATATCTATAAAGTTCATAAAAATACTATCATATTTTTATTAAGATAGTATTATTTTTTGGACAAAAATATGTAATTTAATTTCAAAAAATATATATTTTTTGTAAATTTTTTAATTGAAATTTTTATTAACACGAATAACAAATAAAAGTCTTTCATGTGAATTCTTTTATTATGAATACAAATTATTAAATATCTATTAAGTTCATAAAAATTATTAAAATAAAACTTATCAAATGTCTCCCTCATAGATTGCCTATGCTAGTATGTTTTTTTTTTTGTTGTCGGCAAATCGAATGTCTCCTCTAAGACTTGAATTGTAAAAATTTATGGTTGTCTCGTATCAATATTCACAACAATATCATCGTAGAAATTACTTTTATATTTAGTTGATTAATGGCTTGCTTGTAAAAAGTTGCTAGGAAAAGAATTATGAGGTGAACATTTTTTAGTAATTGGAAAGTATTGAGGTTTTAGTTTTGTTTTAAGTTGAATTATATTCACCTTTGTTTGTTTGTCTATATGAGAGCATCCAACATATTGTCTATCTGATTTGGACTCTCCCTAAAACCTAAGAAGCACGGACACGGACACGGACACGGGGATACGACACGGCAAGATACGGAGACACGACAAATTCTAAAAAACTAGGATACGGATAGGATATGGTATGATAAAAAAAATAAACTTAAAAATAAAAATTATTTTCTTTATAAATATTATGTATTTTATAAATTAAATTAAATTAAATTAAAATATTTTAGATTATAAAATAAATATATATATTTTTATTTTATAAAATAAAAATATTTTATTTTATTTATTTTATAAGATAATATTTATAATTATTTTATTTTATAAAATAAAATTATAAAATTATCTTATATTATATAAAAATATATTTTTTTATTTATAAAATAAAAATATTTTATTTTATTTTATTAAAATATTTTATTTTATTCTAGCCCCCAGCCTGCCCTCAACCCACTCCCACCCTCTGCTTCACCCCCCCCCCCCCCCCAATTCGCGCCCCCGTCGCCTGTGTCGAGTGGCCAACGTCGCCCATGTGGCGACGTTGGCCACTGGAAGTCCGATACGCCACGTGACGTATCAGACACGTATCCGACGCATGTCCGTACAGTGTCGCCGTGTCCACGTGTCGGACACGTGGACACGGCAGTCCAGTGGCTTATCCGTGCAACACAGCCTAAAACTCTCAGGGGTTCTAACATGAACATGGTATCAGAGGAATAAGTAGGTCCAATGATGAGTGGCGCTGGTGATTGGCATGGTGTGGCATTGTGCACGAGTGTCATCCACAATGTGCATTGTCATTGTGTGCCTGTAAAAGTGGTGCCATTATTCTATGATGGGGCAATCATGATTTTTATGTATTTTTACTTTCATGATGGCGTGAAAAGTTTGATGTTGATGCGCATTGGTGGTGTCGTGGTGGTATAGTGATTATGTAGTGGTTTCCACCATGATTTTCCATGGTGGTTCTTGTGGTGGTAGTATTGTTATGGTGAAGTGGTGTATCATTGTGGTGCTTGTGCTTGTAGTGTGTGTGTCATGGTGGTATAAGAGCGTTGTGGCGAAGCTTGGTTATCATGGTGGTCTAAGTGTTGTGGTGGTGCTTGGCTGTTGTGATAGTGTATACACGAGTATTCTACTATTCTTTCTATGTTCTTTGCTGAGAAGGATATGGATTCCTATTTGTTGTGAGCAACTTCGATGGGGATTTGCTCCTTGAGTCAAGGATATGTGAGATTTTTGATCTGAGTATGATTGTATATTTGATTATTGTCAAATGTACAAGAAGGTTTTAGACTTAGATGTATAATTATACTTGTTTGAGAATTTTTAGTTAATGCGATGGTATTTTTTAGCTATTAATATACATATTAGCATTGATAAGGTGATATATATGTTGATCGATATGATTCTGTTGAGGAAATTGGATGATCATATTCATACTATTGTATATTTGCATTTGTTGAGATAATAACATATTATTTTTGTGAATATGGATTCTTAGTGAGAGAATATTTTTATTTTTCTTGAAGTTTTATTAGAGGGTGGCTTAGATACATATAAATACATCCAGATCAAGCAGAGTTAGAATGATCAATCAGACTATTATAATAACTTCTTCATGAGTTGATAGTGAGAGAGTTAGAAATAGTGTTTTAAAAGGCATGACAATATTAGTGTTGTATTTTTTTTTTTTTTTGGGTATATCTTTATATCTAAGTTTTTTTATAATTTATTTTTAGTTTATTATTTTGTTAAACAACTAAATTATATTGTTATTTTTTTATTGTTATTTTTTTATTGTTATTTTTTTATTGTTATTTTTTTATTGTTATTTTTTTATTGTTATTTTTTTATAGGATTGGCATACTAAACAGATGACTTACTTGGGGATTAAGTGAGATGGAGTGTACATATTTTTTGCATATCTAAGAATCTATTTAGATACTTGATTATTATTGATTTTACAATCTCAATTTAGATATTTATTTTTGGATAAACTTAAAATTTGTGAGACAAATATTAATGAGGTGATTTCTATTCATATTAAGATATATCTATTAGAAAAATATATTAAATTTTTTTATGTCATGTCAAGAGAATTCTAATAAATATTTATTATATTTTATTTATTGACTATTATGGATCTTGTAGGACGATTATATATAATTAGTTAAGATATTTTATTATTTTACTCTTAATTATATTATAAATATATGATGTCATGTTTTTAAAGAAGCCTTAATTTTGTTTATTTTTTAAATTTTACAAAAGGGTAAAATTATAATTTGAATATAGTATTAAAATATTAAAAAGTAATAATATTTTATAAAATATTTTTTATTTATTTTCTTATTTTTTGGGAAGCATGTGATGATGTACTAAATATTCTATGACGTCACTTCTGCAAAGAATAATATATTTGAAATGAATAATTAATATTTAGTTGAAATGACTAAAATATTATTATATCATCGAAGTAATCATAGGTATTCTTCAGAAAAAATTATAGTAACTTTTTACTTTCTCGTCAATTAAATGTTCTCACCTTTTATTTAAGTTGTATTATAGATTAGTTTTTGTATTTGTGAAAGATATTTTTTCTACCTCACATCTAAGTTCTTTTTTTGTTGAGATATCTTCCCTAGTTAGAGGTGATAAATGGGCCGGCTCGAGCATTTGATTGGCTCAACTCGAGCCATGTTGGGCCATGTGGTTTGGCTCGAGCAAAAGCATGCAACATGTCACGGACTCACGGTCCATAAAATTTTCCTGCATTGGTCGAATTTGGCCTAGATGATGCAACATGCCTGGGTCGTTCCCCTGGTATGGTAGAAATTCTGACCAATGTTTGTGTGTGAATCTCATAGCCGAAGCCTAGATGATCCAACTCAGGCTGGGTCAATCCGGTTGAGCTAGGGCTAGTCATTAGCCCATGGCCTGCATACTCTGCCACTTGTCTAGGCTAGCCTGGATTGAGCCTCGGCTATCCTGGTACGAACCCAAGCTAGCATGGATTCGACGTTCGAGCAGTGTTGGGCTAGGCATGGCTAATGCTTGGTTGCCAGCTGGCCATTTGGATATGTCGGGCTACCTTCTTTAGAGTTGTATTAGGATAGCATGGACTGCTACAAAAAGTGGGGTGTGTCAGCCCACCATGACATGTTTGACACATCCTATCAAATGCTCCTTTCCTAGATACTTCAGTACTTAAAAGTGGTACTTTTACGAATCATATGTCAGACAGATCATTATGAGCAAGGAGAAGATGTTCACATGAGCAGTCCTTGACCTTGCCGAAGTACTGCATTCTGATTCGAGTGCGAATGTGGAGTGGCTTATGTTTACACAAGCAATATTTATTAATGTATAAAAATAAATTAGAAAATATAAATCTTATTTTACAAAAAAAAAAAAAATCAAAATATGTAAAGATTTAATAAGAATAAAGATATGTAATATTTGATGATTATCTGCGTATATTTGCAGAAATGGCAGAACGGGGGTTCAAATGTGAGACATTGAAAAGCATGAGCCTCTCTAACAACAAATATAGGATATTTAATGTATATATTTGCAGGTCCAGCACATGATGGTCATCCCCATGCCAGGCACCCAGCAGTCGTTGCATGAGTAAGCTAGCCATTATCACTTGTTCCTCCCGCCGGGTCTAACCAAAGCATATCTCCATGTCTAATGTGCCCCCCTCCCTCTCTCTCTCTCTCTCTATCTCTCTCTTAATCTCTCTCTCAATCTCTCTCTCTCTCTCTCAATCTCTCTATTTATCTCTCTCTCTCTCTCTCAATCTCTCTATTTATCTCTCTCTCTCTCTCTCTAACTATGTATCTATCTATCTCTCTTTCATCCTGTCTCTATCTATCTCTGTGTTTTCAAAGTTGTGGCTGTTGATGTTTGGAGTCATTGATCCATCTTATGCAGTAGAATACTGTGTTAATGTGCTTGCTTATGAATTCATTTCATCATGCTTATAGTAGCAGTGTTTATAAAAATGCCATTTTTGAGCCCTTGAGCAGCGTGCTGCAAGCTGCATGCTGTTGTGGTTCTTCTTCCTCTGCTAAATGGGTTCCTTGGGGCTCAACCTGCATTGCTGTGGGTTGCGTTGGGGCTGCCCAGCTGGGATATGGGAATTGCCTTGTTGTGTTTATAACTAGCTTCTTGATTTTCATAAATAACGTTTCTAGGTTTAAATATTTACTTAAACCATTTTGGCTAATATTTCTTCTATTCAATACCAGGTGGAATCCCCCTGGGCCCAATTAGGCCCAGTGTAAACTACTTGGGTCCTGAGTGAGGCAGGTTTACTCCGTCCCACTTGCAGTGCAGGGTGTAGCTGGTGGGGATTGAACCCGCAACCCTGAGGTTTAGGTGCTCTAATTTTGTCAAACGAAATCTTAAGAGAGTCTCGAGTTTGTCTTTTTTTTTTTTTTTTTAAAATGTTTATGGGCATAAACCTGAGGTTTAGCTGGAGATGGAGATATTTTTTGTTTAATTGAAAATATTTTGAATTTAATTATTGAATTTTAATATTTTCAAATAATTTTTCATTAAATATAGATGAGGTGGATCCGTTCAACCTGACGGACCGTTCCTAATCTTCATAGGCAAGAGACTATGCTTTGTTTGTTTAAATGTTAAACTAGGATCTAAATTAAACCATCTGCTTTATTTTCAATAAACTCAAGGTCGTAATCACCTGCCTCATGATGGATGAATTGGCTTGGGTGGTTAGCCCAGGGTTCGTTTTGTTGGTGCATGGCTCAATTGGGGTGTGGGTCGCCCCTTCTGCAAGAAATCCTTGGTGTGTTGCAGTTGCACTGAAGCGAAGATCAAGAAAGCCCGGGTTTGATTAAGGGCATGTAATCCTAACAAGGAGCATATGGTCCCAAATTAAGGGCATTAAGATGAAATCAAGGATGCTCAATCTTCATCAATGCTGCCTAGCTCTAACTAGGGACGCTTACTCTCAGTTGAGAATGCCAGGTCTCAACTAATGACATCTTGTCCTTGCTAAGGGCGTCTAGCCCAAACTAAAGATGTCAAGTTGTGACATTTAGCCCTTAAAAGTCTGGACTTTAAGGACTCTCAGCACCCGCCAAGATGTTTGGCCCTCATTTGACGGATTTCCATAACTATGTTCAGGGGATACCACCTCATTCCCCTGGCATGAGGTGGCACCCACATGGCCACATGTAGGTGTTGGCTGATACGACCTCAACGTGAGAGTCGCTCTGGGCCTTGAGGATCAGCACGTGTTGTTGCCCGTGCTCGTGTTGCAGCAAACCCATGTGACACAATAGTTATTCTGGTTGTCACATCAAAAATACATAGCATTGTAACTGTTAGATTCTATCTCATGATTAAATTAAAAAAAAATTATAAAAAAATTATAAAAAAATTATAAAAAAATTATAAAAAATTATAAAAAAATTATAAAAAAATTATAAAAAAATTATAAAAAAATTATAAAAAAATTGAAGAATTTAAAAAATTTAAAAAATTTAAAAAATTTAAAAATTTTAAACAAAATTAAACAAATTAAAAAAAATTTAAAAAATAAAAAAAAATTAAAAAAAATTAAAAAAAATTAAAAAAAAATTAAAAAAAATTAAAAAAAATTAAAAAAAAATTAAAAAAAATTAAAAAAAAAAGTAATCTTAATTTATTATACATAGATTTAGTTTGATAAAAATATCTTATTTTCTTCTCTTCTCTAACTTTATAAATCTATGGTAAAAATTTAAAATTTTAAAGTTCACTTCTATTCTTTCACACTTTCATTAATTTGTGGGATTTTATTACATAACAACAAAAGCTGCATTTTTATAACTTGTAGGTTGTGTAAGTGGATTGTATTGTTAGGCAAGGTTTAGGTATTTTTAATTTTATTTGTTTTAATTACTTCTTCTACTCTTTGTTTGAAATTTTTGATTCAGACCATTGTTGGTAAATTTATTTTGTGTTGATATTTAAAATGAATCCTTGTCGAATAAATGATGATTTAGAGACCCCAACATCATCTAATTTGCCTCCTTTTGAAACCCAATGTAGATAAAAAACATAGGCTTGCTAGAGACTTTTGTTATAAGGACTCAAATATAATATATTAATAAATAATATATTAGAGTAGCTGAAGAATACTCAACTCAATGTAAATGCTATACTAAATATATAACTGTGAAATTATTAGTGGGATGAGACATCGTAGAAGATATTATGTATACTATATTTAAAAATATATTTTATAGGTCCTAGATAAATATAGGTTAGTGTCACAAAAATTAGATATACTTTGAGTTCGAACGACCCATTCATATAAAATTATGAATTTATAAGAGAATAGATAGTTGGATTGATTGCTAGTATGAGTCTTTCACTAAAATTCATAAAATAATAATCATTAATTTGTATGTTTTATTTTAAAAAAATATATAATCTTCTAATTATAGGATTCCTAAGTCTGCATCTTGAAATGATCGCATAAAATATTATAAATTTAATAAAAAATTAATAATTAATAACTTAAGTATTATAATGATGGTGTTGGTAATTTCAAATATATAGTCTGTTCAGAAAAACATATCATTCATACATGTAAAAATAGATTATGTTATCTCTCTCATAGTGAGCTTAGCTGGTTAAGGCTCTTCGCAATATCCAGGAGGTCACGACTTTAAGTCTTACCGGTGAGGGGCACTGGGGATATTTCTTACCTTCTCGGTTCTTCGGGAGCCCAAGGGGATGTCGGGGTCCACGTAAGTGGGCCTTGAAGCCCTTGGTATCCAAAAAAAAAAAAAAAATAAGATTATGTTGATTCAAATTGAAAAATAAAAAAGAAACTATTAAGGTTTAATTAAATATTTCATTCTCATGATATCTCTATCAAATATGAATGTATAAACACTATTTTTTTCGGAATATGAAATTTAAAATAAAATATTTAATATTATTTTTACTAATATTGTGATTAATGGAGAGATAAAAAAATTTCTTCATAAAGTTATTAGAAAAATTTACTAATTATACATTTTCATATTAAATATACGTCTCTTACTATTAGCTTTAATCGTACGAATTGGATTAAAATTAATTCTACCCTTATTAATATAGTTATTCAGATTTGCATAAAATTGATTTTAACACATCTAACAAATTTCAAATTTTTCATAGTTTTTGTTTGTTCATATCCTAAAAAAGGAAAAAAATTCAACATGATATCCAAGATCATTAAATGCCCTCATTTTTATATTGGGCACTAAAAATATTCTATTCAATTTGGCAAAGAGTAAAATTGGTGATATCTTAGATATATAATATGATTGAGAGATATGTTTTTTCTTTTTATAATGCTTAAACATATTTTATGATGCAATGAATATATGTTTCTGAAGTTTTGATATATATTTTTATTTTATTTCATATTTTTTGTACATAATTTTATTTTCCAAATTATTTTCTTGTATTTAGATATTATAAATTTTAAATATATATATATATATATTCTCATTTTTATTTATGTTGTGCTAATGGCCACTACCCATGTCAACTCATGTCCAATAGGCCATTATCATAGTGGCACTAGCATTGCCTGGCCCAAGCTCAAGGCTAGACACGAGGAGGCATGGGCTACTTATTGGTAGGTGCTCAACTTTGGATGGTCTAGCAGGATGGCATATACGAGGCACATAGCTCGAGCTCATGTTACATGTCATTCCCTAGTTAGTCAAGGGCACGTGTCATGGATGGGTCACGAGCTCATGCATCAGCTATGATGGGCTCCTAAAATGCTGACCCAACCTCTAGCATTTCCTGGGCTACACACACTGTGGCTCATTTCGGCTTGAAAAAATAAATCTTGTCAAACTAGCACGCCCCAGCTAACATCTCTTAATATTGTCTTATATTTATTTGTAAAAAGAATTAAAGAATATATTAATTGAAAATTTCTTTGCTATTGTTATATTATTAATTTAATAGCGCAAGTTGAATTAAATTTAATATAACATTCATTTGAAGTTATCTAGACTTATATAAAATTTATGGATTGATATAATAAATTATAAAAATTTTATAATTTAAGTCATGGTAGGTTTTAAAATATTAAAAAAAAAAAAACTAACATGGTATCCATTATCATTATAATAATATAATTCATGCAGCCTAGTGTTAGAATCTTATGTCGTATAAAAAATATTATATCAAAAAATTGTAAATAATCAAAATGATAAAATTGTAATAACTTCGCATGATTGGGGGAGAGATATTTTATTTTTAAAATTCATGAAGGCAATTTATGGTTTCACTAATAAATGTATTCATTATACACTCTTATATTTTTATTTTTCACTTAGATATATTTATAACATTAGTTTTATATTCTAACTATATATGCAACACCCCCATTTAATAATACCAGTATAGAAATGGAAAAAAAATATTGGGAAAATATCTCACTACTCTATTGCTTTGTTGTTTGCATGAAATTGAAGATTAAGGTGAAATATGCACAAAATTATATGAATCAACCATCCAAACTAGAGATTAGGATATATGAACAGTTAACAAATTTGTATAAATATTATGAAATCAAATATGATAGTGTATCTTCAAACACTACTAGTCTACCCATAATTGAAGATGATCTATATTTTCATACAGTTAATTTTAGGGAGGGAAAGTAATGAGTTGGTTTTTCTAGTAAGTATGACATCTTAAAATATTTAGATATTAATTATTGCTAGCCTGTAATCTGCTAACATCATTTGTGTTTGTTGAAGTATCAGTCTTCTTTTTTGATTTTTGTAAGTATAATTTTAGAAAGATTGATCAATCTTATATTAGATATATTCTTGATAAACTAAAAATATGCATGTGTACTCCTTCAAGTTTTAGAAAATTAATTTCTCCATAGTTTAAAAAAAATCAAATTTTCACATGTTCAAGATTTTTTGAACTCCAAGATGTGATTGTCGAATGAAGTTTTCAGATGCAAAAAAAAAAAAACATAATATGTATAGAAATGACATGTATTTTTTATGTAATTTGTTATTCATTGTTAATTAATTTTTACAAGTTCATGATTCTTGTTATTAAAAATGGCAACGTGTTTATTATAAAAGATGACACATTTTAAAGTTTTTAAATTTTTTTTCTTCAAATTATTTTATTAATCACTGAGCTTATGGGATTGTGGCCGGTAGTCAACTAGTTATAGATGATAGTGGTGCAATGTAGCCATGTACTGTATTGTTGGCCCCAGGGTAGTAATCATGCCAATGTGTCATGTTAGATCACCTCAATTTTGATGTTTGTTGGATTAGCATGACTCATTGGGCACCTCTAATTATTTTTTTTTTACAAAAAAACTAACTTAAATATTGAAGAGAGTATCCAGCTAATTAATAAAAATCTTCCTTTTTTTTTTCAAATCAAAACATTGTTCATATATTGTGGTGAAGAGGATACCGAGAATGGCATATGTGATCAATCTAAAGTTTAAAAGCATGATATCCAAAAAATCAAAAGATCTAAGGCCTAATAAATTCCAAAATCCAAATAATTCATGGTCCTGAGATTTATGCCCCAATAATTAGTATCATTCGTGGGAATCCCTCAGACAAAAGGGCAAGGCTATGTGAAATCATTGTGTTATTCCATTGCTAAGTCAGCAAAATTTTCATGCTCAAGACTTTTCTAATTTTTCTAAATTTGTGATTATTTAATATGTCAATAATCTTTCGAATGTCTATCATAAAATGGAGTCCATCTAGAAATAACAAACTCCTAGCTTAACAACAAGAGATAGATAAGAAATAGAGAGAGCAAACATGATAAGCAAGGGATCTTACAAACCATTCTTAAAAATTATAGTCCATGTGTAAGCACTTGCTGCTTTATCCTATGTTGTGCACAAGGCTGGATGAGGTACTAACAAATTACACCATTATCAATTTGTTTGTGCACAGAACAAACATGTTGTGTACTTGTTGGTAAGAAAGAGATGGAGAGAGTTGACCTCTTGATTGATGATAAAGAAAAAGCCTACCGCCCCTATTCTCCTATCCCATCTTGACCTCATTCTTGTGCATGATCACAAATGAATATCGACCACAAAAGTCATGGTACTAACAGAACACCTATCATGGGGGAAATATGGATATTTTAGCCCTATGAGGTAACACATGCACTGACAAATTACACAACTAGTAATCCCATAAGATGATTATCAGCCTAGCAATCAATCATCGTAAATTTAGCCTTTTCATCAAACAACGATGAGTTTATTTAAGCAAATTAAATTAGAATATTTGTTTTCCATGTTTTTGTTTGATTACAAAAACAAATAAAATATTCATAACACTCGTCCATCATATATTGAATAGTGAAGAGTTGTTGGCATTTGTTATTTCATCTTTTATCATGTTTAGTTGGAAAAGTGATTCCTATGATCACATGTTACATTATCAGGAATGATTAGTTATGCAAATCATTTTTCACCAACCACTAGGGACAAGCCACTGTACCATTTTTTAAACTATCACACGGCTCGACCAACTCTCGTAGGGGTTTGTGGGAATGTTCATCACCTAGTATTTATGCTCAATGTGACAAAGGAAGAGTATTAGCTCCCTTCTAAACATCATGATGCACATGGTCGAATTCATTCCATCTTTACTAAGATATTTGATCAATATGTGCCACAACTAGAAACATATAATATAGATATTATGATGCAAATTTTTAGATAAAATTATCGTCAAAACAAGTTTTCTCATGTCACTATATCTAAATACCTTTAACACTATGGAAGAACTCTTTAAATGAACAAATGAATTCTTCATGTTGATGAACAATATTTGACTCAACCATGACAATATATCTAAATAAATATTCCTAGTCTGATATACCTTTGGTAGATATATAATAAATGTTCTCTATGGTACTTGCACAATATGGTGTTATTACTTGTAAAATTATGCGGCAAAATATGTTTTCTTTCATTATTAAAGAAGGATGCCCAATTATTTAAAATTTTGGACTAGACCAGTCGATTTGACTAGTAGAACTAGTGCTCAAGCATATGAACTAATGGATCGGGTAGTTCTAAACGAACCAAATGGTTCGCATATTAATTTTTTTTAGAAAATCATAAAATAATTTCACTTTGCATTGACCCGACATCATTTCAATTTTTCTTTTCATTTTTTCCCTCCCAACATGAAGCTCATGGATTCTCACTCTCCCTCTAGAACCACCCCTCCTTGGACCACGAATCTTTTAGTTAAATAACTAGTGTCTCTTCTTCATTACTTTTTAGATTTGAGTATTTTCACTTTTGACCATTTATCTTTTATACATTTGATAGTTATCGGTTAGAGTTATATTTATATTTCTACATTTTGACTTCAATTATTTTAACATTTTATGCATTCATGCTATTATTTTTCTTTTTAACAATATGACAAAAAAAAAATGAAATCAAACTTGACTCCAACATCTTGTGAAAATTCAAGCTCAAATTCACTATCTATTCTATTAGAGGCAAGATGAACCATGCATGGGAGCATGTTCCAGAAGAAATATATGAAATAGACGGAAAGCACTCATTTGTTTGTATTATGAAAAATTTATAGAAGGTGAGGTAATTTGTTGGATGAAATAATGCCTTGATGTAATGAAAGGGCATATTGGACCATATAAATTGAATTCACATGATGTTAAATTTAAAATGGAGATTTCATAGATTTGTAAAATCCAAATAAACAACTCAAGAAGCTTATGAGTTTGGAAATTCATATGGTCCTAGAGGTGTCAAATGGGTTGGGCTTAGCCAAGATAGCCTGATTTTAGGTGGCCCAACCAGACCACTTGGTCGTGCCATGCCTAGCCTGACAAGGCTTCATCACATCTGGCCTGGCACACCCGGTCGGCCTGACTGTGATGAACCTATGCCGGGTCGTACCTGGACAGACCGGTTCTGGCCCATAGTATACACAAGATATTAGAGCCAAATTGTTCATTTATGGTTTATGACTCATACTTATTGACTTGAGCATATTAGAAATGGAATAAACCTCAATTATTAATCTTATTAGAGTATCATCCCATGCACTCCAACCACTCTTATACCTATAGGTATTAATCTAGTAGTATTAGAATTGGCTCATACTTCTAGAGCTATAAAATATATTATGTGTCTTGATTTTAATTATGAAGTCACAACCTAAATGAAATCAAAATATATTTTTTATTGTTATGACTAGAAGATTTTGTGTTCGGTATCACTACCTAAATTATGAAATCATAACCTTCAAAGAAGATATAAAACATGTTAATGTCATGAATTGAAATTTTGAAGTCATTACATCTTTGTCATGACTTGGAATTGTGAAGTTGTGACTCAAATGGAGTCACAATCTGAATATTGAAGGCACAATTTGAATGGAGTTGCAAAACATCTTTTGATGTTTTAACTGGATAACTTAAGATTCAAGTTGTTACTTTTTTCTCTAGTATCATGACATGAATAAAGTCTTAATATGAATGTGATGTCTAGACTTAAGTCTTAAGTTTAAAGAGATTTTTTATTTTACTATATAAGTATTTATAAATATAAATGTAGTTAGTGAGCAAGTAAGAGATATATAACAATTTTTCTTTTGATTTTCTTTGTATTATTTTTTCTCTCTACATGTTTTGTATGTTTGTGTGCTTTATCTTTGAGTGTTTCTATTTTTCTTTCTGAAACACTACAGCTTCTTTGAGGTTCCCAAACATTTTGTATCAGAGGGATATGCGAGGTTTCTCACATTTTTTTAACATTTAGTATCAGAGCCCATGGTTAGGTTATAGAACCAAGTTTAGTTTCATAGCATGGGTTGAGTGTAAATCTAAGAATGATGAGTTTGATGACATCTAGGGTAGAGATCAAAAAGTTTTCAGGGAAGGACTTCAAACTATGAAAAATGAAAATTAAGGATTTACTTGTTGATAGAGATTATTAGTTTGCAATAGAAGTACTAAAATAAGTAGCGGGTGATTAGAAATCAAAGACGACATCTACTAAGATTATCAAATGAGACAAGTTAGATCAAATAGAATGATGATTGATTTGATTTTGTTTAATGGATGAAGTCTTGGTGAATATTTCTAGTGAAAGATTGGCAAAGAATCTATGGAAAAAGCTTGAGATGCTTTTTCAAAGTAAGTCACTAGTCAACAAGTTGTCACTATTAGATGTCATCCAATAGTGACAACTTTTATTTCATACTTACATGAGTTTCAAATATTGATCAACTAGTTGTCATCTATTAGATTTAAGATTAGTGATGATAACAAAGTTATAACCCTCCTCTATTTAATAGCAAATTCATGGAATAACTTGATTATTATCATTAGTAGATGTATATTAGAGTTATCCTATGAAATAATGGTTTTGACACTATCATCTGAGGATGTGAAAAAAAATATGGGAAAAATTCTCAAAGGTTGTACAAGTTATGAGAGGGAGGACTGAAGAAACAAGCCTAGATTAGTCAGAAAAAACATCAAAGACAAGAAGAATATCTAAGGGTGTGAATAAACTGAAATTAAAGTGCTAGAATTATTGTGAAGTTGAGCACTTCAAGAAAGATTATTGGAGTATTAATCTTATGATAGAGAAGATGTGACTATGAGAAATTGCTCATCTAAGATATAGTCATGAGAATATAAAGATAAAGCTATCTGATGAGACTTTAAAATTCATTTCAAGGATAATGCATATTATAGACTTGAGCAAAATTTTGGTTTGTCAGTGCAATGACTAATGTCATTGTTTGATTTAGCTATGATGATAATTCTTGCAAGATGACTAAATGAATATTGGTAATTTTTTAAGGGAAAATGTATGAAACCTTGTACAAGTTCCTAGCAAGTATCTTCGTGTCTTTGGGCAATGGGTCCATTATTGCTAAGAAGAAGAAATCCATGGAGAACAATAGTTCAATGTGATGATTGAGTTCTTAGTCATTATGTGGGAACATGGTATCACAACATTAGTAGTATCGAATGGGTTGTGTCATGCTGGCATTATCCATTTTTGGGTGGCCTAGTTGAGTCACCATGCCATGCCGAGCAAAGCCCAACATGGGAGTCATGTCGTGCTTGGCATGGAATGATTGCATGTTTTCTTGGCCCAGCACGACAAAATTGGCATTATTCTAAACATACACATTGCTATCATGTCAAGTTGTGCTATATTGTATCAGTTTTGTGGGCAGCGCCACAACAAACACTTTCCACCGCCCACCACCACTACCATCGCCCACTGATAACCAATGATCATAGAAACATAAAATAAAAATATAAAATAAAATAAAAACTAATTACATTTACATGTACAGTAGTCAAAACATAACAAGCATAACATTAACAAATCATAATTATAATTAAAATTCTAAAAATGTATAAATAAACTATAACAATTACACTATAAGAGAAGTATAAAAATAATTTTTTATTTCAAACTAAGGTTAAATATCCATACATTAAATTAAAATAATAAACAACAATCAACAATAATAGTAAAAAAAATACAATAATAAATTGTAATCAATTAATATAAGTATTGAAATTAAATCGTATCGTACTAAAATGATAATCATAAAATCAATACAACATCAACAAATAACAATTAATCCCAATGTCAATCGGTGTCTATATGTAAATCATCATCATCATCATCATCATGTAAATATTTAATAGTATCACTAGTGGTGGCCTCAATATTCTTCAAATCAAATGAGTTATCATTTGTCAGCGACTCTTGTGCTCTAAATCCTTCTCTATCCTGAATGCTCAACTTTGAATCTTCTTAAGTCTTCATGCATACAAGTGCCTTAATGATATCTGATCGCATTTTTGATCTTCTATTAGAAATGACATTGGCTCCAATAGAAAAAATAAACACCTATCTAAAATGCGGTCACTAGTGGTGACTGCATTCTTCCTATTTTTTTATATGATTTTTACCATAATAAAATATCAAAGTTTTTATTATCATTATATGATTGGATTGAGCACTAATTAGTATCTAAGTATTGAGATAGCTTAGTCTTATTCGATAGACCACATTGTCATTTTAGTCTCACTAACTAAATGGAGAAGTCATCATCTATGAATACCATATCAATGTCTGTACTCGAAGTATGGCTATAACTACTATCATACCTAGTATCATAGAATATAAATAAGTCAATCAATTTTTCATGAATGAATCCTTTTGGTTGGTAGCCATGATTCATGCACTTGGATATATATGTCAAAATATTCTCTATCTTTTCTACCTTAACCCTAGGATCCATTCAGGCATCCAAGCAAAAAAGAGATGGAATTGTAGACTAGTATATGAAATATTTGGTTTCCATCTCAACAATCATGATACTAAATGTAGGGCAACCTTTAAACTTGCTAAACATGATACTAATATTACATATGTGCCTGAGTGTAATGCAAGTGGTGGAAGTGTACATAGATAAACACATACTATCATGTCATAAAAAATATTCAAATTTTTCATAAAAGAAATTCTTGTGTCCTAATCAAAGTCATCAACAATTAGTTCGTCACTCTTAATATTATTGATGTAGTCAGATATCATGTGTTTGGATTTAATACATGACTTCAACATCAATTAAGTGTAATGACAATTGGTGTCTCATATCTATTTGGAATTTATTCTTCTTTAGATCCGTAAACAAACAAAGACTATCAAACTTCTATTATCTATTAGGCATCCTATGATATTTTAGTGAATTTCTTATTTTTTATAATGTGGGAAAAATAACTTTCATCCCCAATTGTACTATCAGGTTAATAATATGACACATACACCTAATGTGAAAAATCTCACCAAATGGCTCATCTCAAATAGCCCTAACAAACATACTAATAGCAACTCTATTATTAGATGTATTATCAAATGTGATACTAATTATCTTATTATGAATGTTATATTTCCAAAAGATATTCATTATGCGTTCATATATGGTAGGGTCATCATGAGGATGAAGAATCATAGAAAGCCCTATAATTTTCTAATTTAAGTTTCCATGTATAATTTGCATGTGAGCAGTGAGACATGCAAAGGATACATCGTCGTGACTAGTCAAAATATTAGAGATCATGATCATCATTCAACTATATTTCTTAAACTTATTAATTATTAATTCTTTTTTTAACTTATAATATTTAATTATGTTATTCCTACATGTGAACCTAGGAATCTTATGATAAGTAGGCTAGAAGTAGGTCTGGATGATACTAACTATCCTCGGATCCTCTGAAAATCTAATTGAAAGATCCATGATTATAATTAGTTAGGTCATGTCTTCTCTCCCTAAATCATTGCAGTATAAGAATGGTGTCAAAGAAGCTAAACTAGATCTAGCTTCAAATACTCCATCACTCATGTTCAGTTAGGTTTTCCTTGGATCTAATGCACCAAATTTTTTGGTACTTTGATAGGCATGCCTCTTTAGGTGGCCAGTGTCACATATATTCCTAGATGCATATATTTTTTGGAAATATATACATGGTGTCTTTACTTTGTCAACGCCCTTAAAATTTTTATTCTCTATTATCTTAAAGTGAGTCTAATCAACTAATTTTCTTTTAGGTTTTTATTTGTAGGCATTTGGGTTTAGGGTAAGGCCATAAAAGAAAATATGGTTTTGACCTCGAACCTTTACATAGGGTTATCATTATTATTTATATCTAAATCAATATTAATGCCATTATCATTAAGTTAATTATCAATCATTTATTATTTTTTTGTTTATATTTAAAACTAATTAAATAAGTTTAATATTTATAAAAGCCAATAAAATACATGGATTCTACTACCATTAAGCATTAGCATAGATACAACAGGAGGTCTGACATTATTCCGTTTTGATTTCTAGCTTAAAAATTGAGAATGAGAGACATTGAGAGAGACACAACAAAGTGAAGAAAACTCGAAGTAGAGGAGAAAAGATAATTTTAAAATTGAGAATGAAAACTCTAAACACCTAATCTATATTTATAGATTTTTTTTATCAAACTAATATATTTAAAAAAAATCAATTTTTTAATATATATAGGGGCAGAAATTAAACAGCTATCAGATTTTTACTCCTAGCCATTGGAAAAATTTCCAATGGCCAGGATCTCATTATTACATTTTTTTTAAGTCGATGCACACACTTATGTGCCCAACAACTGTGACAACTATCACTCTCAAACACATGTGTACGTTCGCCAAATGATATGAACATGCCCTACAACCATTGGGACAAAGTCCCAATGAGCCAATTCACCACGTCAACATGCTGAATAGGGTTTGGGTCCATTTAGAAAAAAACCTAGTTTTTTTTTAAACAGGTCTAAGGTCCAAGTGTAGTCTTGGGACAAAGTGACCGGTGACCCAGGACCTGGTCCTAGGTCACGGTCACTATGCTAGTAGATCATACCAATGGGCTAGGCACATGGATCGTGCCTAGTCCAGCATGAGGCATGGAAGCCTCTGGCCTAGCATGGCACAAGCCTTGCCTCGGGCTAGCATGACCCAAGTCTAGACACGATTCTAGACTGTGCCATGTTGGGCCAGGCACGACTCAGTTGAGCCATGCCTCATGTCATGCCCAGGCTACCTGACCCACTTGAAATTTCTACACAACATAGAAACATAGTGTTACGTTATGAAACCATGTTGAGGCATCAGAGATAAAAGTGTAATAGAAGTCTTGGCAAGTTGCAATGTGTGTTATCCTACTAAAGGAAGTAAGTCATTATATCTTCTTATTGCTATATTACAAAGTGAGTCAGGATATCTTTCTATTATGTCATCTTCATCTCAAGATATCACAAAACATATCATAACTTCATTCCATTTGTGTAACAAATGTTTTGATGAAGAGGTAAAATAGCTAGAATTTGAAATTTTCATCGAGGAAAAAGTAGTTGTGATAGCACTTACTTTGAGGAATTATACATAGGCTAGAAACCCTCATCTAAGGTATGTTGATAGTGTATAACATACTCATCATGTCACAAAAGATGAGCCAAGCATCATGGAGGAGGCAAGAGCCTCCAGGGAGTCAAATCAATGGGACTATGCCATGATAGAGGAGATGAAGTTCTTAGAAAAGAACCACACTTGGATCCTCATGAAGTTTCCTTTAAATCAAAAGGGAATAGGATGCAAGTGGGTATTCAAATAGAAGATAAAAGCTGATGGAATAATAAGTACAAGGAAAGTGTAGTTGATGAATGATACTTTCAAGTTGAAGGTATTGATTACAATGATATCATCTCACTCATAGTAAAGATATCCTCAATTCAAATGATGTTGGCTACTGCAACAAGGTATAACTTGGAAGTTTAGTAGCTAGATATAAAGATAACTTTTCTTCATGGAGACTTAGGGGAAGAAATCTTTATGATGTAGCTGGCTAGTTTCAAGATGAAAGACGGGGAGAACTTGGTATGTAAGCTAGAAAAGAAACTATATGGGCTAAAGTAATTTTTGTGGGTGTGGTATCAAAGTTAGACTCTTATGCCTTGCAGCTTAGATTCAATAGATGTAAGACCGACCATTATGTACACACAAAAAGGTTAGTCAAAAATTATGTTATTCTAACCTTATATGTGGATGATATATTATTGATTAGAAATAATAAGAAGATGGTCAATGCACTTAAGAGTTTGCTAGTAGAGAGATTTGACATGAATGATCTCGGGGTAGGAAACTATACATTGGGCATGTAAATTTAGAGAGATCACAAGAAGATAATGTTGTGTCTTGGATTGAAGAATAATATTAAAGGAATACATTAGAATTACAATATGTTTGAATGCAAGCCAATACAAACTCTTATGGTGACTAGTATGAGATTAATGGCTGAATAGTGCCTTACTACTCAGTAGGAGAAAGAGAAGATGACTCTCATATCATATGATAGTATTATTGAAAGTTTAATATATTATATGATATGTACAAGACTTAATGTTTCACATGTTGTGAGAGTATTAAGTGGGAATATTAAGTGGGAATATGTCCAACCCAAGGAAGGAGCATTGAAATATAATAAAAAAGGTGTTCATGTATTCATGTGGAACCCTTGATTTTGCATTGCAATTTGGCAGTAACAACAATTAGGAGACTCGTAAAATCATTGAAGCTATTAATGCAGAATGGGTTGGAGATATCAGAAGATCCATAAGCATATGTGTATAACTTGTTTGATGGATATGTGAGATGAATATGCAAAAGGCAAGTTGTCATTTCCCTTTCATCCACTAAGGTAGAATATATGGAACTTACTCATACAAGTAAGAAAGCTGTCTAGATAGGAAGATTGTATGTTGGGCATGACTTCAAGCAAAAGGAACTAGGGCTTAGATATGACAATCAAAATGATAATCATTTAGTAAAGAATCTAGTATTTAATGAAAAAGCAAAATACATTAATATTTCATACCACTTTATTAGAAAGCAAGTTGATCAGAGACTAAATTGACTAGGGAAAGTTGACATGAAAAAGAATTATGTTGATTACGTGACAAAGACAATGAGTGCAAAAAAAAATCAAATAGCAGTATGATACAAAGTTGAGACTATGATGAAAAAGAAAAGAAGTATTTTTAGGTGGGAGATTATTAGAAGTAGCTCCTACCTCTGAAGCTATAATATGTGTTTGGTATTGTGACAAGAATTATGAAGTTGCCACCTGAATATAGTTACAACATATTTTATATCATTGTGATTGTCAGACTTTTTGTTTGGTATTGTGACTTGAATTATGAAGACAACCTAGAACAAATTCATAACATATATTCAATGTCATGGCCTCGAATTATGAAGTCATGACCTTGAACAGAGTTATAATATGTATTTGGTATCCTAACCTAGAATTTTGAAGTTATGACTCAATTGGAATCATGAGCTGAATTGTAAAGTCTTGACTTAAATGGAGTCACAGCCCATGTTTTGATGTTGTGACTAAATGTCTTAAGGATTCAAGTTGCTACCCTTGTTCTCTAGTGTCATGACAAGGATAAAGTCATAACATGAATGTGATGTTGCAACCTAGGTCTTAAGTTAAAAGAGATTATTTATTTTTCTACATAAGTATTTGTAAATATAAATGTAGTGAGCTAGCAAGTGTGAGATGTATAATGGTTTTAAGTTCAATGAGAATTTTCTTTTGATTTTCTACGTGTTCTTTCTTTTCTCCCCACTTGTTTCTCTTGTTTGTTTGTGTATTTCATCTTTTTAGTGTTTCTATTCCCCTTCGCAAAACTCTACATCTTCATCAAGGTTCATCAACATTTGGTATCATTGGGATACACCAAGTATATAGGATTTTCATTACACATAAGCCAATGATAATTATTTTTAGAAAGCCTATTTGAAATCTCGTATACCTCGTCATAAGATTTGGAAAGATGAGCTTTATTTACTGAAGTATCCAGCACAACACAAGTTTGAACATTAAATCCATTGTAAAAATCTATATTTGGATCCAACAAAGAATCCCATGATGTGGATATTTCTTTAGTAGCTCCTTGAACCTCTCTCAAACCTCATAAAGTGATTCATCATCATATTGATGAAAAGAGAGTATTATTTCCAAGTTTAGCATTTTTGATTGGAGGGAAATATTTTAATATATCATTCCATGAATTAAATGACTTAGGAGGTCAAGTGTTCAACCACACTTTAGTCATATCTCTCAAACAACAAGAAAATAATTTCAATCATAAAGTATCCTTTGTGACTAATTATAGTTTGAATGAATCACTTACTTTTATAAAGAAGCAGAGGTGAAGTCATCATCTTCTATGAGCATCTCATTGAATTTTATGACATTTTGAAGTATTTGGAACATTACTAACTCCAACTCAAATTGATAAGCTTGAATTTTTGACCTTATTATGCTTGGATTCAACTCATGAAGGATTAGTACAACATAACTTATTATAATTCTGTCTCAGTCATCAATCATTTGCATAACTTGATAGCCATCATTAAAATATTCTTATGCCACTATTTATCCTAATCGACACCTAAGTCTAGTTGTTTTCACCTCCTCCTAAATGTATGTTCAATTTCATAGTCTAAGAAATGTAATCCTCATTCTTGCTATTCATCCATATAATAATTTCAACATCATAGCAAGAAAATTGAAACAAATAAAAATGCAATAAATAAAATGAAATATAAATTGATTTCTATAATAATTTTTACTAATCTCAATTTGGGCAATAACACCAAAAACTTAGTTATTTCAAATAAAAATGTAAAAATTGAAAAAATCACGCAAGTGTACTCGGTCAAAAATTACTTTAATAGTGAGTTGAAAAGCATATCCACAAGAAATGAATATTAGTTAAAAGAAATAGAAAAGGAACTAGTTTAAGTAAAGTAACTTAAAATATTCAATTCAAGCAACTAAACATGTAAATTAAGATATGAATAAAAAACAAATTTTAGATATTAACAAAAACAATAATTAAGTTAACTAAGATTCAAGGAAGAAATAATATATGATGTGCTAGAATTGATACACTCATCTAAGTTATTTTTTCTATTATATTAGCACATATTTCTCAATAAACCATACTTAAAATTTTAACAAGTAATTATTTTTTTCAAATTTAACATACTTTTTAAAGTTAGTAAATTAAAAAAAAAAACATATTCTTATGCAAATCTAGCAAGAAGAACTCAAATTAAAATAACAATTTTTGGGTTTTGTTAGGTAAATAAAATATTTTTATATTACTCACATATTAATAATTTGAACCTTTCCAGAATTAAAATTATTAAACAAGCATCATTTAGATCTACTAATTTTAATATTTTCAGGATTAAAATTAGCATTGTATTTTAATGATATTAGCTAAACAAAATTTTAAAAAAAAACTAAAAACAATTAAAAAAAAGGTTTATAAAATGCTAACCTTAAAAAATTCACACACCATAAAGTTCGCACTAAGTCTACCATAATAAATTAATCTCATATTTAAATCCAAATTAACAAAAAAAGTTATTGTATCCATAGTTCAATAGAATCAAATAAACTAAAAAGATAACAAAACACAAAAAATAAAAGAAGAGTAGAGAACATAGAGGATAAGAAAAGGGTAAGTTGAGTGAATGTTATTAGTGAAAAATAATTTTTGAATTATAACATATGATAAAAAAATAAAAGATAAATCTCAATCATTCACTATGTACAAATTAAATCATACATTTTATATATATATATATACACACACACACACACACACACACACAATTAGAAAATAAAAATTATAATGACTATATGTTGCCCACCACTAAACTAAAATAGTGGTGGGCGAGACCTTATAATTTTCCAATAAGCAATACAATGAAATTATTAAGTACTAAAAGTGTGTGTGTGTGTGTGTGTGTGTGTGTAAGTAATATAAAATACAAAAATAATAATACCACTTAACTAAAATAGTTGCCCACCTTATAATTTTCCAAGAAGCATATTCACTTTTCAAAAAAAATACAAAAATTAGTGTTATATATTTTATTTGTGCAAACATATACTTAACCATGATATTTGTAATTCGTATACAGTAAAACCTCCATAAATTAATATTCTATTTATTATTAAGATATAATGAACTATATTTAATTATAAAGAAACAATGAACATTATTTATTTAAGAAACAATACAATTATTATTACTTAATAAGTCAGACCTCCATAAATACTGAACAATAGTAATTTTAAAAAGTTATTAATTTATGATTTTAATGGGACCATATAATTGTATATGATTTTTTAAAAAAAATATATTATTTTATTATCTTATCAAAATTAATGATTTTTTAATTAGCACAAGTCGGGACCAAATTAAAAAATTATAGAGAGTTTACTAATTTATCTAGTATTAATATAAAGAGGTTCTATTATATTATATATAGCCATGATCTTTAAAAAATATTAAATTCTAGAGACTTCTTTGCATATCTAAGTATTTAAAGAATAACATTCATATATTTGTCATGTCATCTATTATATGTAATAGAATTCATAGGAGTATTTGTGTCCACATTAAATCCATCTCATGCCTAATTAGAATATGTAATGGAGCACAATTCAGAAAATCAAATTGTTAAAAATTGTATTGCATATTTTTATCAAAATAGAATCATCCATTTATGTTACTATTTTGTTAGTGTTGCAAGTTAATTTGTGTTTCCAAAGAGAGTCATTTGGTGACCATGAATAGAATGAGATAATACATGAAGTTCACTTCATAAAGAAATGTTATTTTAATATAGAGAAGGTCTGAGTCTTGAGGCTTATACTAATGTTTATTATGTTGGCTTTGTTGATGATAAAAGATAAATTTCAAGTTTTTGTATGCTCTATGGTGAAAACTTTTTATTTGGTGTAACATCAAAAATGATATTAAAGTGGGTAAGTGAACAGTGAACTTCACATTGCCCACATGAGAAATCCCAAAGGGATTTCCCTTTTTTTTTTTAGAAGGAGGGTTTCTCCTCATTTGTAATCAATTTCAATCCCATGTATCTTTAGCTTATATTTCATTCTATTTTATAGTTTTTCATATTACTACTTTAAAATTTTTTATTTCAAATTATTATTATAGATTCTATTTTTATAATGGTGGTATCAAAGATACAATTTTGGATTGTATCTTTTGTATTGATCCATGTATAGAAAGATTCTATCAAAAAAAAATGCCTCAAATTCTATGTTTTTTTAAAAGAGTATTGTGACCTCTCTACTTATATAAAAATTTTTTTGAAGTATTTAACACCAATAGTTATACTTCTATCCTCATATTTTGTTCATTATATAAGTAAAACAAATGGAAATAAAATTTGAACTAGAAAAATTCAATGAGAATAACTTTTCATTATGAAAAATGTAGATCAATGTAATTTTGAAGAATGATAATTATTTATATGCAATTAAAAAAATCTATTGGGATTACTGAAATAAGTGGAATGGCATGCTCAGTAATATAATTGTCAATCTATATTTGGCACTAGTTGAAATGAAATATTTTCTAGTATGGGTGAAAATGCCAAAAAAAATTTAGGAAGCTCTCATAAGACTACCTTAGATATTTTTAATGAGGATACTATACACTCTTCATTTGATAGAATATGCAATGGTAATTATTCATTTCAACACCTTAGATATACTATTTTCTCAACTTACTATGTTGGATCATAAAATAGAAGAAGCTGAACATGCTAAGATTATAATTCAAAATCTATATGATTCATATGATCAACTTATCATCAATTTGATAAATAGTATTCTTATGAATTATCTAGTCTTTAATGATATTACCACTACAATTCTAGAAAAAGAAAGCATATAAAAAAAGGAGATTAGATATGTAAGTTAACAAAAAGTAGTAGCTCTGATAGTGATATAAGGCAGATCAACTAAATGCCCCTAGTGGGTGTCAGAATCATAGTAGATCAAAATCAAGAAATAAGAAGAATATTAAGTATTATAACTATGATAATAAAAGACACTTTAGGGAAGATTGTTCATATAAGAAGAAAAGTAGAGATACTAAGTCAACAAATACTTAAGGAAATATATTAAGTATCAAGAATAATGACAACATTCTAAATAGTAAGGCAACAATAATGATTGAAAGGAGAAACTAGTTTGTTGATGTCTAGTTACTAGACTCAGGAGCACCATAGTACATGATATTTCAGAAAGAATGTATCCACAAATATGTACCAATCTTAGAAAGTTTTTTATACATGGGTGATGATCATGTTTTAGAGTTATTTGAATTGGTATTATCAAAATAAATATATTTGTTGGTATAGCTCACACCATTCATAAGGTATATCATATGAATGATTTGAAGAAATATCTATTATATGAATAATAGAAAGTCTTGAATGCAAGATTCATATTTAGAATGAAATGAAAAATATTATGAGAGACATGCTTGTAGTTATGAAGCAAAAAAGATTATGGTTAATTAATCCATCTTAAAGGAGAAATAATACAATAAACTGATGCATATCATGTATCAATTAGAAAATGAGAAGAATTGATGATAATGTAGTATCTCAAACTAGGCTACGAGTCAAAATGAAATTTTAATATTCTTTCTAATAAAAAACTACTTCCATGGCTCAACTCAGTAGATATATCTTTTTGCAAACTATTATGTTACAATTAAGCATTATAGATTGGTATTCAAAAGATTAGTTGTCAAGGGTAAGTACATTATAGACTTGATTCATTATGATATACGAGAATCATTAGAAATGTCCCATATATGAGAAAAGTACTTTGTGTCTTTCATTGATAATTAATCTAGAAGAAATTTAATATAAATAATCAAGAAGTTATATATATTTTTAGTTTTTAAAGACTTCAAAGTGTGGCTTAAACTTGAATCCAAAAAAAGGATTAAGTACTTGAGGATAGATGATGAAATTAATTATGCAGACAATGAGTTTCTTGCTCTTTATAAGTAGGAAGGTATCAAATGATACTTTATTAACATGTACATGACACAACAAATAAGAGTGACTAAACAAATGAATAGAACTATTATAGAATGGTTGAGAGCTATGTTGAGAACTACAAGTCTACCAAACTCTTTTGGAAAGAAGAAGCTAACATTTCTTGTTGTGATAAATTGGTTGCTATCAACTAGAAGTCTAGAATTGATTTAAATATGATAATAAAAATGTTGACTAGCAAGCTAGCATATTAGTTCATTTTATATTCAAATGAATTTCCTACATATGTGATATATAATACCTAAGAAAGAACAATGTTGAATGTGAACTTTCTTAGGGTATGTTGGAGTAAAGAAGTATTATTTGTGGGATACTACTATTCACAAGGTTGTTATTAGCATGGATATAATCTTTGTAGAAAATTAAGTATATAAAAATAATAAAAATGATAACACGGTGAAAGAAGTTTTGAGATTATAATTATATGAGAGGAAATTAATCTAGCATAAGAAACTCTAGTTTTGATGGAGGAAAAACTAAAGCATGAGGTAAATTAATATGTTGAGTCTAAGGCTTTAGAATTTAGTCAACCAACTCATGAAAGAAGGCTGCTTGCATAGTATTGAAAGTACGTTATAGAGAATAATATTACATTTTATCTTTTAACATAGGATGGAGGGCCATTAACTTTTGATGAAGCTATAAGTAGCTCAAATGTGTCTTTATGAATGATGGCAATACAAAAAGAAATTGAAACTTTATAAAAATAAAACATAGAAATTGAAGCTATATAAAAATAAAACATAAAAATTGAAGCTCTAGTTATGACGGAGAAATTACTAGTGAATGATGTAGATTAATGAGTAGAGTCTGAGACTTTAGAAGATAGTCAACCAACTCATGAAAGAAGGCTGCTAGCATGGTACTTAGAGTATGTTATAAAGAATAATATTACATATTATCTTTTAACATATGATGAAGAGCCATTAAATTTTGATAAAGCTATAAGTAGCTCAGATGTATCTTTATGGATGATGACAATACAAAATAAAAATTAAAGCGCTTACACAAGAATATGACATAGAAGCTAATACCATTATCACAACCAAGAAAAGCCATCAGTAACAAATGGATTTACAAGATCAAGTAGGATAATAATAATCAAATAGAATGGTATAATATAAGATTAGTGATAAATGAATATGCTCAGAAATAAAGCATAGACTTCAATGAGATTTTTTTCCTAATAGTTTATCTTATAATAATCATATTAGTCATGACTTTGTGTACTATATTTGATTTATATCTAGAGTAGTTAGATTTCAAATTACATATCTTTATAGAGAATTTAAAAAAGAAATATATATTCCAACCAAAATGTTTTACTAAAATAAGCAAGGAAAACTTAGTCTATATGATCTCAAACATATACTAAGGTGTTGGTATAAAAGATTTAATTCTTTCATTATTAGCTTTGGATACAATAGACTCAAATCAAACTATTGTATATAATATAACATGTTTGAGAATGAAAACAACTTTATTATTTTGTTATTATATGTGAATAATATGTTGGTAATAAGCCTCAACAAAGATTGCATCCAATAATTGAAGGTACAATTGTATAGAGAGTTTGATATAAAAAATTTGGGACTAGAAAAATAGATTCTAGGAATATATATTTACCAAGATAGAAATAACATGAAGATTTGGCTCAATTAAGAGAACTATTTTAACAAAATCTTGTGATTCTTCAACATGCAAGATAATAAGCTAATTTCAATCTACCTTTCTATTCATTTTAAGTTTTCCTCCAATATATGTCCTAGTACTAAAGAAGATAGGAGGGAGATATCTTGAGTACTAAATGCATAAGCAATAAAAAATTTGATATTTGTTATGAATTATACAAGACCAGACATTGCACAAATAGTAGGAATAGTTAGTTAATTTATAGTAAATTCTAGTAGAGAGCATTAGAGTATAATGAAGACGATCTTCAAATACATTAGAGGAACATCAAATGTAGTATTATATTATAAAGGTCTGGACCTTTTTGTTAGAGGCTATATTGTTTTAGACTATGTGGGGGATATTGACATCATCATCTAAATGTAGTATTATATACATATTCTTTCTTTACCAAGTTAAAGGTTCCTAGAAGTTTTATAATCTCATATTCAATTGTTAATACTTATTGTGGGAGAGCTCTATGTAGTTTTGGAGTAAGTATCAACTTGATGTCAATGGTCATCTTCAAGTAGCTAAGAATTTAAAAAATAAGTCCCACCATAAATACTATTTAGCTTGGTGATATATCATTTTGCTTACCATGAAGAAAAGACTAAACACGTGTTAGTTCAAGTGAAAAAGATTATCTTTCATGTAGAATTTATTGTGATAGACTATAAATTTAATAGAGAAGTTCCCATCAATTTTGAGCAATCTTGATATTGGGAGAACGTTGTTTGATTTGAAAAATAGGGAGTTTACCATGAAAGTTAATGATCAAAAAGTAATTTTTGATATGTTCAACATCATGTATTTTTCAAATGAGGTAAAGAAATATTATGCCATCAATATTTCAGACTCAATTATTATTTTGAATTATAACAAAATAATGATAAATGTATTGTCTCTTAACCAACTTGAAGAGGAAAGTAATGATAAAGAAGCATTGGTCAAAAATATAGAAGTTAAAGAAGCACTTTATTGAAATATGAGAAGTTTTGAATTTTTGGGTTTATCTGAAAGAGCATTTAAACCTCTCAAGTCATCCACTGAGGAACAAGTAGTGTTGAAGATGAAACAATTGCCTTCACATTTGAAATATGCATTTTTAGGTGAAGAAAGCATACTTCCAAGATCATCTCATCCTCTCTTACTTTTGAAAAAGAAGAGATATTTCTCACTATTTTGAGGAAGTACAAGAAAATGATTGGGTGGATAATTATAGACATAAAAGGAATCTATTAGTATGCATATGATCCTACTACAGGAATGATACAATAATTATGTGGAACAACAATGAAAGTTTAACTTAATTATGAAGAAAGCTATTAAAAAAGATATGGTTAAGTGGTTTGATATATAATTTATCTCATTTTAGATAGTTCTTGGGTCAGCCGAATTTAATGTGTGCCTAAGAATGGAAGAGCAATAATTATGACCAATGATAATAATGAGTTGATACCAACTAGAACTATCAATGGTTGGAGAGTATGCATCAATTACATGAAGCTTAGCAAGGACACACATAAGGACCACTTCCCTTGGCATTCATTAATTAGATGCTTGATATAATATTTTTTTTTGGATAAATATTTTGCTTACAATCAAATTGTTATAGCACCCAAGGATCAGGAGAAAATAATATATATTTGTCCTTTAGGTACATTTGCCTTTAGGTGAATGTCCTTTGGATTTTTGCAATGCTTCAATAATATTTCAATTGTGTATAAAAGACAATTGATGTTTTCATGAATAACTTTTTAGTCTTTGAGGATTATTATGAAGACTACTCAATAAATTTAGAAAGAGTCTTGGAGAATAGTGAAGAAAGAACTATGGCCTGATTAAGAAAAATATTACTTTATGGTATAAGAAGTGATAGTTTTGAGGCATAAAGTATTTGAAGTAAACATTTATAATACATGTTAAATACATATTTAGTGCATGTTAAATATAAATTGAAAACTTTCTAAATTTAGTGAATACACTAGGTACAAGCTTAATACACTAGGTACAAAATGAATACATATTAAATACAAATAAAATGGAAGCTAAAAATGTGGTAATTTAAAAATACAAATGAAAGATATTAATACTTTTCTTAAATTTAATGCATAAATAGCATAAACACTATGTGTAATGAAAAAAAAAAAGAAAACAGACTCTTCAATACCATCATGAAAAATTTTATAGGATTATCTATATTAGAAATATTAGTTAAATGAACAATAAATACTTACGAGTTTCTTTTGATCATACAATTGGAGAGATTAGTTTTATTATTCCACTCATATGTCATGTATATATACATATCCATGTTTGGATTTGGTTGGTGAAATTACAATTTAAGTAGTGGAGTTCCTATAGTGATTGCATATTCCAATCATACATCATGTATATGTATATATATTCAAGTCATTTTTGGATTAAAGGATTGTGCAAATTCCTTTTTAATCTTAACAATAGAAAAAAAAATAGGTTGATTATTCATATTACAATAAAAAAATGGAAACTTACAAACTCTATAATTAGAACAAACCAAATTATAAGAAGGAGAAGCCAAGAGTGAATTGTGCAACAATCACAATTGTGCCTTGTGGCCTAGAATTAGAGACTTATACCATGTATGTTAGGAAGAGCACAACACCCCAAATTAGTTTCATGGAGAATACTATTTTTGTTTGTTTTTTAATTTGAATTCATAGTTATACATTCAAATTGTCACATCATTGTCATTGACCATTGGTACCACCTAGTATAAAAATTGATGAGTATTTTTGTATTTTTGATTGGTATATAATGTTTTAACTAACATATTTTAAAATCACCTTGGGGTCTTTTTTGGATGATTTATATTTTAGTCATTGTATACTATTTTTTCCAAATTTGAGACAAACTCTTGGCCAAATCTAGGTGAAGTTTTTCCAAATCATTGGGGTCATTGTGATGCATGAAGAAATATTATAGGCATTCATGAGACAAAGATATTAGTGAAGTTTTTTTTTTACCAAAACTATGTCGAGTTGGAGTAACTAGTATAATTTTTTACATTCAATGTTATTTGTGAGACAAACATATTAGTGAGATAAATAATAATTGAAGAAACTGGTATTTATTAGTTTCCCCCTACTCATTTCTTTAGTATGTATGGTACCTATATTATCATCTAGTAGAAATTAAATGAGAGAAATTTTACTTAGTGGATGAACATAAATTGTCGGTGATTTTTTGAATTGAGGATGTTCATTCACTTACTCTTATAGTCTCCTATTGATCAAACTCATGATATTTTGATGAAAACTAATTGTAAAGATCATCCCCAGACACACTTCCTCTAAAACCATGTGTAATGGCCTTCGATAACCACATTAGGCTTTAATACCAAATGTAACACAATCCAACACATCGATGGATATAATTTTGATACCAAATACCAAATGAATAGCGACTAAAATGCAACATGAAGAAACCCTAATAGCTCTTCAATATCATGCATAAAGCTCCAACTTCTTCTGACACCAAATATTAAGAAAATACAAAGCTGTATGGATCCTTAGGAACTTTCATGACCCTCGTGTGACCATAAACTAGAAAATGCATGATTAGCTATGGATTCAAAAATTCTCATTGAAGAAGCATTCTATTCACATGTAAGAGAGAGAGAGAGTGAGTGAGTGACAGAAAGAGAAATATTACCACAACACAAGAAAAAAATAAAAAAAAGAAAATTATTTATTCATTTTGGTTCATTCTATTATGGATTTTGATTCAGGATTACTTGGATACAATTTTATTTAATTCATAATGCTTAAATAGAAAATAAAAAAATATATTTTAAAACTTAAGATCTAAATCATGACATCATATTTTCATGTGGTGACTTCATTCGTATTGTTATACCATAGGACATGGTTATGACTTGAATCATTAAGTCGATTAGTCACAACAACACAAAATATGTTATAACAATAATGATGTCATGACACCATAGGACATGGTTATGACTTGGATAGTTAAGTCAGTTAGTCACAACAACACAAAATATGTTGTAACAACAATGATGTCATAACACCATAGAATAGGATCATGACACTAAAATACATATTACACCTTAATTTGAGTCGTGACTTCACAATTCCATGTCATGACTCCATGGCATATAGTATAGTTTATGATAGGCATGACTCTAAGATATATATTATAATACAAGTCATGATGCTTCATAATACAAGTCATGATTCTAAAACAATCTTTCATTAACAACCACATAGAATATGTTGCAACTCCATTTAGGTCGCAACTCCAAAATTTAGGTCGCAACTTCAAAATTTAGGTCGCAACTTCAAAATTTAGGTCGCAACTTCAAAATTTAGGTCGCAATATCAAACACCAGTTGCAACTTACAAAGCTTATATCAATTCTAACACAAATACTTAGTTTTTTTTAACTCATTATTTACTCAAGCTAGATTGACATATCAAATAGTCATTGGGCCTAGAGTGAGAGTAGGGGCTATCCCTAGCCTCATGCTCAATAATGTAACCCATTAGGATCAAACTCGTGTCCCCAAGGAAGCACACGTTCAGCATCCCCACTAATTGGATGACATGTGTCATGGGTAAAACAATGCTTAGTTAATGCCTCTATTGTGGAGTTCTATTAAGACACAAAGTTTAGTTGTATTTGTAACTTACCATATATATAAATAAAAATGTGAGTTAATAATTTTATTTTATACATCTGAGACTTCCAAGACTCATGATGTTATTTATAAGTTAATGAGTTTGAGATAGACAAACCACTACAAGCTTACTTGATACAATGATTACTACTCCATTCATGATTTATTCATCTTGCCTCTCAATTTTTGAAGGTTTTTCCAATAATGCAGATTAGTTAGTTGTCAAGACAATAAGAGCAACTATTTGTGATCTTTTATTTATATTCACCCAAAAAAAGACATTATATTCAAAGTCATAAATTTTTAGTGAGCGAACTTTATCCACCAACAACTTCTTGTATACTTGACCATTGTCAGAATCATCATTTTCCATTATTGATTTCTGCCAACACTCCCCTTGGCAACCCCAACATCATCAATGATTGTTGGTATCATGTGGACCAGAGATTGACAAGGAGTGTGTTTATGTTTTTGACTAGTATGATTAGAAATTATTTGAGTGTTTTTACTATTTTTATGTTCTAGCCACTATATACTATTTTTTTTTAATTGAGGTAAATATTTTTCCAAGATCATTTTGTTGTAAGAGAAAAAATTGTAGATGCTCAATAGGCAAATAGATTGATTAAGTTTTTTTTTTACCCTAATCAAATTGGGCCAACTAAACTCATATAGTTTTATGCTTTTGATTGCTATTTGTAAGTTATTATGAAAGAGGAGAGTGGTATTTCTTTCATTTCATCATAGGTGATTGCTCATACTCATTTCATTAGTTTGTTAGATACTACTATTGCCCAATAAAAATTAGACTAGAGAAGTTTTGCTTAGTGGGTAAAGGTAAATCATAAGTGATCTTTGGATAAGGGATTGTTTAACCCCACATACACTCATATTCTTCTATATTTAGACTCTTGGTGTTGGATAGAGATTGACATTTAGTTATTATTTATGTTATAAATTTATATTCACAAATGAGGTTTAGTAGTATTCGTAACTTATAGTACAAGTAGATCACTTTTATTGTTGACAATTTTACTTTTATTGATAAATGACATCTTAAATTAATGATGTTTAATAATTGATGAGTTTAAAGCTATAATATTAATTTGAGATTACTAGGTACAATAATTACTACCCATGATTTACTCTATTTGTTATTCAATTTTTAAAGATTTTCTCAGCAAAGATGCATCAGTTAGCAACTGCTAAATAGAGAGAACAACTGATCATAAAATTTTGTGTCTTCACTCAAAGATAGGCACATTATGTTTGTCTCAAATTCTTAGTGAATAGACCTTGTCCTCCATATTCTTGTACTTCTAGTTGTCACTATCATTCCATTGATCATTATCAACGCCACCATCACAAACCCCACTATATCATTGGAAACTATTAAAATAACTTGTATTAAATTTGGAGAGAAGCATTGTTGTCTTTTTGATCAATATAGATTGAAGTTATTTTGGAGTATTTTTGGCCAATTTATATTTTGACCACCATATACTATTTTTTCCAAATTAGGAAATTTTTTTTGCCCATTTTACCTTGGTGTAAGAGAAAGCACTGTATACAATTACGAGGCAAATATACTGGTGAAGTTTTTTTGACCTAAACCATGCCATATCAAGTGAACTAGTAGAATTTTCAACTCATGATGTTTGTGGGTGACTAGTTGAAGAAAGTGGTATATATTAGGTTTCATTAGGGGTAATTGCTCTTACTCATTTATTAAGCATGTCTAATACCATATTTATTACACAGTAAAAAGTAGATGAGAGAAGTTTTACTTAGTCTAAATCAATTTGAAAGGTAACTTTATTTGTTAGTTATTAATTTAGGATAGGAAAACCACAATGAGTCTACTAAATAAAATGATCACTATTAAATAGAGTTTTTGGAAGATTGATAGACCACTATGAATCTCCTGAATATAATAATCAATATTCATGATTTAATCAAGTTTAAACTTAATGTTTGAAGGTTTTTCAAGTGAAGATGGATATGTTAGTTTCCATTAAATAGAGAGAGTAACTTATTATTATCTGTTATTTATATTCACTAAGAGATGATCACATTATATTTGAGTCCCAATTTCTTAGTAAGCAGACATTATCATCCACATCAAATTATATCACATGGTGTGATCATTTTCATTAGTCTCAAAGAGAGAGTGATAGACTACCAATTTTTGAGAGAGAGAGAGAGAGAGATGATAAGAATGGAGAGAAAACCAAGAGATGCACACTTCATTATTCTCACTACGAGAGGAAGAAACAAAGTAGAGATAATTGTTGGCTTCTTTTCCTAGGAAATGGTAATATTCTATTTAGCTAACGTATTAAAAATAGCTACATATCAACATGACTTATGAGTTATATTAGAATTCACTCATTTTGTTACTTAATAGAAATGAATATATGATACTCATCTATATACCTTCAACATATCTTTTCTGTCTCTTGGCACCATAAATCTTTCAATATGTATCACAACTTTCCCTTCTAGCTCCTAGGTCATTGATATAGGAGCTAAAAGTAGCATTACAAATGATCATTCTCTATTAAGATTTGTTGTGTATGGTCAAAATATTATGGTAACCAATCATAAGTTTGTAAAAGTTATTTGATATGATAATATCAACTTGACCTTTTCACACTTTTCCATGTATTATATATACCTCCTAGCTCCTTTAATCTAGGAGCTAACAATCACATCATATATGATGATCTTATTTGTAGTTCTTTTTAGTCATGTGATCATGATATTATTATGACCAATGGTGACATTTCTAGAGTAAAGAAAAATACTTTTATTAACTTAATGATCCTTCCATATAAAAGAACTATCCCTCTGCAATAGAATTTTTCATTTCATATTTCCATTGTGATAGAACTATCATTCATCAATAATATGCAATCTTAATTTTGAAAAAATATTTAAGTCTATTAAGTACTATCATCTAAAATGGAATTTAAAATTATTCCTCAAGTAGTGTAATCACAAGCTCATAATATTCAATGACAATATCATTTATGTATATTAGAAGGAGAATAACATTGTCATGTGAGTTCCTCCTGTAAATGAAACAAAATCAGAAACATGCCTATACACACAAAGAAATACAACTATAAATAAATATACAAAACCAATTATTATTGCTTCAACTTGTATACAGTATTCCACAGTCTATAAACCAGATCAACCATCTTTGTGCACCAAAGCTAGATGGATTTTATATATGTGTCTTTCTTCAAGATTTCTATGAAGAAAGATATTTTTACCATTTTGACTAGCCACTTTTGAGAAGTTACTATGGATAACATGATTATCACTAATATCATTTTAACTATAGAAAAAATATATATATTTTGATGATTCACTTTATATGTTGGTGTGAAATATCTAAACACCAACTAGTTTTTAACCAACTTACTTTCTCATGAGGATCAATCTTCTCATTTAACACCTTACATCTAACAACAAAAATCCCAAAATCCAAAGTAATAATACCAATTTCCGCTAGAATAAAGGATATTTATCTTTTCCAATATGATGAGAAGATATCCTAGATAAGAAAATATCTTGGAATCAAACTTGAGTACCATGATATTCATTTAAAAAGATAATATAATAATAAAACAATGTGAAAACATGTATAAAATAATACCTACGAAATTGAATGGTGAGAACGACTCTACTATTTTTTCAAAGAGCAGCCGAAATATCTAGATTAGTGAATTTATCTACGGGATCGCCAGGGTTGGTTGGTATATGTCCTCTCCAAAATAACGATAGAGTTAGATATGTCTAACCTCCCATATCAAGGACTCAACAAATCAAGTTGAACAAGATTAGTGATCTGAGTTGAACCAGATGATGGAGAAACATCTTTATTATAAGCTTTTTTAATCCAATCAGTAATAGGTTTATCCCCCTATAATGTTGTTGAAAAAGAGATAGGAATTTGATGTAGAGATCTGATGATTATGAAAATTAACCATTTTAGAGGCAGCTGATATGGAGAGACAAAAACCTATTTCATTAGAGTTTTTGTAGAAAATCCTACTAGAATGGATTGCATTCCTAAAGACTCTTCAACCACCATTATAGGAGATATAACCTTAAAAATAAATTTTATCTCAAAGAATAAACATCAACATTAGTGATAACCCCTAATATTGTAGATGGGTAATGTTTGTATACTCTTTGAGTACATGAAGAATTAATAAGCTTACACCTAATGCCTTTAGGAGTTATATTCTTACAGCCAATAAAAAGGTTATGCTTAAAATAAGTATATCTAAAAATGTATAGAGGTAAGCTAAGAATCCTCGTACTTCTAAATATAAAATTTGAATTCTGAAACGATACTTGATCGGAAAGAATTAAAGAAAAATATATGATTGATCAAATAATTTGTAATTAAAATTATATTTTCCCAAATCCATGGAGAAATACTTGTATATAATATACATGTTCTAACAATATTAATGAACTACTTATTTTGGCTCTCTACAATTCCATTTTGTGGCGTAGTACCTATATTGGAAATTTGGTGAATTATTTTATTTTAAGTTAATAAATGTTGAAATGATTAAGAAATATACTCAAACGTATTGACACTCCTAATTATTTTAATTTCATGAAAAAATTGAATTTGGACACATGATAATTTTTAATAATATATTGGATACTACGGAAGAGGAGAAATATATTTTTGAGTTAATCAAAATAAGAGAAACAAAAACTAGATATTAAGTTATAATATGTGTGTCAAGGATGAGAATAATATAATATTAATACAAGATAAAATTATTCTAGATAAATAGAGAAATTATTTTACAAACCTACACAATGAGAGTTTTATCAGAGTTGGGTTTTGAGAGATCTTCTCATAATCTAGGACACTATGAGGTTCATCATACATTTTGTGTTAACTGAATTAAAGAATCTTTAAGAAATATTAAAAAACAAAAATAATTTAGATACTAGAAAAATATCTAATTTTTGAAGATAATTTTGAACTGCAATTTTATAAGAATAAAGATGATATTCATAAATTGTTTAACTTATCGAATTTAGATACTATATTATAGAACTTTAACAAAAAAAGAAAGAAAAAAAAAAGAAAAAAAAGAAAAAAAAAGAAAAGAAGAAAAAATAAAAAAATAAAAAAATAAAAAAAATAAAAAAATAAAAAAAATAAAAAAATAAAAAAAATAAAAAAAATAAAAAAAAATAAAAAAAATAAAAAAAATAAAAAAAATAAAAAAAATAAAAAAAATAAAAAAAATAAAAAAATAAAAAAATAAAAAAATAAAAAAAATAAAAAAAATAAAAAAAAATAAAAAAAATAAAAAAAATAAAAAAAAATAAAAAAATAAAAAAGAAAGAAAAAAGAAAAAAAAAAGAAAAAAGAAAAAAAAAAGCAGCTCGGACATGTAACTACAATATCAGGATTTATGTTGAATATTAGATATGTAATATAAGGTATAAAAGATGAAACATTTTAAAATCAATTTACTCAAGAAGAAATATCTAATTAGTGACTCTTAACATTTAATTAGGAGAAAAAGAAGATTTAAAAACTTAAAATATGATTTTTTATGTTGTTTAAGATCTATAATTCAAATCATCTTTCAATAAATTAATCTCCATTGCGAGATTTTAAAATTTTAAAAGTGAAATAAAACTCTATTTCATTGAAATTATGTTTATACGAAAAAAGAATTTAAAATTCTTTTTCTTATAAACATGGTTAGTTTTACCATTCATTAAATAGAAACTTATATTGTGCATCACATTTATACAATGTGGCACTTAAAACCTCATGGCCACATCAAAGTTATCACATTTTTGGATCAATTTTCTTTATTTTAATATTTCTTATGTTAAAATATGGTCATCTAAAATAATGTATACATTATTGCAAGCTCAAGATCCTCCAACAGTACAAAAATTTAGATCACTACTGTACTGGCAGTGTTGCGAGAAATAAATCAATAATGTGTCTTGTCTTAGCGTAGCTGTATGGAGCCATGCAATGAATGGAACATGTAGCGCACGGGGAGACTTCATCTTCTGGTAACTTTCAGCCACAGATATACGACCAGGAAACAGAACAGAGCAAACACAACTACATGGAGAATGTGATTCCCTCCATTTCTGATGACTCTCATGTTCAATTTCATACTGCTGTTCTTTACCCTTGTCTGAGCTTTGATTGCCATTATTTGCTGTGCAGAGACAGAGATAAGACACACACGCACGCACACACAGACAGAGACAGAATTGAGGAAACATAAATAAGATAAATATATATAGTTTTGTACCAACTGATCCAAAAAACTGTTCTGGTATTTTGCTTCTGACCCAATCTGCTCGGCTACCTGCAACAACATGCATTTATTCAAAACACAAAAAGCACTAATAAATATTAAAAATTCTGAAATTAAATATATTTGAGCAAAAATAATACTGACATAACTGATCACATGTGATCTTTGTACATCATGCATACATTGAAGGTCATGCCTTGATGCGATAGCAAATACCTTTATCCAAAAATGATAGGACTTGGGTTGAAGACTTGTCAGAAACAATCCATCTGGCTTCCGAGAATAAGACTATCAAAAAATTAACATCTCTCATACCTCACACTAAAGCGAGAGTCTTGTAGACTAGATACAACCTCCACTAAAGAGTAATAAAAAAACTATGATATGGCCAAGAACAATCAAATGAATTATAAATTTTTCAATCAATATATTGAAGATCATATTTTGATGTGATAGCAAGCATCTTCATTCAAGAGCAGTAAGTCTTGGATTCAAAACTTATAACACACAATCTCTCTAACTTTCAAAAATAAGAGTGTCAATAAATTAATCTCTCTAATTATCACAAACTCTCATACAAATCTAACTCATATATATTTTTTTAATGTTCTATAATAATAATAAATATTATAAATCTCTCTTTTGACTAGCTAGCCATATGGTTTTTAAAGTTTTTTTTATTGATATAAATGTAACAATGACGACAAAGTAGTAAGAGAAATTATTTCTCAAAATTGCAAGATCATTACATGATTGATAAACTTGAGACTAATTATTCTATACAATAACATTTTATTATGCTTATTTTAACTAGTTGGATGTAATTTTTTAAAAGGCTCTCCTAGTTTTTTTTTATTTTCTTTCATTCCTCCTCAAATTCATCGCATACTATTATTCGGCAAATATATCAATAGTATGAATAGAGAAATTGATAAATATATCATATGATGCGTATTTAGCAGCCTTGGAGAGCAAATTTGCATCCCCAAGATTAGGCGACTTGTCCATTTACTAATTAAACTATCATATTATTGATACGATTCTTCTAATTGATATAAAAGCAATAGTAGTGACAAACAAGTAAAAGAAAAAACATAGAATCATGTACTTCTACTTACTCAAAGATACATAAATTTTCACATAACAAATGTGAGATAATATAGAAATAACAAAATTTAGTAATACTACTCAACGTACTAGTCAAAGCAAATAGAGAAGTATGAAAAATTTCTTACAATACCATCATTATGAGAAAAAAAAATCTAGACAATATAGGAAGAGAGGTTGGATGATATAAGATAAGAAGAAAATATCCTCTAGGCACCATTAGTAATCAAAAAAATTTTAATAAAAAATTATCTAGCAAAATGAGAAAAATTATTATATTAGATAGATAAATTAATAAAGAGAGAATCTTCATGAATTTTTAAATTTATTATTCCAAGAAAATAATATTTATGTTGTAATGGTTATATTTATAATTTTTACTTTTTTACATTTATAGATAAGATCGCTCAAAATATAAGCTTCCCCCTGGTCTACATTTTTTTTATTTATAGTATTGCCTTGTACATCAATTCATAACGAGAATTATTGATTCAAATATATTTTTTTAATTTTGTTTTATCATGGTATCAACATAAAGTTGTTGTAAATCCTATGAGACATAGTACGTGCAAGGCATCCATTGTGCACTGTATGTGCACAATAAATATTACATTATGCATAGATATCTAGTTAAGATGACTAAACACTACTAGATCATACAAATGTGACTAGATATTTTTAGGGATGAACGATAGTAATCACTAACTTTTTAATCAACCATATGTCATCATTTATTCTCTCAAGTCAAATTTCAGACTAGCTCGTATACTTAGAAGATAAACTCTTCCACTTTCCATTCAAAATGTTTAGATATAATTGTTTTATTCAATACCTCTCTCCATATAGGAAAAAAATAATTATACATGCTAGCAAGTGAGCTTTCATTGGATATTTTAATACTCAAAATAAACATAGATACTATTTACTAAAAACTAACAAAATCATTATGAGTAATGATATAATATTCTTTAAGAACTAGTGCTTCTTTAAGGACTTAATCCAAAAGAACATACCTTCTTACATGGCAATAATAGGCTTATTTCCATATCCAGTTATTATTCACCAAGAAAGAACAATTGCTAACTATGCTCATGGACATACACCTAATATGATTAGCATAGCTAATTTTGATTAAAATAGTGACACTCTAAGAAGCACGGACACGGACACGAACACAGGGATACGACACGGCAGAATACGGGGACACGGCAAATTCTAAAAAACTAGGATACGGATACGGCTAGGATACGGCATAATAAAAAAATAAATAAAAAATAAAAATTATTAATTATAAATATTATGTATTTTATAAAATTTGTTAAATTAAATTAAATTAAAATATTTTATTATATATAATAAATATATATTATTTATTTTATAAAATAAAAATATTTTATTTTATTTTATAAGATAATATTTATATTTATTTTATTTTATAAGATAATATTTATATTTATTTTATTTTATAAGATAATATTTATATTTATTTTATTTTATAAAATAATATTTTATAATTATATTATATAAAAATATATTTTTTTATTTTATTTTATAAAAATATTTTATTTTATGCCACTGCCTCTCCCCTCAAGCACGCCCGCCCGCCCCTGCCTCTCCCCTCCAACATGCCAGCCCCTGCCTCTCCCCTCCAACATGCCAGCCCCTGCCTCTCCCTCAAATCGCGCCGCCCCTTCCCCTTCCCTCAAATCGTGCCCGCCCCCTGCCAGTGGCCAACGCTAGCCACCGACGTCGTCGGACGTCGGGCACTATATACGTGGATACGGCTGCCAACGCAACCATCCGATACGTCACGTGGCGTATCGGATACGGATTGTGCAATGATACGCCACATGGCGTATCGGACAGGTATCCGTGCCGTATCCGTGTCGTGTCCAGGTGTCGGCCATGTGGACACGGCTATAGGGAGCCGTGTCCGTGCTTCCTTGGTGACACCTCTTCAAGTCGTCCACCAAGGATAGAAGTTGGGTGTGTGTCCCACAAAATACAAGATGTGAATCTCCTCAAGAGAGAGAGTTGAGAGACTTGATGATCTCAATCTTAGGCATATACTTGATGATATACCCATAATCTTTTTTAGAAGAAGCTTCTGTTGTATTAGTTGATCCAACTCAGAGTAATAATTTTGATCTTTCGATTACATTGTGAAAGGAATAAAAATATGTCATACTCACCATCTTTTATTTCAAGTACTCTTTTATTCTTGTTTTAATACAAAAAAAATTAATTTCATGTTTTCAAATAATTGTTACAAGATTATGAACTCTTTTTAAAATACTTAATTATCCGAAATAGCAACAAGTTATATTGAAAGTCATAAACTAAGTTGATGTTGATAGATGAATTATGAATTCTAGTTTCTTATTTTCAAATAATTGTTACAAGATTATTAACTCTTCCTAAAATTCTTATTATCCAAAATAGCAAAAAACTATATTATTACAAGAATTAAATATAATCACATAAAATCGAGCATATAAACTCATTTCAAAATTGATATGTAAGTCAATAGTATGATGTTGATAGATGTACACCATAAAAATGAGACATGAAGCAAAGGTCAATCAACTCAAGACTAAGTTGATACTAAAAGCTTTTACTCAAATCTATGGCTTTGACTAATAAAATACATTCTCTCTTGTGACTAAATAAATCATTATCATGTTACTACCTTCTATTTCAATGTCACAGAAATGGACAGTGTTACATATAAATATAATGAATGTATTCTTTCATTATGACCTTAAAAAATTATCTATACTAACACCTTGATTAATAGTTCTTTTGAGCTTAGGTATGATATAAATATTGTAAAAGGTTCTATATGACCTAAAACAATCATCTGGGATATGATTTAACAAATTTGCTTTAGCACTTGTTACCTTTAATCTTAGGAGATATGTGTCATATTATTCTTATTTTTTCCGACATAAATTAATGAGCAACTATGTAAATATTAATTAATAATCATATATGTCAATGATAGTCTGATTACAAGAATTTTTTAATTGAGTATATTACAATCAAAATTATTTCTATAAATTAAATTTCAAAAAAAAGAATTTTGGACTTCTGAAATATTTTCTTAGTAATAAATCAAATATTGATGAGGTATAATATTTCATTCTCAAATAAAATATATTTTATATATTTTATCTAATCTCAATATATCATGATATGCATTTGTTAATTCATCATTTGATTCAAATATCAACTTACTTATAGATGTTAATTCAACAATTGACTCTTAGAAATAGGATTATTGTAAAAAAGATTAAATTATATGACAATAATTAGACGAAATATTATATACATTATTAATATAGTTAATGATTTCTAAATTATCCTAGACAATTTCATATGGAAGTAGGGCTTAGAATTCTCAGGTATGTCATATGTAAAGAGTTTTAAGACATATGATTATGTTTAAAGAGCATAGATATAACCAAATAAAAAAATATTTAGATTTTGATTAGACTCTTACAATTATAGAGAAGATTCACCATATATTTTTATTTTTTTTTGTGAGTAATTTTATTTCATTAAAAAATAAGAGATAGATAATTATTTCAAAATTAAGTACAAACATAATATACATAATTATTATGCTAACTACTTGTGAGTTTTAGTGGACTAATTACTTCATGAATAAGTTTTTCCTACCAATTCAAAAATAAAAGATAATTTATTGTGACATTAAACAACTCGACATATTATTGCTAACCTTGTGTTTTATGTGCATACAAAACATATTAATATTGATGATCACTTCATTTGTGAGAAGATCTAGTTCCAGACTAGTTGGAATGTTATTGGATATATACATATCAACAAGCAAATTATAGATATCTTTATAAATATTCTCTGAGGACCACAAGTTATTCTTCTCTCTTTCAAGTTATATATATGCAACATATACACACCAGCTTGAAAAATAATATTTAGATTTAGTTTATTTATTTATTTATTATTTTTTTATTATTTTAAAGAACTCAACTTGTAAGTTATCCCAAATCACACACACACACACATATATATATACATATAATTTATGTTATATTCTAGATTAATCTTTTTAATTGATACAATTCTTTTTTTTTCTTATATTTCTTTTTCTTTTATTTTCTTCTTCTTGACACCTATCATAATTAAACTCTAACTAGTTGACTTTAATAGTTATGTTGATTTTTTTCCAAAATTGATAAAAAAATTTCATTTTCTCCTTCTCTCTTCTATCTCCTCTCTTCTTTCTCCTCCTCTTTCTCCAAAAATCACCTAACTCTAACAATAACCAAGACTTTCAAATATATAAAAATGGGAATAATCACATGGCTAGTCAGTCCACATCTTCATTAATATTTTTAAGTCAATTACAATTCACAACAGCTCTAGCTACTTCCTACAATATCACTTTTTGCAACAATAGATAATATTTCATTGCTAAGTGACAAATACAAATTAATAATTGTGTTGTCATCCATTTTATCATACTATCATTAACCCATGGGCTATTTACCAAACATTACAAAAAAATTATCCTTTATGAAAGTTATTTTTATTTTTATTTTCCATAACCATGAATGAAAATATCCAAATATATCATTGACATAACCAAGAAATATTTTATATTATTTCAAATAAAATATTAAGATTACAACTATATATCATATAAATAATTACATGCGTGAAAGACTGTAAAGATTTAAGATTACACATTCAAGATAAAAGAAAAATATTATAAGCAAATAATAATTCACGAGACATTGAGATCGAGGATATTAAGACAACAACTAATAATACATTCAAACACATGTATGATGATGATGATGATGATGATATGGATCTATACTATCATACTACAGATATGGATTAATAAATTACATAATTTTGAATTATTTTTTTTCAAACAATACAATATTTTTTTTTGTTTTTAGATTTTTATCAGTTATGTTTCATGTTATATTATGCATCATATTATATTTATGAATTATTTTTTTATTCAATATTTTCACTTTGGAATTAACTGTTAATCGTATTGTTAAATAATTTTTTTAATTATTGATTTGATTTTAATTCATTTAATTTTTTAATGTAATATAAATCTTTAATGCACATTGCACATATGCTTTATTTTTTTTAATTATATTATTTTGATATATAAATATAATATTTTGATTTTTTTAATAAATATAAAATTAAAATTTCAAAATATTTTAACAGTGCATATTCAATTCAAGATGTTTGTTGCCCTGCCCATAATTAGCACGATCCGGCTCGACCAAGCAAGGCTCAGCATAACCTGATATGGATTTGACCAATTGAAAGCCAAATGATTTATGCCGAACCTAGACATATGGATGTCGTGTCATTCTAAGCACAACACAATGACCTACCTTAATCATAAAAAATGAGTCATACCAATACGACATAGCTCATTTCACACAACTATGAAAGTAAAGACACTAGAATGAGCAAGCAACACTCATGCTTGAGCATATATTTAGTCAAGAGAAGCTAGCAGCATGCACAAGTAACACATAGTCTAGAATAATTTTTAGAAAAATAAATTTTACTATTATAAACAATAAATAACATAATTATCTCATTTTAATTCTTTTATCTGATCCTTTAATTCTCTAATTAATTTCTTTAACCTAAGATTTTTCATAAAAGTTAAGATAGAAAATAAAATACTCATATAAAAAAATAGGTATAATAATTTTATAAGGATAAACGAAAAAAAATTAGTTTTTATTTCTATTTTTTTTTAAATATAAATTGTGATAAGATAAATCAAGTAAAAGGTGAATTAAATACGAGTATAGATCCAATATAAAAATATAATATAAAAATAATATTAATTAAAAATTTATTAATATTAGAATATGTTGAAACATACCAAGAATAAAAAATTGTGACATAAATTCAAAAGAATAGTAAAAAATAAAATAGAATTTTATTTTAATATCAAATTGAAATAATTGCCTAGCCTAAACCAAATATAAATTGAGTCTAGCTTAATCATGGTCTCAGGTTAGGTAAGCCCTAATAGTTTATTGCTAGGGCTTAACCTAGTAGTGTGTTGTAAATGTAATGTTGCAATGTATAGGAACACATTGATGATAATAATTTTTTTTTTCCATGATGGTCAATAGAAAATTGGAATTCAATTTTTTTCACAAAACAACATTTTTTTATGACAAGAGATATTGTCTTGCACATTTATATGTTGTGATATGTATTAACATTTTTTGCTATATTATAGTTATCATTATGCATCTGTTTTATTTATTGTAACATTTCTTATATTTCAATTTTCATTTGTGTTCACATCCTTAAATATTTATCATGGTAAAAAAGATCAACTGCAATATGAACACAGTGTGAAATTATGATTTCATGAGCAAGAAAAGCTTATTACTATGCCAAATTAGAAACTGAAATTTAACATCTATATAAATAAGTTTTCATAAGTAAGCCAAAAACAAGATCTCAGCATTAACAGTGATAACAGAAATGCAATGATAGACAGCAGACATTAAAATTTAGATCAATCTGTAAGTTCTGCTCACCTTCTTCAGTTGCCTAACTTGATCTCTGAGATCATTGATGCCATCCTC
>JAREIK010001459.1:2263637-2273789 GCA_029783825.1 Sapria himalayana
AAAAGTGGTGCAACTACTAGCAGCTCTACCCCTTTACACCAGAATTAGTAAACATAGAAGATGATAGTGTTGATTGGAGAGCTAATGGAAGGAAGACTATGAAAAAAGTGGGTAAACAAAATTAAAGAGCAAACAATTTGAAGATTACTAATTCAAAATTTCATCTATTTTATTAAAAATTGTTTGAAGAAAGGAAATGAAGGAAGAGAAAAAGAAGATGGCCAGGGAAAGGATAAATAACTCATGGAAAAAAAAAAAATGGTGGTCTCGAAACCACAAGAAGGAATTAGTTATTGAACAATAGAGTACAACTTGAGAAAATGAAGGAGCACACAAAAAATAAGGTGCACGATACGGAGTGTTCTTTCCCTCCGATTCAAGCTGGAATATGCTAAAGTCTCCAGATGGAATTAGGAATATTGAATTGATTATTTTTTTTATGAATATTCAAGTTAAATTTATGAATGAATGTTTGGATTTATTTTTTTTTTATTTCACTGTTTAAATTTGAGACATGACACAACACATATTCATTAAGACAATTTTATTGTTTTAAATTATGATATTTTTTTAATTATATTTTTGAAAATATTTAAAGTTAGTTGAGATATTTATCTATTTTGATGAGCGTGGTTTGTAATAAAATTTGAAGATTTGCTAGCTAAAATATTGAATTGATTATTTAAATATTTTTTTTCAAGTTATTTTGTTGAGTATGGTTGGAGATGCTCTTTGTACCCTGAGTTCTATTTAAATAATTTTTATTTATTAAGAAATGTAAAATAAAAAAAAATAGATTCTGATATCGTAAAGAGGTGTCAATACACACACACTAGCACGTGCGTGCCGGTTGTAAAATAAAAATACACACACACACACACACATGCACACACACTAGCGCGCGTGGTTCATACTAGCTTAGTACAACATGATCCATGTCAAGGATGGCCCGGCCCTGCCCAAGGCACGACAGTAGATACTATTGTGTTGGGCCATGTACTGCTGAACCGGGTCGGTAATGCACAAGCCACCCGACCCATTCGACGCCTCTACTTTCACCCCTATTAAGGTGGTTATGGGCCAATAAGTATAGATGTTGTGTGTGTGTTTATGTATTTGTGCGTGTGTGCGCACTCATATTTGATAGATAAAACATAATCATTTTGTTGTAAAGAGAGTGCCTATCAAAATTTATTGGGTCCATGAAATTTGTGTGCCCATGGATTTCAAAAATTTATTATCTAAAAATTTATTAGCCAAAGAGAGCTAATCTCTTATATTGTATTAGTGGTGATGTACTAAGCTAAAGCATTCATTTTTTTTTTATCTCGGTAATGTGAATATTAATTCATCCATCATTCACAAGTTAATGCCATATTAAAAGGAAAAAATATAATTGAAGAATATTTTATCATGTTTTTGCTAGGAGTTTTACAAGGTAGACTGTAAAATAATGCAAAAAAAAAAAAAAAAAATTAATTTATTCCTCATAAATAAGGCCTATTTTTCTATATTGTTCTTCTTCCATAGCTTTGTAGCCTACCATAAATAAATGAGAAAAAAAAATTAGAATATCAATATCTGCAATAAATCAGCAAGAAATTTTTCTCAACATGGCACTATTTTTTACTTGTCTCTCTCTATTTATATGTCTGTTTAAATTTTATGAAAAACGAGGAAGTTTGTCCCCCGATTACAGTTACAGCGGCAGTGAGGTTCTGCCTCCCGCCAAAAATAATACGTTCCATTTGTGCCGAGAACCTCTTCTCTTGCGAACTGAGGCCTTCAAGCAAGATGTCGAGGGTGCAATGGGAAACTAGGAAAAATAAGCAACAGTACTCCCTTTCTGCGAACGATACAAGCGCTATCTTCGATATCATGGCCAATTACTTTCCCTCCAACGAGTTTAAAGTCGACGAGGAGAAGTTAATGCTCACTTCTAGCCTTATTCACTTCTTCTCCACCCCCCCTGGGGAGGATCTCGCTTTGCAGGTTCCTCATTTATTTGTTTCCTCTAAGGAACAATGCAATGCTTTTCAATATAATGAATGAAAATAGAGCAAAAGGAGCGTTTCCCGAGGTGGTCAGGCGTAAACTAGAAGGGTTGTATAGGTTAAAAATGGATACAGAAATATATAGACAGCCTGACACAATCCCTAGATTGGAATCATCACTTACATCCCTCTCAAACTTGCAGCAGACAAATAATCCACTGGATTGAGTTTGCTAGCTTTGTCATAAAACCACTTAGTTCGATAAGATCTTGAGAAGACCATGAATTGCACAATGTCAATCAATTTGTACACCTGGGCTGCGTTAATGAAACAAATTACTACTATTGATCAGGATTGTGAGTGATTGTCACAATAGGCTGTATTTTTGAAAGGTATCTATAGTCTTTGCTCGACTAAAACTTATGCTCTGTTTTTATGCCACGAATCAGGAAATTCTGAGAAAAAAATGCACTGGCCAATGCCATGTTATGGATCCACACATTCACTTTCCCAATAATACTTCAATATATCCATGCTATGCAAAGAAAAGTTCAACAAAGAAATAAAGTTCACAGGACAAGATACATATGATTTACCATAGGTTACAAAGTGCTATAATAAAATGTGCGGTGTCAGGAGCTATGATGATTGACTATCTTTTGTGTGCAAAGAATGAAAAAATTGTTTCTTGTGTACAAGGCTCTTGGCATGTAGGTATGGGAGAGATAAATCTTGACAAACTTTATAGTTAAAATTGTTTCTCTTTTGTTAATCTTCATATCTATATCATGATAGCAAGATATTAAAAAGTTTAGTTTTCCAAGAAGTTGTTCATCACAAAGTTTGGATATGAAATCAAGTTTGTTGTTGGAGTTGAATTTTGTGGAACATATTTTACAATCTCCCCAAGCTCATTCTAAGTTTTTTTAAGTTAAACAAATTTATGGGGTAGATCATTTACAAGTTTGAGTTTGCATGCAGAGTGTAGACTTGCTAAGATTTGATTAATTGTAAGATTAATGATTATAATCAGTTTACTTATGTATTTCTTCACAAATCATTACGATATATAAATAGAGTTAATTAATTTGAATTTAATCCAACTTCAAAGATTCCGCCGCTCAGTTGAGTTTGCCTGAGATATAATGCATCATATTTTTGGTTGTATTGATCAACATGTCTCGTAAGGTGATTAATACTACATGCACTCCTAGGTATTTATATTTCTTTATAATATATATATTGTGCTAATTTTTCTTTAATATTTCTAATTTTTTTTTATTTTAAAGTGAGTTCTTATTATTGTAGTTCGCCTAGTTTTAGATTTTTAGGCAAATGAATTTCTATTGAGAATATTAGAGAAAATTTAGTTTTGGCCTCTGACATTTCAGTAGGATGCTTATTATTATTATCTAAATTTATATTAAATTTATTATTTATTATTTTATATTTTAAATTTTATATTATTAATAACAAAATATAAAGAATTAATAAGAAAATATGTACTACAACCACAACTGCATTAATTTATTCAGTAGAAGCCCATGCCCCATGTTTGTATTCTGCTTTTTAGTTTTCATCATCAATTTTTATTATTTTTTATACTAGAATGGGAGAGCATAGGGATGAGAGGAAGAGAATAGAAGAAAGAATGAAATTCATTAAATTTTATTATTATTTTTTTAATTTTTTAATACACACACACACACGCCCATATTATAATTTTTTTTTATTTTTTAAATTTAAATGGGCAGAAATCGTATAACTGTTAAATTTATTGTGGTAGCTATTGAAAACAAATCCAATGATTATAAATATTACAAAAAAATTTTTTTAAGCCGACACGGAAGCATCAGGCCATACTTATCACTTTTCGTGTCTATGTCCTTTATGTGAAAACGTAATGAGCGCTACCATGGGGCTTGATAGAAGTCAAAAAGCTATTTTTTTTAAAAAAATTTGGTCTAGGATTTTTTATTTTTTGGACTACCCATGACCCCTGACTAGAGATCATGTATCACGTGTCTTTGGACCGTGCCTAAACGGCCATGCATGCGGGCTGTGCCTAGCTTGACACAAGGTATTATTGGCCACGACCTTAGCACAACATGAGCCGTGCCTCGGGCTGGCAGGACCTCAACCTAGGCACGGCTAATTTGGGCTTAGCTGGGCTAGGCATGACTAGTTTGGGCCATATAGTGCCGACCCACTTGATACCTATAATCGGCTAGAAACCTTGGCTTGACACGACCATAGTCCAAGCTTGATTTGGATTGCTCGACCCATGTTGTGCTATCTCTTGTGTTGTGCTCGGGCTGCCCGACCTAATTGATACTTTTATTGTGGAAGAATATCTAATAACCTTCTTTAATATTACTTATAATTGGAAGACTTTATGAGAATACTCAGATGATTCCGGTAGTTAATTTATCTTTCGTAATATTGTGTAATATTTTTAATCTTATTTATTAAAATAATATCTAATAATTATTTTGGGTGATATATCCTTCGGTAGTGTGTATGCTGAATTGAGACTCTCTTATATCAGACTTTGTTGTGATAATGTCCTACTATGAATAATTTTGGTTTTCAAATTTAATATATGAAATTTTCGTTCAATTCATAAAAAATAAATCACAAAATCATCAAAATACAAATTTGTTCTGCAAGCCAAGATCGGATGTTCAATCTGAACTTTTAATATAGGGAAAATCTCAAGTTTGTCTTGCATACTTAAGACTACAACATGATTGCAGATTGCTTATTATCGTTAAAATATGGCATGTTAATTAGAAGAGATGATGGCTTGCCTACTAGCACAAAAATTTGTCAGACCAGACAAGAGAGACCAAAACATGTCTTCTGTCATGAAAACATGTGTCACCTTTTGCTCAAAAAATAGTATATTATGATCAATTGACTGCTAGATATGCATTAATAATTATGTATTAATTATTATCTACTTATCAGTTGACTTGTGGTGGTTCTTCCAATAGGTAATTCATGTAATATTGGATTACAAACTAGATCCCCATGGATGTAACTTACAAGAAATACATATCTACCTTGTATGAAAGCCACGCTAGATGCCACAAAGGAAATTGGCAAAAATACTAAATGCACATAAAACATCACCAACAATCATGGCTCGATGTCATACTTCCAAACTAAAAGCCCCTCACTTTAAATCAAAAAAGAACCACACTGTACCATAGCTGTACCAGCATCGTCATGCCAATCACCATGGAATATGCTGTTTGAACTGCCGTTAACTTCAGGACCATTGAAATATCATCATTGCAATTATGACGGCCATACTTCACCCAAAAATAATGGAAAAAAATATCAAGGAGAGAGTACCTTTACCTATACAATAAGGTGGTACCACTGTCATTGGTGACACTCACCAGCACATACTATTTCCAGCACTTGTGGAAGGAGTACCACCACTCATGCGGCTTAACACTTCATTATCTATTGGAAGGAAGATTCAATACCATGTTTGGAGTAATTTATAGGGTTTCAGCCTTGTATTAGTTCAGGTAGGGGAAGAGAAAGTGGAGAGAAGGAGAAGAGAATGATAAGAGAGGATAATATAATTCGTATTATTGAAAACATTGAAAACATGAAAATATAATAATTATTATATATATGGTTTGGGACACCCTAATGTTGGTCGTTCCCACACAATGAAATAAAAAATAAACAAAACAACTAAATCAAACCTTAATAATAAGTATCATCAATTAAGTTTTATCCTAATTACTTTGGGTTGATTTTTATGAATTATATTTTTTTAATTAACTTTATTAAAATTATGTATACTTTTAATCTTTTAGCTATTAAATTATTTTTATAATTTTTATTTAATTTCTCTTAGACTTATCTTTAGTTTTTTTTTCTCTCCACTTGAATTATCTAGAGGTGTCAAACGGGCTGGCCCAGCACGACACGGCCCGTTTTTCACGAGCATGGTCGTGCTACCGTGCCGTGCCGGGCACGCACGGTTAGTATATAGTGGGCACGCCTTGGCCATACAGGCCAGGCGGCACGGCCGGGCAGGCGGGAGCCGCAACGCGGGACCGGGTCAATCGGGGTCCGGGAGGTCGCACGGGCTGAAAATGGCAGATTAGAATTTTTTTTTTTTTTTTGTAAATTTTTTGATTAAGTAACCGTATAGACTATAGAGTATTAGTAATAATTAAAAAATATAATTTTTTGTAAAAATTATAAAATTTAAAATTAAATAAAACAAACAAAAATTAGAAAAAAATTTTTTTTTTATTCAATTATGTTTAGCTTTTTTTATTATTATAATTTATTAATTATATATTAAAATTTAAAGTTATTAATTTTTAAAATAAAATTTAAATCGTTAAATATAAATAAATACATTAAGTTAGTAAAAATTAAATTAAAAAAAATTAAACTACACAAATGAAAAATTACCAATCATGCTTTTGAAACCAATAGTCCGAACAAAACAAGTATAAGTTTCAACACAACGTATGGTACAAAGTACAAACAAAGTGTATAAATAAAATAAATAAAAAACATCGAAAAAAAAGAGCAGATGAGCATCAATCGTCAAGCGGTATATCATGAGAATCATCAGCCGCAACATCAATATCAGTATCATATGGATCATCATCATCGGCAATCAGCTCCTCCGCCATCGTAGTGGATGTGGATGCGACTGCAGTGTCTGTCACAGTCACAGCTTCAGCACGATCACTGATGCTAAATCTCGATTCCTCCCAATCCTTCAAACATGCCAAGGCCTCAACCATATCTGGACGTAATCTCGATCTCCTATCTGAAATCACATTCACTGCAACAGAAAAAGCAGACTCCGATGCTACGCTCGACACCGGAGGAGTCAGTAGATCCCGTGCCATCCTAGATAGCACGGGATAGGCGGACTCATATGATTTCCACCACTCTAATAAATCAAGATTCTTATTATCAGAAGGTGATAGGATTGAGCAGTAATCGGTATCTAAGTACCCGAGACAGCTCGTTCCTATGTGATGGTCCACCCCTACGTTTCCCCCTCGCTAGGTTAATGGAATAATCGTCATCTCCGAACAAGGTATCAGTGTCCGTAATCACAGTCTCACCACCACCACCACCACCATACCTAGTATCGTAGTATGTGAACATGTCTGTCAACTTCTCGTAAATGAACCCTTCAGGTGGCTCTTCCAGGTTCATGCACGAGGAAATGAAAGTCAGGGTGTTTTTCAACCCCTTCCACCTTAGCCCTAGGGTCCATGCATGCTGCGAGGGTAATAAAGAGATGGAATGGTGGACCAGTACTTCAGGTACTTGGTCTCCATCTCTGCAACATATGGCTAAGCGTTGGGTCCGCTCGATACTTCTTAAACATACTACTATGTTGCATATGCAACGGAGTGCAATGCAAGTGGTGGGCGTATAAACCGACGAACACATGTTCGTCGTGTCATAAAATATCTTCAGGAATTTCATAAATGAAATTCCTGAAGCCCAGTCAGTGTCGTCAATAATAAGTTCGCCACTCTTACTATTGACGTAGTCGGATATCACGTGTTCGTATCCAACACATGATTCCAACATCAGGTACGTGTAATTCCAACGATGTCTCACATCCGATTGGAATTTCTTCTTCTTAAGATTCGCAGACAAACAGAGATTACCAAACTCTTGTAGTCTGCGAGGAGTTTGAATATACTTGAGTGCATTGCGTATATTTTTCAACGCGGGGGAACAGACATTCATACCCGCTTGAACTATCAGGTTAATCACATGACCACATGCATCTGACATGAAGATCTCTCCTAATGGTGCGTCTCTAATATTCCTAACAAACATATTGATCGCTACTCCATTATTCGCAGCATTATCGAAAGTGACACTAAATATTTTATTTTAAATTTTATATTCCCTAAATATTTTCATCATACACTCAAAAATGGCCGGGCCATCATGAGGATGAAGAATCTCAGTGAATCATAATATTTTTTTATTAGTTGTCCTGTTAGAATCTACATAATGACTCGTGAGACATGCATAAGAAGAATCATCGTGACATGTCCATATACGGACGTCACGGACACCACTCCACTAAATGCCAAAAATTCTTTAATTATTTTTGTTTTTCTAACTTATATATCTTTAGTATGTCACTCCTAGATGTGGACCTAGGAATCCTACGATAGGATGACTGAAAATAAGTCTGCATGATGCGCACTAACCCTCGGATCTTCCGAAATCTGATCGGAAGACCCATCAATGTGATGAGCCTGGCCATGCCGTCCCTACCCAACTCGCTGGAGTATACGAAGGGAGTAAATTTTGAGACTGAACTCGATCCAGTCTCAAAAAATGTAGTGCCAAGTTGGGTTTGCCTAGGATCTAAGGGTCCATGTTTTTTGGAGCATATTTCAGCATGCCTCTTGAGATGCCCAGTCCCACATGTACTCTTGCATGTTAAAAGTCTCATACAATATTTGCACTGTGCCATTTCAAGTTCATAACCCCTAACATTTACTTGTGTTATGATTTTAAAATGTGTCCAAACTACAGAAGTCCTAGTTTTTTGTTTTTTAGAACTTTGGGTTGAGACGACAGGAGAAACCAAAGTTTCAGGAGCCACAGACGTCTGTGTAACACTAACATTTTCATTTTCTAAATTTAAAAACGTGTCAGGTGTATTTGTCATTTTTTATTTTTCGTAAGTTTTTCTAGAGAGAGAATGTTTAGAGAGAGAAAGTATAAAAAAACGTATAAATATATTACCCGGTAAAAGCAATGAGGTAGTCACGTGCAAGGTGCACCGCAGGAAGCTCTGATGTTCAAAACTCAAGTTGAGTTTCACGAAATCCAAGCCGAAATCAAAATCACGAGGCCCCGATAGAGAGATGCACAATTTATGTAAGAGAGAGAAAGTATTGAGAGGTTTATGTTTTTGAAAAAACATAAATGTTGTAGGGAGGGGGGTAGAATTTATAGGCTCAAGAATGTTTTTTAATAAAAAAGATATTTTTTTATTATTTTTTTGAATTTTTTAAAGATTTTTAAGGGGCAGAATCACGAGGACCGTTGGATTCTGCCCCCTAGCCGTTGGAGGTGAATCCAAGGCTGAAAATTCGGTGAAGTTTGAATTTTTTTTTGTTGTGCCAGTTGGAATTGCTCGAGATCGGGAACTCGGGTTTCGGCCAGAGAAAGACCGCGGGTCGGGGTCCAATCAGACCCGACCCGCGGTCTTTTTACCGGGGGGGGGGGGGGGGCAGGGGACGGGCAGACGGCGTGCCATGAGTCACGACTCACGCCACGCGGCCCACGCCACATGTGGCACGCCGCCAGTGCCACTCGTGCCTGCGTGAACCGGCACGGGCCCGGGGCACGGTTTACGAAGGTGCCGGGGCCAGCCCGGCCCGTCACGTTTGACACCTCTAGAATTATCTTACATTTCCTACATTAAGCATTAGGATATCTGTGTTGGTTGTGATTAATCAACCTTTTAGATTCTTATTTATTTTATCAGCTATAAAAATAATATTAATTTCTTTTTAATAATTTTATTTTTAATTTTGTCATTCAGTCTTATCACACGTGTATCTTGACCTTTCTTTATCTTTATTATCCTTATCCTTTGAATATTTGTTTCTCGATTGCTCAATATCACTTCATACTATATGATTTGGTCTTATAGTCGTATTATATTTTTTAATCTATTGATATTCATCAATCACAAAAGATTTTTAATACAGTTCTATAGTTGTCATGCAATGTTAATTCCATATGATATATCATGTCACTTTTATTTTTATTTAATATAGATTTTAATTTCTTAAATTACTAATATTTGATATTTTTTGATTTCTCATTTTGATTAACTTATCATTATCACTTTTAATATGATTAAACTAATATTTCAAGTATTATATTGTTATGATTACTCCTTAACCCCTTGAACCTAAGTATAATCTTTTAGGTTTTTACTTTTCTATTTGATCAGTCTCTAGCTTAACAACCAACATATATTATCTGTAAGTAATTATATCAAGGGATGTTTTTTATAATTTGCTGATTACTAGTTTATGCTACTAGGTTTTCTCTATATGATTTATTGTTTTCTTTAGACACGCCTAGAATCTCTTTAGATATTTATTGA
>JAREIK010001460.1:0-42500 GCA_029783825.1 Sapria himalayana
CCCCTACTACCGTTGTTGCTATTGCTGCCACTAATGTCGTTGCTATAGCCGCTGCCATTGATGCTGCCGCTACCTCTGCAGCCTCCACATCCTCCACTATGGCCACTGCCACTACTATCATGGTTGCCACTGCTGTCGCGGATACCACTGCCGGTGCAGGTGCTGCTACTACTGCTGCCGCCACTGCCACTTCTAGAGCCACTACTGCCACTACCGTCACTACCACTACTGCTGCCGCAGCCACAGCTACCGCTGATGATAATAGCCTTTTACATACCTCTAATAGGCTAAAACTCTACCCAAAAATTTTGGAGAAACACAAACATATTCACAGATATATAAAAAATAGTTATTATAGACATGAACAAACAAAAATTATAGTTGAATGTCATACAGTTTCAACAAAAATGTAATTAAATAATTTAATATTTTAAAATTAAATTTAATAAAAATAGAAACTATAAATAAAAATTTTAAATTAAAAAAAATTCATTCAATAACTTATTATAATACACTATTTTAAATAACTAAAACAAAAAAATAATAAAACTTATATTACATCTTATTAATCAATGTATCTACTGACTATGCATAAAGTATAATCTATCAATGCATTGATGTTTTTTTCTCTCCCACTGCTCCTCTGATCACCAAACTTTCCACTGTGAAAATGATATCCGAATCATGGTGCTTAATGTTTGTTGAAATATGTCTTTACTTATACAAGCTTCGTATGATAAACAATGTGGGACCATATCTGTATGAAATTTGAACTACCAAATCAAATCAAAATAAATAAAAAAAACTATGTTTTGATAAATATATATATTTGCAGTAAATATGTACATATATACTAGCATTTCACTCGTACATATATTACTGTAGTATATGTAGATATAAATTGTCGTATTATGCATACATATATACTGAGTACATATATATACTCAGTATATTTGTACATAAAATATTGTAGTATTATATGTACTTATATACTGACTATATACGTACATATATATCACATTTGTTGCCATTGCTGCTGCTCTCGCTACCGCTGCCAAGCCTGCCACTGCCGCTGCCACGGCCGATGCCACTGCCACTGCCACCGCTACCGCTTCTGCTACTACCGCCGCTACCGGTGCTGCCGCTGCTACTGTTGCAGCTGTCGGTGCTGCCGCTGACACCCCTACCACCTCCACTGATGCCACTACTACTGTTGCTGCCATTTCTACCTCTACTACTAATGCCGCCTCCACTGCCTCTTCCATTGCCACCACAGCCATCGCTGTCATCTCTGCCGTTGCTGAATATAGGATTTTACATACCTATAATAGGCTAAAACTCTACCCAAAAAATTCAGATACACAAAAACATATTCATAGATATATAAAAACAAATATTGTAGACATTAACAAACACAAATTAAAGTTGATTGTCATACAGCTTTAACAAAAATCCAAAAGCTGTCCAGCAATTATGTTTAGAGATAAAGAGAGTGCAAAAATAAAATATTTTTACAATAATAAAGATAAGATAAGCTAGCCCTCTTTTTGATAAAGCTGAAATCGGTAAATATAAGACCCATGCATTGGAAGGACCGTTGTAATGTCTGGATGCTTTGAATCAGGATTTATCACTTCTCTCACATAATGTATCCAACAAAGATTCATAATTTGTTTTATCAGAAAAGCAAAGAACAAAACCAGAATAAAAAAAATTGAAACCTGCAAAAAAATATCATAATTATTTACTACACATAAACAAAAATAAATAATAGTTCAGAAATAATTCTCATACTCAATCATCCTCATAATTTGTAGGGAATGCTAGCCTCTCCTGTGATGATTTGCAGCTGTATCTCAGAATGCTATCTGATGCGCCAATGCCGCTAACTGTGACTCCATATAGGACATCTACTGTTGCATTGTTTTTTTAATTTCTTTAATTTCTTGCATTTCTTCCATCAAATTAGTTATCTGCTCATCCTTCTTTTTCATTTTGGTCTCTATATATACAATACATTCATTTGTTTCAAGTGCTTGTTGTTCGACCACCTCATCTACCATTGTCGAGACAGAAGAATTAGAAGCATGACTGCTACAATAAAATGCCACTCTCTTATAGTTGATTCCATACATTATTGCTTCTTACGACCTCCTATTGTCTCCAAATAAAGAAGATTCATAGTCAATTGGTCAATATTCAGAGTCATTGTACTTTTCCCATGGTAAATCAAAACAAAATAATTTGGCACAAAGCCATAATTTTCCAAATGAAATCTTATAGTGTTTGCATCACAAAAAGGAATATTCTAACACTTTTGATGATTACATGGACACTTAATTTGTTCTCCATCCATCAATCTTGATTGATTACATGCAAAATTGAAGAAAGTTTCAAGCCCAGTCAAAAAATATGTATTCAAAAATCCATTAATAACCCTTCCGTACATACACTAACGATCTAAGCTCATATTGCCCTATTTTATTTACAAAAAATAATGCCCAATCATTATTATAAATAAAACATTCTATTACTTCAAAATATACAAATAATAAAACAAAATTACTTACGCATAAATATTTAAAATTTAAATATCATGAATATCGAAGTAATGCTTTTGCAAATCTACATTAATAGATAACATAATTTTTAGCACGAAAAAGATTAATAGATATTACAGTTATACAAGATAAAGGGTGCAAAGTACGATAATACACAAGAAATGAATGCAAAAAAAAGACATTTAATGTTTGAATGAGGAGAGGGATAGAGAGAGAAAGAGAGATAAGGTGGGGAGAGAAAGAGGGGCAGAGAAATGGGGAGACGGGGGGAGAGAAAGAGAGAGAGAGAAGGAGAGAGAGAAGTAGGGAGAGAGAAGGGGAGAGAAATGGTGAAAGGGAGAGAGAGAGAGAAAGAGAGTGGGAGGAAGAGGGAGGGAGAGAGAGAGAGGGAGAGAGAGGGAGAGAGATGGAGAGAGAGAGAGAGAGAGAGAACAAGCAAGAAAGGAGATTGAGAAAGAAAATAACAAGAGAGAGAGAGTGTGACACAAAGAAAAAGAGGAATAGAGTGACAGGAAGAATTAGAGAGTGAGAAAGAGACACACATAGAGAGTGCAATGTTATAATGAAAAATTATATAAAAGAAAAAAAAATTTCTTCAGTATAAACCAATCAAATATTACATCTTTTGTCATACATAAGTTCATATTTGAGCCTGAGGCCCAAGGGCTGTGATTAGGTAAAAGTACGACACTTATTTGTATTATACCATATATGAGCCTGATCAATGGACACTCATTCTACGTGCTTACATATTGTTTATATTATATCTTATGCCATTTAATTTCAAATTAGTTCAACATATTTATATTATCCCATATATAATTATATGTTAGGATACATATAATAAATGTAGTTACAAATAGTTACATATAGTTAAACATATAATTATATATAGATATATGCATACAAGTAGTTATAAGTAAATATAAATAAATGTATACAAAGGTATAAACAATTATATAGATTTACATATATGTATACATAATTAAAAAAAATTATATTTATTTAAATAGAGTTATTTATAGTTATAAGAATATTTATATATAGTTATACACATATAGTTAAACATTGTGTTGTATGTTTTTATACATATAATTATAAATATTGTTACATGTAGTTATAGATATAGGTACGCATATAGTTAAACTTATATTTGTACATGTATGTATATATATTTGTTCATATAATTTCATATATTTATACATATAGTTATGTATAGGTATGGATATACTAAAATACATTTTGGAATACTAATATATACAAATATATATTAAATATAAGTTGTAGATTATATATTTAAATATAGTTATGTATAAAGCTTTTATAGTAATACATATAATAAGATACAATTATTTTTAGTTATATGTTATTATATATATAGTATATATAACTATAAATATTTTTATATAGTTAAACATATAGTTATATATAGATATAGTCATACAGATAGTTATACATAAATATATAAAGTTATAAATAAATATATCGATTGACATATATGTATACATACTTAGAAATATAGGTATATTTAATTATATCGAGTGTTATAAAGTTATACAATTATTTATATATAGTTATACATCTATTTATATATAGTCATACAACTTCAACAAATCTAAAATATGGCTAGCATTGATGTTTAGAGAGAGATTTAAATAAAATACTATATTTCTATAATTTTCCACATGAGCACAAAGTTACTTTGAATGGCCATTTACTACTGCTTCTATAGCAAATAGATGGTTTGCTAAAGCATTATAAATTCCATCCATATATATGCATGTTCACACACACACACACACACACACACACACACACACACACACACATATATTAAGAAAGAATATGAAGATTAATACATATTGAGTATTCCCATAAAAAATAAAACAACTGAATAAAATAAATAAAAACTCACAATAAAATAATATTATGAATAAAAATTATAAAATGCCATTATTATTTATTAAATAAAATAAAGATTCACTTATAAATACAAAAAGAAACTATAAATACTATTAATCTATATGAATCATCTCATCCTAGTCTCTCAAGATAAAAAATATAAAAATACAATATAATTCTCAATAGTTTTGAAATTTTTATTTTTATTTACAACTTATTAATATTCTTTATAATTCATTTTGCTGTATTATATTGTATTATAATTCTCAATATAAGTAATTGGATTTTTCACTTGACATTATATGTCATAACTAAGACAGCTTTTTCACAGTAGAAAAATAATGATCAGAGGAGCAGAGGGAGAGAAAGCAACATCAATGAATGGATATATTATACTTTATGCACTATCGGTAGTTACATTAATGAATAAGATAAAATAAGAGTTTGTTATTATTTTGTTTAAATTATGTAAAATATTGAATTTGAATTAGACATTAAATGATTTTTTAATTATAAATTATTTATAATTTCAATTTTTATTCAATTTGATATAAAAATATTAAATTATTTAATTAAAAAATTTTAAAATTTTTTAAATTCTAAAATTATTTTTAAAATTAAAATAGATAGGGAAATTTCCCTTGCTAAATTAGCAAGGGAAAAATCCCTTTATAATTTAGCCAGGAAATTTTCGCTAGCTAATTTAGCTAGGGAAATATTAAAATTAGCGACGGATATTCCGTCGCTAAATTTATTTAGCTAGGGACTATATCCATCGCTAAAATTTATAGACCAGCACTTTAGCTAGGGAATCATTCGTCGTTATTTTTGTTTATCGACAGAATATCTCGTTTATCTTACTAATTTAGCTACGGAATTTATCTTTTTTAGCAAGAGATTTTTTCGTCGAATCTTTTTACCTAGGGACACTTCTACTAATATTTAGCAAGAAACACTTTAGATAGGGAACAAATCCATCGTTAATATGTCGCTATATCCCAATTAGTGATGGAAAATGCCCATTTAGCTAGGGAATCGTCCCTAGCTATATGGGATTTTTCTTGTAGTGTAACTTCCTAACTATATATTTGTCTTTATGTATATCTATCTATCTATCTATTTATCTATCTGTTTATCTATCTATCTATCTATATATCTATCTATTGATACATCTATCTATATGTCTATTTTCTATCTGTCTATATATCTATTTGTCTATTTATCTATCTATGTTTATTTGTCTATCTTTCTATCTGCTATCTTTCTATCTGTCTATCGATTTTTCTATCTGTCTATCTATATATCAAATATTTATATGTCTAAATGATTATATGTCGATCTATCAATATTTGTAACTATCAAACTATCTACCTTCTATCTGTCTAGCAATCTATCTTTCAATCAATCTATATATTTAATTTTCTAACTATCTTTCTATCTATTAGTCTATCAGTAAATCTATTTATCTATTTGTATATCTATCTATGTAGCTATCTATATATCTGTCTGTCTTTTTGTATATTAACTATCTATCTATTAGTCTATTAGTATATCTATCTATCTATTTGTCTATGTAACTATTTATCTTTTTGTCTAACTATGTATATATCAATCTAGTAATCTATCTATCTGTTTATCAGACTATATTTTCATCTGACTAACTGGCTAACAATCTATATGTTTATGTATCTACCTATCTATTTGTTGAACTATCTAATGTATATCTATCTCACTAATTATCTTTCTTTCTATCAATCAATCTATCTATGTAACTAATTGTTAATCTATATATCTATCCATCTATCAGATTATCTATCTATTTATATATCTATCTTTTGATCTATTTGTCTATCTAGATTTTTGTCTATTTATCTATTTATCTAACTAACAATCTAAATATTTGTCAATATATCTTTATATCTTTCTTCATACCTACTTTTTTATCTATCTATCTATCTATATCTCTATCTGATTATTTGTCTATCTATCTATATGTTTATATCTCAATCTGTCTATTTGTTTGTCTTTCTATCTATCTCTTTATTTGTATATCTATTTGTCTGTTCATCTATCTATTTTTAAATTTCTCAATCAATCTATCGATTTGTCTATCTATCTATCTATCATTCGATTTATCTATCTATTTATCTGTCTATCTAACTATCTATCCAATTTTTTCTATCTATCTATCTATAAACTATATATCTATCTATTTATCTACTAAATATCTATCTTATTTTATATATGTAAATCAACCAATCAATCAATCTAGTTATATATCTATCAATCTATCTATCTATCCATATATTTGCTTATCTGTATATTTATCTATTTATCGGTCTATTTGTCTATCTATCTATTTATTTGTCTATCTATCTATTTCAATATCTATATATCTATTTATCTTACTATATATCTATTTATATATCTATATATTAATAAATCTATCTATCTATATATTTACATAATTATTTATCTATCTATTTATTTGTTTATCTATCTATCTACCTATCTATCTATTTATCTATCTGTCTAAATTACTATTTATCTATCTTTTTATCAATCTATGTGCAAATCTATCCATCCATCTTTCTATCTTTCTACTTGTCTATCTATTTATCTATTTGTCGAGTTGTCTATCTCTCAATATGTGCAACAATCTTACTATCAATCTATCCATCTGTCTATCTATCATTCTGTCTGTCTATCTATTTATCTATCCATCTATCTACATATTTATCTATCTATATGTTTATCTATCTAATTGTCTTTTTGCATATCAGTCTATTAGTCAATCCGTCTATCTATCTATCTACCAATAAATATATCTATCTACTAAACTATATATTTGTCTTTTATCTATCTATCTATTTATCTATTTATCATTTTGTCAATATATTTATCTATTTATCTATCAATCAATCTATATATCTTTTTATCTATCTATTAGTATATCTTTCTATCTGTCTATCTATTTAACTATCTATCTATTTAACTGTCTATCTATCTGTCTATCTGTCTATCTATCTATCTTTCTATCAATCTATCCATTTGTATGTCTAGATATCTATTTATATATCTATCTATCAACATATTTTCTGCCTATCTGTATATCTCTCTATCGGTATATCAAATTGTCTATCTTTTTATCTAACAATTTGTCTATCTATTTATCTCTTTATATGTCTATCAGTCTATTTTCCATTCTATCTATCTTCTAATAATTTATCTACCTATATATATATATATATCTGTCTATCTATTTTTCTATTTATATATCTGTATATCTATATATCTGTCTATCTATATATTTGTCTATTTGTCTATTTGTCTATCTGTCTACCTGTCAATCAATCTATCTACCTATCTTTATATCTACCTATCAATCTATTTATATATCTATCAATCTATTTATATATCTATCACTCTTTCTATATGGCTATCTTGCTAACTATCTATTTTTCTTCATGTCTATCTATCTATCTATTTATCTTTTTGTTTATCAATCTATCTATATGTATATCTATCTATTGATACATCTATCTATATGTCTATTTTCTATCCATCTATATATCCATCTATCTATCTATATATCTATCTATGTGTTTATTTGTCTATCTTTCTATCTGCTATCTTTCTATTTGTCTATCTATCTATTTTTATATCTGTCTATCTATATATCTAAATATTTATATGTCTGAATGATTATATGTCGATCTATGTATATTTGTAACTCTCTAACTATCTATCTATCTAACAATCTATCATTCAATCTATCTATATATTTAATTTTCTAACTATCTTTCTATCTATTAGTCTATTAGTAAATCTGTTTATCTATTTGTATATCTATATATATATTTATGTAGCTATCTATATATATATATCTGTCTCTTTGTATATTAACTATCTATCAGTATATCAGTCTATCTATCTATCTATCTATTTGTAAATATATCAATTTTTCTATGTAACTATTTATATTTGTCTAGCTAAGTATATGTCTATCTATTAATATATCTATCTATCTATCTTACTATTTTTCTATCAGTCTAACTACTAATAATCTATATGTTTACATAGCTACTTATCTATTTTTGAACTGTCTAATGTCTATCTATCTCACTAATTATCTAATTATCTTTTTTTCTAACAATCAATCAATCAATCTATCTAATTGTTAATCAGTCTATCTATCTCTCTATCAGATTATTTGTCTATTTATATATCTTTATTTTGATCTATTTGTCTATCTAGAATTTGGTCTATCTATCTATCTATCTGTCTGTCTATCTATTAATCTAACTATTTGTCAATATATCTCTATATCTATCTTATTATATACTTATATACCTATCTATATATTTATCTATATCTCTATTTGATTATTTTTCTATCTATCTATATGTCTATATCTCAATATATCTATCTATCTTCCAATCTAACTAACTAACTAACTAACTATCTGTCAATCTTTCTTTCTTTCTATCTAACTATCTATTTGTCTATCTATATAAGGGTGTATCTATCTATTTTGATATTTGCCTATATCCTATTTGCTTATCTATATAATTTAAATCATTCTATCTAATTATTTGTCTATGTGCCTATCTATCTATGTTACAATTTTTTATCCGTCTATCTGGCTTTTTCTCTATATATCTATTTATCTATCTAATTGTATATTTGTCTATCTGGATATTTGTATATAATTATCTATCTATCTTTATATTTATATATATATTTTTCTATCTGTCTATCTGTATATGTTCCAATATATCTTTCTATCTATTTGTTTATCTATATATCTATTTAATTGTCTATCTATCTATCTATTTAATTGTCTATCTATCTATCTTTCTTTCTATTTGTCTATTTGTCAATTTCTCTACATATATATATAGATAGATAGATATATATATATATATATATATATATATATATATATATATATATATATATCTATCTATCTATATATATCTATCTATCTATATGATTGTCTTTTTATCTTTCTGTCTATCTCTCTATTCATCTATTATATTATCAGTCTATCTATATATGTGTTTATAGAGCTATTTATCTATCTGTATATCTCTTTATTTAACTATCTTTTTATTTATCTATATGTCTTTCTTTTTCTCTATTTGCCTCTCTATCTATCTTTTAATATATACGTGTATTATTTTATATGTTTATTTATCTATTTGTCTTTCAATTCATCATTCTATCTACATGTCTAACTATCAATCTATCAATCTATCAATCTATCTACCTGTCTATCTTTCTATCTATCTGTCAATTTATCTATCTATCTATCTATGTATTTGTCTATCTATCTATCTATCTATCAATCTATCTGTCTATATGTTTAGTTTTCTATATGTCTATATGCATATATATCTCTCTATTTATCTATCTTTCTATTAAAATATATGCATATCTATTTATCTATTTAGCTATCTAACTATTTTTCGAATAGTATATCTCACTATTTGTCTATCTTTCTATACTTCTACATATCTTTATTTCTATATGTCTATTTGTCTATTGATATATCTATTTATCTATATATGTATCTAATTGTATAACTATCTATCTATATATCTATCTATCTTTCTATTTATTTATCTGTCTAACTATCTATTTTATATCAATCTATTAGTCTATCTATCTATTTGACTATATATATATATATATATGTGTGTGTGTGTGTGTGTGTGTGTTTATGTGTCTATCTATCTATTTGTCTATCTTGTTATCTTTATATCTTTCTATCTATCTATTTATCTATATATCTTTCTATCTATTTATATATCCTTTATCTATCTTTATGTCTAATTGTCTATCTTACTTTCTGTCTATATTTCTATATATCTATATGTCTATCTATCTATCTATCTATCTGTCTATGTGTGTATGTGTCTATCTATCAATCTATGTAACTATCTAACTATCTATCTTTCTATCTATCTATTTAATTGTCTAAATATCTTACGGTCTATCAGTCTATCTTTCTGTCTATCTCTTAATTCATTTATTATACTATCAATCTATCTATATATGTGTTTATAGAGCTATTTATCTATCTTTATATCTCTTTATCTATCTATCTTTCTATATATCTATATGTCAATCTATCTATTTCTCAATTTGTCTATCTATCTTTTAATATATAAGTGTATTATTCTATATATTTATTTATCTATCTTTCTTTCAATTGATCATTCTATCTACATGTCTAACTGTCAATCTGTCAATCTGTCTACCTGTCTATCTTTATCTATCTGTCTATCTATGTATTTTTCTATCCATCTATCTACTATTTGACTATCTATCAATCTATCTGTCTATATGTTTATTTTTCTATATGTCTATATGCATATCTATCTATCTATTTATCTATCTTTCTATTAAAATATATGCATATCTATTTATCTATCTAATTATTTTTGGAATAGTATATCTCACTATTTGTCTATCTTTCCATGCTTCTGCATATCTTTATTTCTATGTCTATTTGTCTATTGAAATATCTATTTATCTGTATATGTAACTAATTGTATAACTATCTATCTATATATCTATCTTTCTATTTATTTATCTAACTATCTAAATATCTATTTTTTATCAATCTATTAGTCTATCTATTTATTTGACTATATGTGTGTGTGTGTGTGTGTGTTTATCTGTCTATCTATCTATATGTCTATCTATCTATCTTTATATCTCTTTATCTATCAACCTATTTATCTTTCTATCTTTATATCTATTTATATATCCTTTATCTATCTTTATGTCTAATTGTCTATCTTACTTTCTGTCTATATGCTTATATATCTTTCTCTCTATCTCTTAATATGGGTTTAAATTTATCATTCTATAAGTCTATGTGTTTATCTATATATCTATCAATCGATCTAATTGTCTATATGTCGATATGTCAATCTACTTATCTATCTATCTATCTATAATCTTTCAAACAGTCTATCTATTTAATTGTCTATCTACCCATCTAAATGTCTATTTGTATATATATCTATTAATCTATCAATCTATATGTCTATTTATCTATCTGTCTATATGTGTATATGTCTATCTATCAATTTATGTAACTATCTATCTATCTATCTATCTTTCTATTGGTCTATCTATCTAATTGTCTAAATATCTTAAGGTCTATCAGTCTATCAGTCAATTTATCTAGATACATATATATATACATATACATACATACATACATTTATATTCATCTATCAATTCATATATCTATCAATTTGTCAGTCTATCTATCTATCTGTCTATCTATATATGTTTCTATCAATCTATATATTTATCTTCTTTTATATATATATCTATAGATCTATCAATTTATTTATCTATCTATCTGTCTATCTATGTGTTATTTATCTCTCTATCTGTCTATCTATCTATCTGTGTATCTATATATCTATCCAACTATCTATCTACCAATAAATCTTTCTTTATATTTGTCTATCTATCTATTTGTTAATCTATTTATCTCCCTATATATCTATCTATCTAATAGTCTATCAGTATATAAGTTTATGTGTCTATCCATCTATCTTTCTATATATCTATCAATTTGTCTATCTATCTTTTTATCTATCTATAAGTCTATCACATTATTTGTATATCTGTCATCTATCTATATTTAAATATATATTTTTGTCTATATGTCTAACTTTCTCTTTATTTATTTGTCTATCTATCTAAGTATCTATTTTTATATCTAACACTCTGTCAATCTATCAATTTATCAATCTATTTATCTTTCTATCTATCTAATTCACTAATTAACTAACTAACAATTTATCCATTTATTTATTTGTCTATCAAACTATTTAACTATATTTCTTTTTTTAGTATATCGGTCTAATTATCTATATGTCTATCTCTCTATTTGTCTATCTGTTTATCTATCTACCTGTTTATTTGTCTATCTCTCTATCTATCGATTTGTTTATCAGTATATATGTCTATCTATCTATCTATGAATCTATTTATCAATCTATCTATCTATGTGTCTAATTATCTATCTGTCTATCTATCTATCTATTTATCTGTCAGTCTATCTATCTATCTTTATATCTATCTATCAATTTATCAATCTATCTATATGTCTATATGTCTATTTGTCTATCTATATAATTGTATAACTATCTAATTTTCTATCTATTTCTTTATCTATCTAACTATTTATAAACTACCTAACTACCTATTAGTCAATCAGTCTAATCATCTATATGTCTATCTATCTCTATCTATTTATGTCTCTTTATGTATATGTGTCTATGTATACATCTATCTATTTGTCTATCAATCCATCTATTATATGTTTGTTTATTTGTCTATCTAACTTTCTAACTATTTGTATTTCTATCTATTTGTCTATCTTATTTTTTTCTCTTTCTATGTTTATATGTGTATATATCTATCATTCTATCTATCTGTATGTCTGTCTATTTTTCTATTAACTATCTATAAATAGATAGATAAACAAATATATAGATGGTTAGATAGATAGATGGATAGATAGATAGGTAGGTTGGTAGAAAAACATATAGATAGATCGATATATACATAGATATATATATAGGTAGATAGACAGATAGAAAGACATATATATAGACAGATAGATAGATAGAGAAATAGATACACAGATAGATAGACAGACAAATAGATCGATTCATAGATAGAAAGATAAATAGATAGATAGATAAATAAATAGATAGAAAGATAGACAGGGATAGATATATAGATAGATAGATAGATTCAGAGATATATAGACAGATATACTAATAGATAGATAGATTGATTGATTGATTGAAAGACAAATAAATAAATAGATAGATATATTGATAGACTGATATATAGATAGATAGATAGACAGATAGATAGATAGACAGTTATATAGATAGATAGATAGACACATTCAAAAATAGGTAGATAGATAGATAGATAGACATATAGAAAGACATTTAAATAACTAGATAGATGGGAAAATAGATAGTCAAATATATAAACATATAGATAGACAAATAAATAGATAGATAGAAAGACAGACAGATAGAAAGATAGACAGATAGATAAAAAGATAGATAGACATATAATTAGATATATAATTAAATAGATAGATAGATACATACGCAGATAGATAGACAGATAGATTGAAAGATAGATAGACATATAGATATACAATTAGATAAATAGATCTATAGATAGATAGAAAGATAGACATATAAATAGTTATATATTTAGATTTTTAGATAGTTTCATAGACCTATAGATTGATAGTTTGATAGATAGATCTATGGATAGATAGTTAGATAGATATATAGATAAATAGAAAAATAGTTAGATAGATAAATAATTAGTTAGATAGATGGATTGATAAACATATTGATAGACATTTAGATAACTAGATAGATAGAAAAATAAATAGTCAAATATATAAACAGATAGATAGACAGATAGATAGACAAATAAATAGACACATAGATACATAGATAGATAGAAAGATAGATATAAAGATAGATAGACATATAATTAGATATATAAATAAATAGATAGATAGATAAATAGATAGATAAATAGATAGATAGACAGATTGATTGAAAGATAGATAGACATATAGATAGACAATTAGATAAATAGATATAAAGATAGATAGATAGATAGATAAATAGACATATAAATAGTTATATAGATAGATAATTAGATAGTTTGATAGACATATAGATAGACTGATAGATAGATAGATTGATTGATAGATAGTTAGATAGATAGAAAGATAGTTAGATAGATAAATAGATAAATAATTAGATAGATAGATAAATAAATAATTAGATAAATAGATATATAGACAGATAGATAGACAAATAGTTAGATAGATAGACAAATAGTTAGATAGTTAGATAGATAGTTTTATAGATAGATAGATAAATAGATAGATAAATAGATAGATAGACAAATAGATAGATAGATACATATATAGATAGATTGATAGACAGATACAAAGAAAGAAAGAAACTAAGATAGATAGATATATAGATAAATAGATAGATAGACAGATAGAGAGATATATAATTAGATAAATAGATAGATAGATAGACAGACAGACATATAGATAGATAGATAGATAAATTGATAAACAAATAGATAGATAGATAGTAAAATTGATTGATAGATTGATAGACATATTGATAATTAGATAAATATAAAGATTGATAGACAAATTATAATATAGATAGATAGATAGATAATTAGATAGATTGATAGATAGGTAGATAGATTGATTGATAGGCATATAGATACATAATAGATAAAAAGATATATAGACTAATAGATAGTTAGATAGATAAATAGAATATTATATATATAGTTAGATAGATAGATAGACAAATAGATTGACAGATAGACAGACAGACAGATAGATAGATTTACAAATAGATAGATAGATAGGCAGATAGATAGTCATATAGATAGACATATCACTACAAAAAAATGTTCTTTTAGCTAGGGATCAATCCCTGGCTAAATTGTGAGGAATTAGATAAGGAATAGCAAGAGATTCTAATTTTCGTTGGAATAAAAATTTGCAATGGATTAGCAATAGATTAGCAACTTAATAGCCACATAAATTCCGCACAAAAAAAGCGGGTAATTTAGAGATGTATTTAGAGACGAATTTTCCTATCTAATTTCATCCGAAATATAGTGATGAAATTTCCCTAACTAATTTCATCTAGAATATAGCGATGGATTTAGCGACAGAATTTTACTAACTAATTACATCCTAAATATAGCGATGGATTTAGTGATAGAATTTTCCTAGAAAATTAAATCCCGAATATAGCAACGAATATAGCGACAGATCTAGCATCAAAATTTTTTTGCTAATTTCATCCAGAATATAGCGATTGATTTTGCGACAAAATTTTCCTAGCTAATTTAATCAGAAAAATAGCTAGGCATTTAGCGACAGAATTTCTTTATCTAATAAAATCCGGAATATAGCAACTGATTTAGCGATAGAACATTCCAAGTTAATTAAATCATGAATATTGTGATAGATTTAACAATGAATTTTCCTAGCCAATCTTTAATTATTTAATTTTTATTATTTATTATTTATTTTAATATTTTATTTTATTTTGTTTATTTAATGTATGTTATAATCTATAGATGAGCGATCCTTGAAAGACACATTCTTCTCGTAAAATTATATAAAAAAGGATTTTTTAAATAAATAATTTAAAAAATATAAAAATACAAAAAAAATTATATTAAAAAGGACTAAAATAACTATTTTTATGATTATAAATTTTTAAAAAAATTATATAAAAAATTTTTCTAAAATTTTTAATCAAGAAACTTAAAAATTTGTATTAAAGTAACATTAAATAATTAATTCTATTATTATATTAAAATTTTAAGATATTTTAAAAATTAAATGAACATACTTTAAAATTTTTACTAATATAAAGGTTAAAAAATTTATTGTATGATTAAATAGAAAATATTTTCGAAAATATATGAATTGTCAAATAAAATAGTAAATATTAGTATTATTATAAGTAAAAAAAATTTGTATGATTATATGAAACTTTTTAAAAAATAATTAATACAAAATTTGAAAATCTTGAATTATAATAAAAATTAAAATTTTTTATTAAATTTAAAAGAAAATAAATTAATATTTAAAAATAAATACACATATGTTTGCCCTACTAAAATTTATAAAAAATAAACAATTGAGTAATATTTTTACTAATACCTTTTAATATTCAATCTTTATTAAAATAATAAATATAAATTTTCTTAATTATCTTCTCACTTTAAGTAATTTTTAGAATTTTAAAAATTATAAATGATATCAAATAATATCAAATTTTATGCCTTTAAAATTATTTCATATTATCTTCATAAAAATTAATATGAATTCTTAAAATTTTATAACCATAATATATATATATTTATATATTTTTTAACATAAAGAGTATTTTAGAATACGTAGGAGTGTGGCTAGAAAACTAATCATCTTTTTAGGTGTGTATTGCTATATGAAGTTTGTAAATTGTGTAGCCATTTGATTTTTTTTTCTAGTTATAAAGCTAAACATCTATTTTTCAAAGTTGTTTATATATTTATTGTTTAATTAATTTTATAATAAAAAATTGCAAGGTGTTTGTTTTTCATGTGTACCTTGCTACACACACATGAACTTTGTTGAAAATATTTTGATAATAAAAAAATGAGTCTTTATGTATTTTAATTATTTATTGTTTATTTAGTGTTTTGATAATTAAAAATTAAAATATTTTGGTAATTTTAGTTCTGCCTTCACTTGTTGCCGAGACTCGAGATACAACTCTAATAAGCACCTAAGAGCATCTCCAAGAGGCTCGGTGTCCGCTTCTGTTTAGTTATTTTAAAAAGTTAAACTTAAAAATCAACTCCCTTTGCATCAAGCTATCTATTTATCATATCTATAGTTTCTCTTGTCTGATCTATAAACCCTAGCCAGACTCCAACTCTAACGGGCTTTGATTCTTGAGGCATCCTCTGGAAGACAACTTCTCTCTCCGCAACGTGCATGGTAGTGATGCAGATCAGGAAAATATTTATTAGAACACAGGCACCTTTTACTGGTAAGTCATTCCATTAATTTGATTCTGATCATATAATGCAATTCAAATAGAACTCATGTGATTGCTCAGCAATAATCATATGCGACACAAAACTATGCGCATGCATCTTTCCATTCTAGCTTCTGTGATTCCATCTCCATCTATCTCATCAGTTTGTAGAACTCTAGATGGGTATCAAACGAAAAGTATGCCCTATTGCCTCATTTCTTGATGGTTTTTATTTTTTTGATATGAGAGATAAGTTTGGGTATAGGGAGTTATGAAAGTAAGTGTGCACCAATGTGATATACTAATGGCGTCGTGCTTGTGGCTTAGTTCATTTCTATTGTTCTGGTCTAATATTGATGCCATTTAATGAATCATGACATATGTTTTTGAGATCGTTATTATGCAACAATCAATTTTTTTTTCGTGTTATGATCCTGGTGATGATAATATATCGCCAGATTTTTTAATTTGACAGTCAGGTTATGGCTTCTCTAGATGAGCAGATGGTGGGTTTCATGGAGAAAGTTAAGAATTCCATCCATGATATTGGAGAAAAAATTGAAGAGCCAATTAGGTTCGGAAAGCCAACTGTGGATGTTACTGCTATTCATCTTCCTTTCATTATTCTCGAGAAAGTAGATATCGTATTTGATGTTCTCATCAAAAATCCTAACTTTTTTCACATTCACTTAGTGGACATCAACTATATAATTGATAGAAATAGAAGGAAACTGGTTTTTGGGTTGATCCCTGATGCTGGAACAATCTCTGCTCATGGCGAAGAAACTGTAAAAATTCCTCACTTTAATTTATGGTGATATCAAAAGCACATATGGCGACATCAATCATGGGAGTATCATTCTTTATCATGTTAAGGTGAATCTAATTATAGATTTCCTATTTTTGGAAGGCTTACTCTGCCACTCGAAAAAACAAGAGAGATACCCTTTCCTTATAAACCAGACATTGATGTTGAGAAAATAAACTTCCAGACTATCTCCTTTGATGAAATTATTGCTGTTCTTCACTTGAAAATGGAGAACAAGAATGATTTTGTATTTCATTAATATGCTGATGATATGGCATTCATATTGAATTTTAGATTTTATTTTTGAAAGTTAGTTAAAGTTAGTTGAATTGATAGCTAAAATAGATAGCATTTTTGGAGTTACCATAAAAAAGTAGTTAGTTAAAATAGATAGCATTGTTGGAGTTACCATAAAAAAGTAGTTAGTTAAAATAGATAATATAATATTTTAATATATTTTGAGTAGTTATTTTAGGTAGCATTGTTGGAGATGCTCTTAGTCCTTTACAGCCTGCCTCTCTTTCTTGACACGGATACATCAAAACCTAATAGAAGAGTAAGCGAGAATTTTTTCAGCCATGAGTTTCTTTTTGATATGAGGGATGCTTTCAACCCTATCTCTTCATCTATTATCTTAATGCAAGAGTGTGTTTGATTCTGCTGTTTGCTATTTCAAAATTCTTTTTCTACCCTAACAGTTACCATATATTGTATTTTCCATAGAAATTAAATAATAGATCTTTGTGTAGGTATGATATCATGTATAGTGAAGTTATTACCACAATTATATAAATTTTAGTAGATCCTCCTTATGCACACAATAAATCTAGATGTTAGTGGTAAATCATGACATGTATTAAATTTATTAATCACCAAGGTATTCTTGGATTGCTTATATACAATGATGTGTATACATATTGCATGCATGTGTGATATAATGAATTCTCATTGCGCGGATGTTGATGTTGCATAGTAGGTATGCAGGCTTGATATCCATGTTTTTTTCCGCTCAGACAATATTGTGGTTTTGGATGTTAATCACAAAATGTGTGTTGGTGTTTGAGGTGAGCAGTGTGTATATAACAATTTATTTAATATTTACATAATAATTTATGTAAATATGATGATCCCAAGATTAATAACACATAAATATATATAAGTGTATTTAACTATATGCATAACTATAAAAATAGTGTACATAACTATATATAAATGCAACAACATATATTTAATATACATACATACATATATATATATATATCTATGTATGTATGTATGTATTTGACAATATGGATATCAAAGTATAACTATATATAAATGTATTTATCTACATCAATACCTATACATAACTATATGTCTAAATATATATAATTACATGAAAATCTATATATAACTACATCTACAACATGCATAACTACATTTATAACTATATGTATAACAATGTGTGCAATCACACATGTAACTATAATAATAATTAAAACTTATAACAACATATATATGACTATATGTTTAACTATATATGTATAACTATTTATAAATATTTCTATAATTATATAAAACACTGTATAACTATATTTAACTATATTTGTAACTATGTAAACTATTTTTATAAATATAGTTATAACTATATATAACTAATTTTTTAACTATATAATAATTTATAACTATATGTATAATTCTATATAACTATATTTCTAACAAAATATATTATATGTATAATAATATATAACTATATATAATTGTATTTTACTATATGTATATGTATAAAAATGTTATATATAACTATATTTTTTTATCTACATACATATGTATAACTGTATGTATAATTTAATATAATTATATATAACTCTATTTATAACTAAATATACTATAGGTATAAGAACATATAACTATAAATAATTGTCTTTTACTATATGTATAACTATAAAAACATTATATATAACTATATTTAAATACATAATTAACATATATTTAATATACATATTATATATAATTCTATGTATAATTATATATAACACTATATATAATTATACATAAAGTTATATATGATTTTATATAACTCTATTTAATATACGTTTTGTCTTGGTGTGATGATAAATATGTTCATCCAAGGGTGTTAGGTCTCAGGTTCGAGGTCCATAAGATAACTTTTCTGATTATTGGGGATAAGATTGTTTATATATTGAATTATCTCTGACTCCATACTAAGCCAGAGCCTTGTGTAGTGCGCATTACCTTTATTTAGTTTTGTTTGGTAAGTTTTTTACTTTATTTTCAGAACAGAACTATGACCAGAAGGGATTAATTTCTTTGGTGCGTTGAAGCTCTTCAACATGCTCAATTGGATGCCATACCAGTAATCACATCTTTAGTCAGCAAAAAAGAAAATTGAGAAGTATTGCTCTTTATCTAGCAAATGATTTGATTATTGTCACCAGGTTATCGACTTATTTCCACCATTAGAGTACATGTTAATTCTATGCTATTGCAACATGATTAGGTTCATTTGTAATCTTGCTTTTGTCATTATTAAAAAAATACTGGTTAGTTAAGAAAGAAATTCTTTGCATAATCTTCCTCATTTGGAATAAGATAAATTTTTTTAACAATCCTCAGGGGGTGTTATTTTATTTTCTATGTAAAAAAAAAATATCTTTATGCTTGATACTTGCATGAAACTAAGTATTACTTTTTATGAAGCCATAATGCACAATAGCCTTATGGTTAGTTGAACTAGAAAGTTTATGGACATGTTTGACTCACTCTATCAATGCCTTTTCCTCTATTTTGGTTATAGGGGCTTGCATCTACCAATGCTTAGAAATCATAAGATTAGTTGAGGTGTTAATCTAGCTTGAAAAAACCATGGCTTAAACTAGGTAATACTTTTTATGATTCAAATGTATGACTAAATTATGTTTTATGTGTGAAAAACATCTTTATATTATTATTTGAAATGTCAAGTTTGTAAAAATAAACTATACAACATAAAAAAATGGGGAGAAAAGAAATAAAATATATATGTGAAAATATTGGTTAAGAGAGATGAAAATTGGCTTCACGAGAAGTGTCTTATATATCTTTAATAATCATGAATATATTTCAGAATGATTTATTCATAGCTACATGCTAGCTTATTATTATTATATACAAAATATTAAATTAAAGCAGTTATCAATCTTTAAGTTTTTTATTAATACAAATATGAGCGCACATCATAATTTTTATTTTATGGTTTTTAATCACTCATTACAAATGGATAAATATGAAAATCTCATGTTTATTAGATGTGTGTTTATACAAAAATAATAATTGATATTATGATCTATAATTATTGAGACCCAAAAATAATATTAATAGTCAAATAATCAAAAATATCTTGAATCACTCAAAGAGAATAAAAGCAATTCAATATAAATTTTCATATATTTGTGAATATAAATAGGACCACAGCATACATCTTCTTAAGAGAACCTAATAAAAGATTTACAATATTGATAACATTTTTAATATCAATAGTAAAGAATAAGAGAAAATATATTCTCATAATTTTCTTTATATCTAGTAGAGTGAACAATGGAAAACTCATCGAGAAATAATCACATAAACATAAGGTGGAATAAAATAATTTTTTCATTTAAATTTATTACTTAAAAACTAAAAAAAATATTTAAATCATTGAGCTATTCGAAACTTTTATAATAAAAATATTTGAATATAAAAATATTCAATTCATTAATATATATAAAAATAGTATCAACTATAGTAATATAACACAACTTTCCTCCGAGTTATATTTATAGAAATAATATATTTAACTCAAAAAAATCATAAAAATGCGAATCTTAAAGACTTTAACAAATAGATTTCATCCTTTATATCATTATGATTAAATGTATTATTAAAAATTAATTATAAATTAAATAAAACAAGAGTGAGATATAATCTATACTATAAGTATAAATACTTGTAGAGGCAAAAGCATAAAATAACAAGTTGAATAATTACTAAGTCAAGACATAATTCTTTAGACATTGAGGTATAAATGCTTTTAATTCAAAATAAGATGAAAGATACATACATACATACATACATACATACATACATACATACATACATACATATATATATATATATTATAAAATATAAAATTTATTCATTAGAAAAAAAAAATTTTATTAGTTTCGTACGTATTCAAAAAATGCATAATTAAGTAACAAAAAAAATAAAATTATAATAATATTTCTTTTTATAAAAAAACACAATCATTACATAATATAATAGTTGATTTAAATATATATGATTAAAATATTTTAAAATAAATTTTCTTATCTAATCATCATTATTTTTATCTAGTATATTAGCAGTTAAAAAGTTTTTACTAACAAATGATTTATTTCATATTAAATAATTATGAAATCATCACAATTTATATGAATTTTTATCTATAATAATTAATGTCAAACTCAGCTTACTCATATTATTATAAGTTCTGGAAAATTGATATTTAAGATTAAGAAAATCATTAAAAAAATTGACCACAAAATTCCTAAGAAAACCAAAATGTGAGTTAACTTGAAAACAATCTCTTTAGCCTCACATAGATTGCCACGACGAAAAAAATCTTTAAAGAAAATATATCACTCAATTACTAATTTGTGGTAATGATGAATTGTACTTATGTTTTTTTGAATACTATAATGGCCTAGAAAGACACGAGAAGACAATTTATTTTCTTACTTTTAAAAAATATTTGAACAAAATTCATGCCCCCTACAACACGAATGATAAATGATGTGATTAAATAATTTATAAGAAATACAATTTGAAAAAAATAAAAGAAGATATCAATGTGATTAAGTAATTTGTAATCATAGTTGATTCATCCTAAAATGTCTTATAAAAAAAGTTTTCAAGTTGTCTAATTTGAATATTTTTTATAATCTCTAATTTTAAATATGAAAATAAAATGGCTACATAAAATACAAGATAAATCACTTTATGTTTTTTCAAGAAAAATACTAATTCTCACAATGTATTTTATATAATATCATAATTTTTAAAAAACTTTATTTCATATTCTTAGTGAATATCAATTATTTTTTAAAAATAATGTATAAATATATAAAAAATATTTTTTTCCTTATGAGATATGAATTATGTAATACGATAATACTTATTTATAAAAATAACAAAATAAAAAAATGTCATCTTACATAATAATATTATATAATATTCTAGGTAGTCTAGATAAAATATATTTTTATTATTATTCTTTTGACATACTATAAAAATGCTAACGTATTTTCGTATGTGTACCTCATTATTAATAAAAATAATCTATTTTATGCTTGATTTCATAATTTTTAAATTTATCAAAACAAAAAAATTAAATCGATAGTGAATAAAAAAAGATTAATGAAAACCAAGCATCTAATTTATCCTCTAATATGACAAAAAAGGGATAGACAACATGATCAATTCTTAGAAAAGGCATCCACAAAGTTATATAAATCCTACAAAAGTATCTAAAAAACACATGGTTAACTCTGAAATTAAAATTAAGTTATTTAGTAGGATAACTCAAAATAATAAGATTACCAATAATGTTATATCATATTGTAGATCATATAATATTAGCATAAGCTACTATGGCATAAGCTACTATATAAAAAGATTTAAGAAAAATAGAAATTTACCAACAAAAAATTGTTAACTCACTATAAACAATGCAAAAGTTAATTATTAAATTTGAAAAAAAAAATATTAAGAAAATTTAACCTTGCGAGAAGATGAAGAACGTGACAAACTTAGAGAATGTTTTAAAATACTTCACTCAAGAAATTTATAGTATTTGTTGGCACATTATGTGGTGAATTCTCAAAAAGCCTAGTGGCATGCTCGACAATTTTTGATACTTATACCAATAGTAAAATTGAATTGGTAAGGAATACAATTCAAAGACTTTAAGTTAAGTGGAAAATAGAAAAGATAAAATAAATATACCAAAATAATAAAACGAACATTGATACTATTTTACTAAATAAGCATCATAGTAATATTATTAACTATTATAAAATTTAAAACAGTATAATGAGATATAAAGAAAATAATAAATAAATATATCTAATGTATCATGTTAAAAATAGAGTGCACTCAAAAACTAAAGAATTAAAAGTATAAAAAATTTTAAAAATAATTAATTGAAAAAGTATGATTAGTACCACAGACTTCAAATAGTCAAGATATTACTTAATTAATATTAATGATGATACGTCGTATTATTGTTAACTCATAAAAAATATGTGATAGCCATAGAGAAAATCTAGAATGCTACTTTCTAGAGTATAATAGCGATTTAGTGGGCAAATTTTATGATGAACCTCAAGTTGGACTAATTGTATGGTGATTAACCTCTGATAAATAAACAAACATAAGTTGTCACTTAGAGAGAGCCAAATGTTTAAAAGTCCTGCATAGATTAAAAGCTAGGATGATGTTGAGGATGATCAATAACTATATGTTTAACTATATATGTATAATTATTTATAAATATTTGTATAACTATATAATTCTCTTTATAACTATATTTTATTATATTTGTAACTATGTAAACTAATTTTTTAACGATATCTACAACCATATATAACTATTTTTTAAACTTAATTATAATTTATAACTATATGTATAATTCTATATAACTATATTTCTAACAAAATATACTATATGTTTAATAATATATAACAATATTTAATTGTATTTTACTATATAAATATTTGTATAACTATGTAATACTCTATATAATTAAATATAACTATATTTGTACCTATGTATACATATATGTATTCATATAATTAAATCTATTTATTTGTTTATAACTTTTTATACATTTATGTATAACTACTTATAACCACTTGTATGAATATATCTATACATAACTATATGTTTAGCTATATATAACTCTATTTTTAACTATAAATACTATAGGTATAAGAACATATAACTATAAATAATTGTCTTTGACTATATGTATAACTATAAAAATATTATACATAAATATATTAAAAATTATAATTAATAACATATATTTACTAAATATCTTTATATATTAGTATAAAAAATATATTTTAGTATATCTATACCTATACATAACTATATGTATAAATATATGAAATTATATAAAAAAAATATATACCTACATGTATAAATATAAGCTAAACTATATGTGTATCTATATGTATAACCACATGTAACTATATTTATAATTACATGTATAACAACATACAACATTATGTTTAATTATATGTGTATAACTATATATATTTATTTGTAAAACTAAATAAAACTTTATATAATTAAATATAACTATATTTTTAAATATTTATACATATATGTATACATATATGTAAATCTATATATTTGTTTATAACTTTTGTATATATTTATGTATAACTAAATATAACAACTCGTATGAATATATATATATATATATATATATATATATATATATATATCTGAATGTTTAACGATATATAAATTTTTATAACTATATATATTAAATGTATAATAACATATAACTATAAATAATTCTATCTTACTATATTTATAACTATAAAAACTTTATACATAACTATATTTAAATATATAATTAACAACATATATTTAAAATATATTTTTATATATTAGTATAAAAATGTATTTTTGCATATCTATACTTATATATAACTATATGTATAAATATATGAAATTATATTACAAAATATATATACATACATGTATAAATATAAGTTTAACTATACATGTAATTATATGTATAACCACATGTAACTATATTTATAATTATATGTATAAAAACATACAACATAATGTTTAACTATATGTGTATAACTATATATAAATATTTGTATAACTATAAAAAACTCTATATAAATAAATATAACTTTATTTTTAATTATGTATGCATATATGCATACATATATGTAAATCTATATAATTGTTTATAACTTTGTATAGATTTATGTATAACTACTTATAACTACTTGTATACATATATCTATATATAACTATATGTTTAACTATATAAACTATTTTTAACCACATATACTATATGTATACTAACATATAATTATAAATGAGATAATACTAATTTGTTGCATTAAATTTAAATTTAATGGCAAAAGATATAATATCAACAATATGTAAGCACATAGCATGAGAGTGTCCATTGGTCAGGTTCATATAATACAAATAAGGCTCATAACTATATGTGATAGCCTCTCCTGCGAAACCTCACACGAGAGGCTAGCACAAAATTCCCTACTAATTATGAGAATGATTTTGTATGATAATTCTTTTTGAACTGATTTTGATTTTTGTCTGTGCAGCAAAACATGATGAGATTTTTTTTGTAGGTTTCAATTTTTTTATTCTGGTTTTTTTCTTTACTTTGCTGGTTAACCTAGCTAATAATGAATCTTTGCAGGACATATGATGTGAGATGCACGAAAAAATTTTGATTCAAAGTATTCAGACATTTCCATGGTCCTTCCAATGCATGAGTCCCATATTTATTGATTTCAGCTTGATCAAAAGAAGACCTAGCTTCTATTATCTTCATCATTACTAAAACATTTTATTTTTGCACTCTCTTTCTCTCTAAACATCATTGCAAGACATTGTTTAGATTTTTGTTGAATTTCTATGACAATCAACTTTAATTTTTGTTTGTTCATGTTTATAACAACTATTTTTATATATCTCTGAATGTGTTTGTGTGTCCCCGAATTTTTTGGGTAGAGTTTTAGTCTATTATAGGAACGTAAAAGGCCTGGTTGGTATTTCATGCTGCTGGGAACAACACCTTAGCTTCATAAACTATGAGATGAACCAAAAAATCAATTCCACACATACACAGGTTTGTTCTTGACACTCTTATTTTGTGTAAATCCGTGATGTCGCAGTTTAGATATGTGATTGCTTATTATCAATTATTTGTTTATAAATGTAGTATGTTATGCTCCATGTGCAGGTGTAACAATGTTCTCTACCTGCATTGAGTAACAAAGAAAAAAGAATTAGAAATGCTGATCATGGCTGGGATCCATATATGCATGTTTTTTATGTCCTAGATTATTTTCTTTTGTTGTCTTTGATGGTATGTGTATTTGTATGAAAGTACAAGTGTGTGTATCATCTAAGACAATTGATTATATATATGTACATATAATTCTACAATATATACATACAAATATACTTGGTATAAATGTATGTATATACTAAGTATATATCTATGTATATACTGAATATAAGTAGGTATATATTGAGTATATATGTTCGTACATACTGAGTATATTTGCACGTATATAATCAGTTTATACATACATATATACTATAGTATATACATATGTATATACTAGGTATATAAGTACTTTTATACTATAGTATATATGTATATATATACTCGGTATATATGTACTTTTTGACTGTAGTATATACATGTGTATATACTCAGTATATATGTACTTTTATACTGTAGTATATACATATGTATATACCAAGTATATACATATGTGGGTACATATATTTATTTGTAGACATGTATAAATTATCATACACACACATACACACACACACACCCATTTACACACAGACACGGGGTTTAACATATATAATTGCTCGGGCTGGTCTAGTCATCATCGTGCATTGCTTACTGATGCAGGTAATAAAAGCCATGGATCATAGACTTTCCCTAAAGCTGTGGGATGAAGATATTTCTGGTCCTGGCTAGCCAAGCAGATAGAGGTTGGTGTTAAAAATCTTAGTAATTGTGTTAATTTGCAAAGATCACATGGTACAAAGCGAGCGTATGAGTAAATAAATTTTTTTGCTCTAGGTTCTGTAATGATTGGTTCTAATTGTACTCTGTCTTAGGAGGAGGAGGATGATGATGATGCTCGTGTAGTGTCGTGTATTTCTGGTCCATGAGGAATATCAGGTCCTATTTTGGTAGAAGTAGCTCATCGCCTCATCAAAAACTCACTCAATCTCAAAATGAGTGGTTGGTGGGGAAGTTCATCTGTCGAGCATCATCACCCGCATGACTTTTATTATTAGCGATAATAGTGGTGGCAATAGCAGTGGTGGTGGCAGCGGTGGCATAGGTGACAGTAGTAGTGGCAGCGGTGGCACCGGCGGTAATAGTGGTAGCGACAATGATATTGATGATAGTGGCAAGAGTGGCAGCGATAGCAGCAACACAACAAATATGGCATATTTGCACATATAATTTTGTAGTATTATATGTACATATATACTGAGTATATATGTACACAGTATATATGTACACATAATACTGAAGTTTATATGTACATATACTGCAGTAATATATGTATGAGTGAAATGCTAGTATATATGTACATATATACTATAGTATTATATATTTATCAAAACATAATTTTTATCTATTTATTTTGATTTGATTTAGTGGTTTGCATTTCTTAGATATATGGTATCGCATTATTCACCATACGAAGCTTGTATAAGAGAAGGAATTTTTTACTAGACATGATGTATCGTGACTCGGACAACTTTGTCGTAGAAGAAAGATGATGATCATAGGAGTAGAGGGAGATCTAACAACATCAATGTATGGATAGATTATACTTTATGCACTATCGGGGGATACATTGATGAATAAGATTTAATAAAATTTTGTAATTTTTTTGTTTTAATAATGTAAAATAGTGTATTTGAATAAGTTATTGAATGATTTTATTTTTTGTTAATTATAAATTATCATTTTTTATTTTTATTCAATTTAAAATAAAAATATAAAATTATTTAATTAAAATTTTTATAAAAAATTAAATTTTGAAAATAATTTTGAAATTAAAATAGCTAGGGAATTTTTCCTTGCTAATTTAGCAAGAGATTTTCCCTAGCTGATTTAGCTAGGGATATCTTTATTTTAGTAGGAGATTTTTTCCGTTGCTAAATTAATTTTGCTAGGGACTATTATTAGCGACGAGTACTTTAGATTGGGATAGCATCAATCGTTATATCTGTTTAATGATTGAAACTTTCATTTAGCTTGCTAATTTAGGTAGGGAAAATATCTTTTTTAGCTAGGGATTTTTCGTTGCTAAATTATTAGCTAGAGACACTTTCCCTCACTATATCCCGTTTAATGAAGGTAAAATGGCCATTTAGCTAGGGAATTGTCCCTAGCTAAATGAGATTTTTCTTATAGTGTATAGATAGAGAAATAGATAGTGAATAGACAAATAGACATATAAATACATAGAGAGATAGATAAACAAAAAGAAAGAAAATAGATAGACGTATAAATAATAAATAGATAGAGAGAGAGAGAGAGAGAGAAATAGATAGATAGATAGATTAATTGATAGATAAATAAATAAATATATAGATAAATATATAGATTGATAGATAGATTGATTGATAGAAAGATAGATTGACTTAAAGATAAATAGACAGATAGATATACAGATAAATAGATAGATAAATAGATATATATATATATATATATATATATATATATATATATATATATATATATATATATATATATATATATAGACCGATATATAGATAGATACATTTATAAATAGATAGATAGACAAATAGATAGACATAAAGATAGCTAGATAGATAAAAATATAGAAAGTAAAATATATTGATAGTTAGATAAATAGATAGACAAATAGATTGATTAATTAATAAAATGATAGATAGAGAAATAGATAGACAAATAGACAGATGGATAGACAAATAGATACACAAATAAAAATTAAATAGATAGATAAATAGATAGATAGATAAATAGATAGATAAATAGTAAGATACATAGTTACATAGAAAGATATATAGATAGACAAATAAATAAATATATAGATAGACAGATAGATAGATGTGCAAATAGATAGACAAAAAAATTGATAGATAGATAGATAAATAAATAGGTACAAAGATAGATAGAAATAAAGGTAGATAGTTGATACACAGATAGATATAAAGATAGATATTGAGATAGATAGAATCATAAATAGATAGATAGATAGATTGATAGATAGATAGATAGATATATAGATAGATCGATTGATAGATAGTTTGACGTATAGATAAATAGACAGACACACAAATAGATAGATAGATAGATAGGTAGATAGTTTGATTGATAGATAGAAAGACAAATAGTTAGATAGATAGATTGACAGATAGATATATAATTTGATAGAAAGATACATATATAAAAAGATTGATAGTAAAATAGATAGATAAATAGATAGACAGATATATAAATGGATAGATAGATTGATAGATTGATGGATAGATAGTCTAATAGATAAACAGATAAACAGATAAATAGATAGAAAGATAGACAGATAGATAAATAAATAGATCGACATATTAAAGACATATAGTTAGACAAATAAATTTACAGATAGATAGACAGATAGATAGACAAATAGATAGACTTATAGATAGAAAAATGGATAGACAAATAGATAGATTGATAGACAGATAGATATATAAATAGATTTGTAGAAAGAAAAATAAACATATATATAGACAGACAGGAATATATACACACACACAGATATATAGATAGGTAGATACATAAATAAATAGATAGATAGACAGATTGTTAGACATAAAGAATGACAAATAGATAGGTAGATAGATTGATTGATAGATAGATAGAAAGTTAGATAGATAGATAATTAGACATATAGATAGACAGAATAATAGACAAATAATTTGATAGGTTGATAGACAGATATATAGATAGAGACTTATAAATAAACATATAGATAGACAAATAGATAGATACATAGATAGAGAAATAGATAGCTAGATAGAAAGATTGACAAATACAAAAAGATAATTTGATAAATAGTTAGATATATAAATAGATAGATCAAGTGACAGATAGATAGACAAATAGATATAGATTGATAGATAAATTGATACACATATAAATAAATAGATAGACAGATAAATAGAAAGATAGACATATAGATTAATAGAAAAATAGACAAACAGATAGATATTTACATAAATAGATAGACAGATATACAGACAAGTAGACATCAAATAGATAGAATGATAGAAAGAAAGAAAGATAGATATATAGAAAGATAGATAGACAAACAGATAGGCATACAGATATACACACAGATAGATAGACTAAGAAATAAATAAATAGATATACAGATAGATATTCATATAGATAGACATATAGACAAAAAGATAGATAGATAGATAAATAGATCATAGATAAATAGATACATAGGTAGAAAGATTGACAGAGATATAGACAGACAAATATACATGCAAATAGACAAAAATATAGACAGACAAATAGATAAATAAATAAATAGATAGAAAGAAAGATAAACAAATTGACAAAAACGTGATAGACAGAAAGACATACAAATTGATTGATATATATATATATATATATATATCGATAGATAGATATACAAACAATTAAAAAGAGAGATAGAAAGTCATATAGAAAGAGTGATAGATAGACAATTAGAAAGAATGATAGAAAGAAAAAAAATATAGATAGATTGATAGATATAAAGATAAACATATAGATAGATAGTTAGGTAGATAAAAAGATATACGTATATATCGATAGATAGATAAATAGATAGATTTACGAAGAGAAAAACATATAGTTAGACTAATAGATAAACGAATGATTGATTGATTGATTGACAGATAATAGATAGATAGATGGATTGATAGATACATAGTTAGATAGTTATATAGATAGATACATGGACATATAGATAGACAGATTGAAAGATACATAGTTAGATAGATATATTGATAGATAGATAGACACATAGTTAAAGAGATATATAGCTAGATAGAAAGATTGATATATAGATAGATTGATTGATTAACAGATAGTTAGATAGACAGATCAAAAAATTGATAGTTTAATAGACAAATAGATAGATAGATCTATAGATTGATAGAAAGAAAAGGAGGAAGAAAAAAATAGATATATAGATAAATAGATAGATAGATATATACATAGATAGATTAAAAGATAAATAATCAGACAAATAGATACATAAATAGAAAGATAGAAAGATAGATAGATATATAGAGAGAAAGACATGAGACAGATAGATTGATAGAAAAATAGACATATAGAGAGAGAGATATAGATAGATAGATAGACAAAGAGTTAGACATATCGATATACACACATAAAGATATATAGATAAATAGATTGTCATAGAGATAGACAAATAGACAAAATACAAATACATAGATCAATAGATATATAGACAAAAGACATATAGATAGATAGAAAAATTGACATAGATATAGTTAGGCAAATAGACATGTAGATAGACAAAAAGATAGATAGACAGGTAGATTGACAAATAAAAAAAAGAAAATGATAAATTGGCAAAAAAAGAGAGACATATAGATATACAAAAAGTGAGATCGGTAGATAGACAGATAGATAGACATATAGATAGATAGGTAGACAAATAGATAGAAAGACAAATAAAAGAAAGATAGTCATACAATTAGAAAGATAGATAGAAAAAAGATAGAAAGACAAATACATAGACAAAAAAATTGACGTATAGATAGATAGATAGACAGAAAGATAAACGTATAGATAGATAGATAGATAAATAGATAGATAGATAGATAGAAAAAAAGATAGATAGATGAATATCGAAACATATAGAAATTCTAATAAAAAGATGGATGATTAATTGATATATAGATAGATAGATAAACGGATAGATAGACAAACAGATAAATAGATAGATAGACAGATAGATAGATAGATAGGTTGATAGGTAAATAGATAGATATATAGGCAAATATTAGATAGATAAATAAACTTAAAGATAGTTAAATAGATAATATGTTGATAGAAAGATTGATAGACAGATTAATATACAAAAACATAAATAAATAGATATATAGATAAACATATATATAAATAGATAAATAGCCAATTAGATAGATAGATAGATAGATAGACATATTTTTAGACAAATAGATACTTAGATAGATAGATAGATAGATCGATAGAAAAATAAATACATAGATAGATAGAATAATAGATAAATAGATAGATAGATATATAGATAGATATATATAGATAGACAGATAGAAAGATAGACATATAATAGAATGATATTAACAAATATATAGATAGATAGACAGATGGATTAACAAATATATTGATAGTTATATTGATAGAAAGATAAATATATAGTTTGATAAATACAAATATAGATAGATATAAAAATATATTTATAGAAAAAAAGATAGACAGATTGATAAATTGATCGATTGATAGATAAATAGACACATAAAAATATAGATAGAAAAATAGTTAATGAGATAGATAGATAGATAGATATATTGATAGATAAATAGATATAGAGAGAGAGAGAGAGAGAAAGAAAGATATAGATAAATAGGTAGATAGAAAGATATACATATAGATAAATGGATAAGCAGATAAATAGATAAATAGATATAATGACAGATAGACATATAATATAGATAGATAGATAGATAGTCAAATAGATAAATAGATAGAAAGACATATTGACAGATAGATAGATATACAAGTAGATTAATAGATTGGCATAGAGATATATAAACAGATAGATAGACATACAGATAGATAAATAGATAGAAAGATATATAGACTTATAGACAGACAAATAAATAGACAAAACATAGATAGATATACAAAAATAAGATATATAGATAAATAAAAAGATAGGCAGACACATATACAAACAAATAAATAGACAAATAGATACAATGATTGATAAACAGATAGATAGACAATAGATAAACATATTAATAGATAGAGACAAAGATAGATAGAAAATAGATAGATATATATATACAGATAGATAGATAGAAAAAGATATAGAAAGATAGATAGAATGACATATACAAAGATAGATTGACAGTCAAATATATAGATAGAGTGAAATTAATATATAGATGAATATATAGAAAGATAAATAATTAGATGATTAGATAGATATATAGATAGATAGAAAGATAGATAAATGTATATATTAATAGATAGATTTACGGTTATATTGACATAGAGATAAAAAGATAGATAGATAGGTAGATATATATAAATATATATGAAGATAGATAAATATAAAGATAGATAGTTAGATCGATAAATATATTTATAGTGATAGATAGATAGATAGATTGATTGATTGATAGAAGATTGATACATAGAAACAGATAAATTATTAGATAGATAGATTGGCAGATTAATATAAAGATAGATATATAAATATATAGATAAATAAAGATATATTATTATAAAATAAATAGAAATATAGGTAGGCAGATTGATTGATTGATCGATATGTAGTTAAAGAGATAAATAAATAGATAGATAGACATATAATTAGATAGATACATTGATTGACAGATAGATAGATAGAAATATATAGACATATTGATATACAGACATATAGATATATATGTCTATAGATAGATATATAGATATATATATATATATATATAAATATATAGACATATAGATAGACTTATACATAAATAGTTAGATAGAAAAATAGATACATAGAAAGAGAGATAGATAATAGATAGATAGACATAAAGATACATAAATAGATAGAAAGACATAAAAGAAAGATAGTCATACAATTAGAAAGATAAATAGAAAAAAGATAGAAAGACAAATACATAGACAAAAAAGATTGACTTATAGATAGATAGATAGACAGAAAGATAAACGTATAGATAGATAGATAGATAAATAGATAGATAGAAAAATAGAAAAATAGATGAATATCGAAACATATAGAAAGTCTAATAAAAAGATGGATGTTTAATTGATATATAGATAGATAGATGGACGGATAGATAGACAAACAGATAAATAGATAGATAGATAGATAGACAGATAGATAGGTTGATAGGTAGATAGATAGATATATAGGCAAATATTAGATAGATAAATACACTTAAAGATAGTTAAATAGATAATATGTTGATAGAAAGATTGATAGACAGATTAATATACAAAAACATAGATAAATAGATATATAGATAAACATATATATAAATAGATAAATAGACAATTAGATAGATAGATAGATAGACATATTTTTAGACAAGTAGATACTCAGATAGATAGATAGATCGATAGAAAAATAAATACATAGATAGATAGAATAATTGATAAATAGATAGATAGATATATAGATAGATATATATAGATAGACAGATAGAAAGATAGACAGATAATAGAATGATATTAACAAATATATAGATAGATAGACAGATGGATTAACAAATATATTGATAGTTATATTGATAGAAAGATAGATATATAGTTTGATAAATACAAATATAGTTAGATATACAAATAGATTTATAGATAAATAGATAGACAGATTGATAAATCAATCGATTGACAGATAAATATACAGATAAAAATATAGATAGAAAAATAGTTAATGAGATAGATAGATAGATATATCGATAGATAAATAGATAGAGAGAGAGAGAGAGAGAGAGAGAGAGAGAGATAGAGATAGATAGGTAGATAGAAAGATAAACATATAGATACATGGATAGGCAGATAAATAGATAGATAGATATAATGACAGATAGACATATAATATAGATAGATAGACAGTCAGATAGATAAATAGACAGAAAGACATATTGATAGATAGATAGACATACAAGTAGATTAATAGATAGGCATAGAGATATATAAACAGATAGATAGACATACAGATAGATAATAGATAGAAAGATATACAAACTTATAGACAGACAAATAAATAGACAAAACATAGATAGATATACAAAAATAAGATAGATAGATAGACAAGAAGATAGGAAGACACATATACAAACAAATAAATAGACAAATAGACATAATGATTGACAGACAGATAGATAGACAATAGATAAACATATTAATAGATAGATTGATAGATAGAGACAAAGATAGATAGATAGAAAAATAGATAGATAGATATATATACAGATAGATAGATAGAAAAACATATAGAAAGATAGATACAATGACATATAGTAAGATAGATTGACAGTCAAATATATAGATAGAGTGATAAATTAATATATAGATGAATATATAGATAGATAAATAATTAAATGATTAGATAGATATATAGATAGATAGAGATATAAATATATAGATGAATAGATAGAAAGATAGATAAATGTATATATTAATTGTTAGATTTACGATTATAATGGCATATAGATAAACAGATAGATAGGTAGATGTATATAAATAGATATGGAATAGATAAATATATAGATAGATAGTTAGATCGATAAATATATTTATAGTGATTGATAGATAGATAAATAGATAGATTGATATAAGATTGATATATAGAGACAGATAAATTGTTAGATAGATAGATTGGCAGATTAATATATAGATAGATAGATAAATATATAGATAAATATATAGATAAATAAATATATAGATAGATAGATTATTATAAAATAAATAGAAATATAGATAGTCAGATTGAATGATTGATCGATATGTAGTTAAAGAGATAGATAAATAGATAGATAGACATATAATTAGATAGATACATTGATTGACAGATAGATAGATAGAAATATATAGACATTTAGATATACAGACATATAGATATATATGTCTATAGATAGATATATAGATATATAAACATATAGACATATAGATAGACTTATACATAAATAGTTAGATAGACAAATAGATAGATAGAAAGAGAGATAGATAAATAGATAGATAGACATAAAGATATATAAATAGATATATAGATAGCTAGGTAGATAGACAAAACGATAGAAAGATACATACATAGATAGATAGATAGATAGATAGATAAATAGATCGACAATAAGATAGATACATAGATAGGTAGATAGATAGATAGATAGACAGATTTATATATAGACAGAAAAATATATAAATAAATAATATAATATATATATATATAGAAATATAAAAGATTCATAGATAGATAGATAGATAGAAATATAGATAGATAGATAGATCGACAGATAGATAGATAGATACATGGATAGATTTAAAGATAGATAGACGTGTAAATAGACAGATAGATATATAGAGAGATAAAAATTTAGATAGACGGATAGTTAGATAGTTAGATAGACAGATAAATGGACACATTGATAGATAGAAAAATAAAAAAATGATAGAAAGAAAGAAAGAAAGATAGATAGATATATATATATATATATAGCCATGTAGACAAATAGATAGATAAATAGTTAGATAGACAATTAGACAAACAGATAGTAAGATAGTAATATTGATAGATAGATATATATATTTATATATAGATAAATAAATAGATAGATAGATAGATGTATAGATAGATAGACATATAGACTGATAGAAAGATAAATAGATAGAATGATAGACAGATAGATAGATATAAAATTAGATAGACATATATACAGACAGATACATAGACATATAAATAGTTAGATAGATTGATATATAGATAGAAAGATATACATGCAAATAGAAAGTAAGATAAAAAGATAAATAGACATCTATATAGACAAATAGAAAGATAAATAAAAAGACATATAGATAGGAAGATAGATTATTGGATAGATAGAAGGATAGATAGATAGATATATAGACGGATACAATAGATAAATAGATATACAAATCGATATACAATTAGATAGACAGATAGATAGACAAATAGATAGATAGATAAATAGATAGATAGACAGATAAATAGATAGATAGATAGACAGTTAGACAGATACAGAGATATATAGATAGATAAATACACAAATAGATGGATAGAAAAAAAGACTTGCAGAATGATAAATTGACATATATACATATAAATAGATAGACAAATAGATAGACAATAGATAGATAGAAACACAAATATGTAGGCAGATTGTTAGATTGATTCATAGACAGAAAAATTGAGAGATAGATATATAGACAGATAGATAGACAGATGGATAGACAGATTAATAGATAAATTGATTGATAGATAGATTGATAGTTAGATTGATATACAGTTAGATAGATAGATAGATTGATTGATAAAAAGATAAATTGGTAGATTGATTAAAAGATAGACAGACATATAGAAATAAATATTGATAGACAGATAGATAAACACATCGAAAGACATATAGATGGACACATAGATAAGAAAATAGATAAATAAAAATAATAAAAAATAGAAAGATAGAAAAGATAGACAAATAGATAAAAAGTTAGATTCACATATAAAAAAACATATAGAGAGACAGATAGATACATAGATAAATAGATAGATTGAATGATTGATAGATATATAGACAGACAGACAGATAGATAGATAGATAAAAAGATAGAAAGATTAAGAGATAGATAGATTGATAGATTAATATATAGACTTCAAGATAAATAGATAGATAAATAAAATAATGCCACATAGATACATAGAAAGATAGAAAAATTGAAAAATAGATAAATAGATAGATTCACATATAAAAAAAATATATAGGGAGATATAGTTAGGCAAATATCTAAATAGATTGATTAAAGAAATATAGACAAACAAATAGACAAAAAATATATAGATAGATAGATTGATTGATTAATAGATCGGCAGATAAATAGACAGATTGTTAGAAAGATAGTTAGACAATTTGATAGATAGATTGATAAACAAATTAAAAAATAAATTGATAGATAGATTAATAAATAGATTGATAGACAAATTTATAGACAAATAAATAGACAATTATATTTATAGAAAGATAGATAGATATATACACAGATAGATAGATATATAGATAGATAGATAGATATAAAGATAGATAGATATATGAAAATATAGATAGAGAAATAGAAATACAAATAGTGGATAGATAGATAGAAAGATACACAACTAGATATTTAGATTGATAAATAGATTGATAAATAGATAGATAGTTAGATAAATAGATAGTCAGACAGATAGATAGATACACAGATAGATAGATAGACAAATAGATAGATAGATTGATAGAAATATAGACAGATAGTCAAGAAAAATAAATGACAGATAGATATAAAGAAAGATAGACAGATAGATAAATAGATAGATAGATAGATATACAAAAAGAAAATCAGAAAGATAGATAGACAGGTAGCTAGATAGATATATTAAAAGAAAGATAGACATACATGTAGTCTGAAAGATATATAAATAGATAGATTGACTGATAGATAGATAGATAGGCAGATAGATAGGCAGATTGATAGACAGATTGATAGATTTTTAGATAAACAATTAGATATACAGAAAGATAGATATATACACATATAGATAGAAATATAGATAGATAGATTTTTAAATAGATGCATAGATAGATAGATAGATAATTAGATAGATAGATAGTTAGCAAGAAGGATAGATAGATAGAAAGATAGATATAAAGGTAAATAGACACATAGATAGATAGAAAGTTAGATAGATAGTTAAGACAGATAGATAGATAGACAAATAAATAGACAGAATTATAGATAGATAGATATATAATTAGATAGACAGATATATAGATAGATAGAATTATAATTACATAGATAGAGAAATAGATAGATAGATAGATTTTTAGATAGATGCATAGATAGTTAGATAGATAGATAGATAGATAGACTGAAAGAGAGTCAGAATGATTGATAGATACACACACACACACACACGCAATGCATGCACACACATATAGATAGATATATAGATAGATAGATAGACATATACATAAATAGATAGATATATAGATATAATGATAGATAGACAGATACATAGACAAATAGATAGATAGATAGATAAATAGATAGATAGATAAACATATTTATAGATTGTTAAATAACAATTAGATATACAATAGATAGATATATACACATATAATAGAAAATAAGAAAGATAGATTTTTAGATAGATGTATAGATAGATAATTAGATAGATAGATAGTTAGCTAGGAAGATAGATAGACAGATCGAAAGATAGTTAGATAGATAGATTAATTAATTGATAGAAAGATAGATAGACTCATATGTTGATAGAAAGTTAGATAGATAGTTAAGATAGATAGATATCAAGACAAATAGAGAGACATAATTATAGATAGATAGATATATAATTAGATAGATAGATATATAGACAGATAGAATTATAATTAGATAGATAGAGAAATAGATAGATAGATAGATCGATCGATTATTAGATAGATGCATTGACAGTTAGATAGATAGATAGATCGATATAGAGTCAGATAGATTGATATATATATATATATATATACATATAGATAGATAGATTAATAGACAGACATACAGATAGATAAATAGATAGATATATAGACAAATAGATATATTGAAAGATAAAAATATAGATAGATAGATATATAGATAGCTACACATATAGATAGACAGATAAATAGATAGAAAGATGGACATAAAGTTAGATAGAGATAATTAAAGTTAATATATAAGAATATAGAAAATTGATATACAGATAGATATAGAGATAGATAGTTAGAAAGATGGAAAGATAGCCAAAAAGTTAAATAGATAATAGATGGAAAGATTGATAGATAGTTAGATAGATAAATAGATGAATAGTTAGAGAGATAGATAGAGAGACAGATTAATTGATAACGAGATATAATGTTAGAAAACCAGTAAAACAAACAAACTAAAAAACTAATAGCCAGACATACAGATAGATAGACAAACAGAAAGAAAGAAAAATAGTCAGATAGAAAAATAGAAATAAAGAAAGAAAGAAAGAAAGATAGATAGATAGGTATATAAACAAATAGATAAACATATAGATAAAAAGTTAGATAGATAGACAGATAGATTGATAGATTGATAGATTGATATAAAGATTGATAAACATATTGAAAGATAGATTGATAAAAAAATTGAAAGACAAATCGATAAATAGATTAATAGATAGATACATAGAAAGATAGATATATTGACAGATAGATAAAAAGTTAAATCGATAGATTATTAGATTGATATATTGATAGAAATATAGATAGATAGATACATACATAGATAGAGAGATAGATAGATAGATAGAAAATTAGATAGACAAATAGATAGATAGATTTATAAAAAATAGATAGACAAATAAATAGATAGAAAGATAAATAAAATTATAGACACAGACAAAAAGAAAGACATATAGATTAATAGATAATTAGATAGGTTGACACATCGATATAAGATAGATAGACATATAGAAAGATAGATAAATAGACAGATAGATAGATAAACAGATAGACATCTATTTTTCTATCTGCCTTTCTATTTATCCACATATCTATATGTGTGCCTATCTATCTATCTGTTTATCTGTCTATTTATCTGTCTATCTATCTTTCGCTCTATATTTCAATCTATCTATGTATCTATCTAGCTATCTTTCTCTCTATTTATCTATCTATCTATATATCTATTTATCTGTCAATTTGTCTATCAATATGTCTATCTATCTAACTTTTTATCTTTCTATCTTTCTATCTGACTATCTACCAATCTGTCTGTCTATCTATTTGTCTATCTATCTTTTGATCCATCTATTCATCTATCTATCTATTTGTATATCTATCTATCTAACTATATGTTTATCTTTCTATCTATCTAAGTGTCTATTTATCTATTTAATTATTAGTCTATCTATTTGTCTATCTATCTTCGATCATCTATCAATCTAAATGTCTATCTATATGTCTATCTACATGTTTATCTATCTTTTATTTATCTATCTATCTATTTATCTATAAATCTATATATGTATTTATCTATCTATCATTTTATTTATATGTCTATCTATCTATCTACCTGGCTATCTATTTCTTTATCAATCAATCAATCTATTTTTTATTTATCTATCTATCTGTCCATTTATATGTCTATTTATCTAAATATCTATCTATTTATCTATCTGTCAGCCTGTATGTCTATCTATCTATCTATTTATCTATCTATTTATCTATATGTCTATGTATCTATCTATCTAACTATGGATCTATGTGTCTATCTAATTGTCTATTTATATTTCTATCTATCTGCCTATGTATTTGTCTTTCTATATGTCTATCTATCTATCATTTAATCTATCTATATGTCTATTTATCTAATAATATGTCTATCTATATGGCTATAAATTTTTAATTCTATATGAATATCTATATATCTATTAATCATCTATCTGTCTATCTATCTTTTATCTACATGCCTATCAATATGTCTGTCAATCTGTTTATCTATCTTTATGTCTATATCTATTTATTTATCTTTCTATCTATCTCTATGTGTATCTATATGTCTATCTATATATCTATTTGTCCATCTAATAATTTGTCAATCTATATGACATTCTACCAGTCTATCTTTCTGTCTATCTATATGTCTATCTATTTGTAAATATATCTTTCTATCTACTTGCCTATAATTATGTGTATCTA
>JAREIK010001460.1:47500-70394 GCA_029783825.1 Sapria himalayana
GAATTTTAATGATTAAATTCATTTAAAAGAAGTTTTTAAGGTTTTGACTTAAAGTTGTTATTATTTAAAAAAGTTTTGAATATATAATTAAATTCATTTATGACTAAAACCCTAGTAATCTTGTATATATATATGTGAGATATTTTATGTAAGTAGTGATCTTCTATAAAATAGTAAGAAATTTTTTCACTTTGAAAAGATGAATCTGAAATAGCATTTAACAAGATCATTCATCATTTGTTCGTGTGTGGATACTTGCACAGGTGGTAGTTTTTTAAAAGAAAATACCTTTGAAGGTCCGAATAAACCAGGACGCATACTTTGATGGCTTGACGAATCGATCTACAAGAGGTAACTTTTCTTTTCCCCTTCTTCCTGTTTTAAAAATTATAAAAATTATAAATTATAAATTCCACTGTGTTTATGTTCTAATTAGAGTAAATATTCTACCAAAAACCACAATAGTGGTATCAGAGGAACTTGTATTTTCATAAAAATTGATAATGTCATATTTGATCGTATGTATGTGATGTATATGATTATGACAAGATTTGCATTTTTGAATATATATGATATCATGGTTTGTTCGATTGACATATTTAATAGGTTTTGTTAAGGTATTAATTGATTGAATCCAAACCCTAAAATTATTCGTTAGTATGATTGAGAATCCTAATGGGATATTGCCATTATAGTGTTTAATTACATGATATATGATTCTAGCTTTGTCTTAATCAGATTAATACATGGACTAAATTCATATATCAATTTTGATTTATCAGTGATTATTTTTGGTGGTGCCAAAATAATCCTTATATGTAATGAGATTACATAAAATAGTATTTTTATGTGATTTTGATGGCTTTTTGCTTTTTATAAATTTATTGATAAGATTAATAAAAAATTTATTGATGAGATTAATAAAAATTTATTGATAAGATCAATGAGAATTTTTTTGATGAGATTAATAAAAATTTATTTATACGATCAATGAATATTTATTGATGAGATCAATAAAAATTTTAATTTATTTTCCTAGGATACTGCCCCTAACCCCACGAGGGTAGCTCTCCATGACCCATCAACTAACTGGCTAGAAGAACCACCATAATAGCTCTATGTAACACCTTATAAATTTAATTGTTTTTTAATTCACGACTATTATAATTTAGTTCTTTTAATGCAAATTGTTTATGCTATATGATAACATTATATATTTTGTATGTTATGTTGCTTCACATGGTGCATAGTAAGACATTTTTAACCAATGTGATTGGTAGAGTATTATTATTTTTTTTTCTCAAGGGTTGTAATATTAAATATGGCTCGCATGCCATTATTGTTTTATTATAATTTTTTAATAGTTCTAATAAAACAAGAAAGACAATGCAAGATATTTAAAGTCATACGATTCAACCATGATGATGGAGGAGCTAGGTGCCTATGCGCAAGTTGGTGTTCAAATCAACTTCATGGAACTACTTATTACTACCTAGGATTAATGACTATTGATCTTTATATTGGCTTGTGGATATCAATCTAGATTAAGGTCATACTGTGACATATTTATTATATGCATGTATGAGATGGTATGTATGATGTTACATGAGTATGTGATACTAGATATATGATGAGATCTATTAATTGAAAATTAAAATCAATCAAGATCTGTCACATAAAATTTAAAGTTTACATATCATCCATATTTACACACTTGTCAAACCTTTTATCACCTTAATGTGGGTTCTACAAAAGTAGAAGTACATTAGGTGATAATAATAAGACAAGATGAGTAATGGTACTACCCATATGTGTTAAAATGGTTTAACTTTATTAAGTTATCAAATTGGTTTTGGGCCTAATGGCATTAGATGGTATTCAAACATGCCAATACATATGATGTCAAAATCCCATAAATATGTTAGGATTGCATGAGATGTAATTGGTAAAAGTTACATACCTAAAAAACTTAATTTTAAGTGTCATGCCAAAACTGACATAAAGTTGAGTAAAATATGGATCTTAGCTCACTAGATATACAATTAGATAGAAAGATAAATAGATAGATAGATAGATAGATAGATAGAGAGAGAGAGAGATAGATAGATAGACACATGGACTAATAGAAAGATAGACTAAAAAACAAATTGACACATAAACATAAAGCCTGATAGATTGATAGACTAAAAGACAAATGGATAGATAGATTATAGATAGATAGATAGATAGACAGATAGACAAACAGATAGATAGATAAATAGATAAATAGATAGACAGATAGATATATAGATAAATAGAAAGAAAGACAGGCAGATAGATAGACAGATAGATAGATAGATATATAGATAAACATATAGAAAGATATATAGATTTATAAACAGATAGATAGATAGGAAGATAGGTAGATAGGTAGATTGACATACAAATAGATAGATTGATTGATAGATAAATAGATAGATTGATTGATAGATAATTAGATAGATAGATTGATAGATAGATAGAAAGATAGATATGTATATTGGTAGATATATATATATAGATTGATACATAGATAGACAAATAGTTATATAGATAGATAGATAGATAGATATATAAACAGATAGATAGATGCATAGATAAATAGATAGTTAAAAATATAGGCAGATATATAGATTAACAGATAGATTTATAGATAAAGAGATAGTTATAAAAATAAATAGATAGACATATATAAAGATATAGAGAAAGATGGATAGATAAATAGATCGATGGATAGAAAGATAGGCAGATAGACAGATTGACACATAAACAAACAGATACATAGACCCAAAGATATATATACCGACAGATAGATAGACATATACACATATAAAAATAGAAAGATACATAGACAAATTCATAGCTAGATAAACAGATATAAAAATAGAAAGATAGATAGATAGACAGATAGACTGATAGATAGATAGATAGACACATATACACATAAATATATATAAAGAGAGATAGACAGATAGACAAATATTCTAAAAGATCAATAGATAGTTAAATAGTTTGATAATTAGATAGATAGAAAGACAGACAGATAGATAAATAGTTAGAAAGTTAGACAATTAGATTGATAAACAAATTGATAGATTGATATACATATTGATAGATTCATAGATTGATAGCTTAATAGATTGAAAGATTGAGAGATTGAAAAATAGATAGATACACATATACTTAGATAGATAGATTGATAGAGAGATAAATAGATAGATAGACAAAATGATTGATTGATTGATTGATTGACATATAGTCATATAAATGTATAGACATATAGATAGGTAGGTAGGTAGATATATAAAATGATAATTAGATAGATAGACATATATATAGAAAGAAAGATAAACATATAGATAAAAAAATAGATAGATATATAGACAAAAAGGCATATAGACATATATATAGATAAATAGATAGATATATAGATAGATAGATATAGATATATATATATATATATATATATATATATATCTATATATATATATATATACACACACATATTGATAGATCACTATAAGAAAATATCGATTTAGCCAGGAAAATTTAGCTAGGAAAATTTAGCTAGGGATAAAATCCCTAGCTAATTAGCGAGGTATTAGCTAGGGAATAACAAGGGATATTTGATTTTACATTAAATTAAAAGTTTGTGATGGATTAGTGATGGATTAGCGATAGAAATATTCGATTAAAAATATTCCTGTGCTAATATTTTCATAGATTTCTATGCAAAGAAAAATGAGAAATTTAGTGATGAATTTTAGCAATGAAAATGTTTAATTCTAAACAATCTGTCGATAATATTTTTGTAAATTCCCCACAAAGAAATGCACGCGAATTTAGTGACAAAATTTCCCTAGCTAATTAGATTGAGACAAAATCCATCTCTAAATAATTATCCGAAATTTTTTTACTATTTTATATTTTATTGCAAGCAATTATTCCATAAATTTTATTTTTCACAAAATATATCCATTTAGCTAAGGAGTTTTCCCTAGCTATTTGTGATGGGGATAATTTTCTTCATTAATCTTTAATGTATTAATTTTTTTTATATATTATCTTTTTAAATATTTTATTTAATTTTTTATATTAAAGGTACGTATGGCATGGTCTATAAATGAGCGATCTTTGAAAACACATTTTCCTCGTATAATTATAAAAATAAGTTATTATAAATAAATAATTTAAAAAATATATAAATACAAAAAAATTTAATACTAATGAAAACTACAATAACTATTAATAAAGACTATAATAACTATTAATAAATATTACAGTAACATTAAATAAGTAATTCTCTAATTATTAAAATTTTTAAAGATATTTTACAAAATAAATGAACATACATTAAAATTTCTACTAATAAAAAGTTTAAATAATTAATTGTATGATAAAATATAATATATTTACAAAAATATCATAATTAAGGAAAAAACTAGTAAATATTAATATTATTTTAAGTATAAAAAATAGTTTTATGCCTAAAGAAAATTTTTTAAAAAATAATTACTAAAAAATTTGAAATTTTTGAATTATAAAAAAAATTTCTAATTTTTCTTAATATTTAAATGAAAAAAAAAATTGATATTTAAAGATAAATACAGAGATATTTACCCCTATTGAAATTTATAAGAACTAAATAATTGAGTTAAATTTATACTATTAGCTTATAATATTTCCTCTTTATTAAATATAAAAAATATAAATTTTTCTTAATAATCATCTCACATCTAGTAATTTTTAAAATTTTATAAATTATATCAAATAATATGAAATTTTATGCCTTTAAAATAAATTAATATTATCTTCATAAAAATTAATATGAATTCTTAAAAATTTATAAACTTAAAATATATATATTTATATATTTTTTAAGATCAATAGTATTTATAAATTTTTAGGAAAGTGGCTTGAAGACCTATAATCTTTTCATATGTTCCTTGCTATATTAAGTTTACAAATTTTGAAGCTATTTGATTTTTTTTTATTTGGAAAACTAAACATCTATTTTTTGCAATTGTTTATATATTTATTATTTAATTAATTTGATAATTAAAAATTGATAGGTGTTTTTTTTTGTGTGTGTCTTGCTACACTCACATTAACTTGTTAAAAATAATTTATTAAGTAAAAAAAGTTGAGTCTTTATGTTTTATATATATTTATTATATATTAAATGTTTTGATAATTTAAAATTAAAACATTAATGGAATTTTAAAACCTAATAAAACTTAATAAACTTAATAGTTAGAGACAACTCTAAGTCCCTAAGTCTCCAGCTTAATAAACCTAATAAAACTTAATAAACACAATAAAACTTAATAAACTTAATAAACTTATTCGATTTCATTCAGCATGCACAAACATAAGATGCAAATGTCCACAGAAACATATGGCTAGGGTTCGAGAAACAAGGATGTTGCATGGCATCAATGCATTGTCATAGTCATGGCATACCCATGAAAAAAATTTGATCTTTAAGGACTGGAAGAAATTTGCATCAAGCTAGATTTACTGAATGCCGAGGATGATAGAGATAAATCAATGCTATCATAATAGCCTTCACTCATATTATCCATATTGCGAGTGTGGATACGAATCAAATTGTTCTAATGAATGTTCATCACAAATGTATTATTTGATTAGCTCTTCATCTTTCATTATTTATTTAACCTGGTATTTTGAATGTAGCATTTATATATAATTATTAGATGTTAGGAATTTTAAGGTTAAATGCAATTGAACTGATATTACGTAATTATTCGCAGAGACACAAATGTAGTTTATAATCAGTATGGGTTTGGGAGACGAGTAGGATATTACTATTAGAGGCTTAGAAGTGGTGAAGAAGTGTGAAAGAGGGTATATTGAAGCTTATACTTCTCTTCTATCCTTTGTTCTCTCATTCGATTGTAGTAATGGTGTAGGGCAAAGTCACCATCCTTCATCTTTCTCCGCCATCATTCTCCACCATTATTGTCCATCATCTTCACTCGCCATCATCTTCATCCGCCATCATCTTCATCTGCCATCATCATGAAGGAGTACAATCTCTAAGGTTGGTTTATATTTATCATCTTTCAACTATAGTTTTTGTTGGTTTATCTTTGTCATTTATGGTCGTCTTGAGATTAATTTTTTTTGAACAAAAATAATTTTTACCAATTAAGTACATCAAATCAACTTTAAATTAGATGAAATCAAGAATAGGTAGACAGGAGCAACCATGAGTCTAATAGAAAATCGAAAAAAGTACAACTTCTAAATAGGAAATATCACTTGGCGATGACATTAGGCAAATACCTAGGAGCTAGTAAAATTGGTGATTGCTTTCGTGCCTTCAGAAACAGCATGCTTAGCCAATTCCCTGAGCAAAACAAGGCGATCTACTATCTAGATCTCCCACGAGGTGACCGTCAACTGCTTGTTGTATCTGGCAAGTTTCAACGCCTCCTAAGCCAGCTTCTTGAAAATATCATTGGTAAAACTATTCATGATCCCCATGGCCTTGCTGGAAATGCCGATGTCTGGATGCACATGCTTCAACACTTTGAAGATGTAAATCTTGTTAGTCTTGATGCTTTTTTCATATTCTTCTTCTTCTTATCAATCGATGACGTGGACGAGTCTTTTAGAAGCTTCTTTTCTGCACGTAGAGGAGCCTTCTCTACCACAGACAGAGGCTTCATAGCGGACTTCTTCTCTGCATGTTGTCTAGGGATTATTTTTATATTGATTTTGTATTTCTTTCTTAATACCTTATTCCTACATTATCACTCTTTCTAGAAGGTTTTTATTTTTGATTCTCATTTGGATTATATTGTCCGGTCTCATTTCAATTTTCAGTTTGATAGGCAATTGGCATTGCAGTTACACTATCATCAACAATATCAAGTTTTTTTAGAGCGTCCCTCTTGTTTTTAGTTTCATTTCTTCTTAAAATTTCTTGAAATGTTGACACGTTATGTATATAACCAGAATAAAGTATATGCTATTCAGTTGATAAAATTTATGTGCATGTCGAAATGTAGTGGCATGAAAAATATTTTAATTATATTCCACATAATAAAAATGAATACAATCACATTCAATAATTTATGATCAAATTAAACACAATTACACATCACCTACAATGTCCTTGAACATGTGTACAAACATATTTGTCATAACCTTTAGAATGGTATATCATCTATAGTTCACAAATTATATGTGATTTGTGAAAATAAAATGATTTGAAAACTAACATAATATACCATTATTCAGATAATTTACAATAGGCAATGACATTCATTATTTGATAATGAAATTAAACCTAATTGCATATGGTGGATTGCCTTGATATTTTTTTTTCTTTAAATATGAAAAAGACCTCAACATTAATATGTGCTCTCTTATAAGCTATTTTCTAACAAATATTTTTTCTTAAACTATCACATCAATTTTATATTAAATATATTGAAACACAAAATATATTAGTCTCTATCAACTAAAAACAATCCTATATGGGTTTAAATTGTTTTCAAGAAATGGATCAAACATAATGTGTATTTTGAATTTCTGTCCTACAAAAAACCAATCCAAACATCATTGGTCTTATTTCAATCAAAAGGGAAATAAGAAGTAGATTTGTTTTTGTTATTTATGGATTAATACATAATTATTTTAAAAATAGGCTTTCTTTTTTAAAATTCTTGTGTTAAATCAAATTAAATAAAACCATAACTCTATCAGATAACAAATAAAATCACAATAATATTTATCAAGCTCGATATATAATATATAGTTCGAAGTCGATTATAGCACTTTTATATAATAAGCATTTCTTATTTATACTGAACATACAAAATACATGTTAAATATGAAGATGTATTAGAATCTATCTAAATAATCCAATATATTGATGTTTTATGGAATGGAATTAAATCTAGGTAACCATTTGATAAATGGACTTGTAATATACAATTTTTTTTGATATTTTGTTTAATTTTGATGGTTCATATTTGAAAAGAACCCAATTGTGTCATTGATATTGTTGCAAAAAAAATTAATTAAAATGTATAACTATATGTGCAATCACACATGTAACTATAATTATAATTAAAGATTATAACAACATATATATAATTATATGGTTAACTATATATGTATGTCTATTTATAAATATTTGTATAACTATATAAAACTCTTTATAACTATATTTAACTATATTTGTAACTATATAAACTATTTTTATAATTATATAAAACTATTTTTTTTACTATATAATAATTTACAACTATATGTATAATTCTATATAACTATATTTCTAACAAAATATACTATATGTATAATAATATATAACTATATAAAATTGTATTTTACTATATGTATAACTATAAAAATGATAAATATAACTATATCTTTAACTACATACATAGTTATAACTATATGTATAATTAAATAAATTATATATATCTTTATTTATAACTAAACATACTAGAGGTATTAGAACATATAACTATAAATAATTGTCTTTTACTATATGTATAACGATAAAAATATTATACAAACTATATTTAAATAAATAATTTACAATATATATTTAATATACATTTTTATATATTAGTATATAAAAATGTATTTAACTATATCTATACCTATACTTAACTATATGTATAAATATATAAAATTATATGAAGAAATAAATATTCCTACACATATAAATAAAAGTATAACTATATGTATAACCACATGTAACTATATTTATAATTACATGTAAAACAACATACAACATTATGTTTAACTATATGTGTATAACTATTTATAACTATTTGTATAACTATATAAAACTTTATATAATTAAATATAACTATATTTGTAACTATGTATACATATATGTATACATATATGTAAATCTATATATTTGTTTATAACTTTGTATATATTTATGTATACCTACTTATAACTACTTGTATGAATATATCTATATATAACTATAAGTTTAACTATATGTAACTATTTATAACTATATATACTATATGTATAATAACATAAACTATATGTATTTGTATTTTATTATATGTACAACTATAAAACATTTATATATAATTATATGCATAATTAATATATTTAAAACGATATATAACTATATATTTTACCATTCTAACTATTTTTATAAATAAATGGATGACAACATATATCTATATATAACTTTTTAAAACTATATATATAACTATATATTACTATGTATAATTATATATAGCTATATTTTTAACTATATGTATAATAGTGTATGATGACTATATATAACTATGTGTTTAACTATTATTAATAAAAAAATATTTTACCAATCAAATTTTAGCAATGGATTGAATCAATTAATAACTACGAACATAATACATCAAAATTTTAATTTGGAGTTTTCCAACTGATTTAATATTAGATTACCATATGATATTTTCAAATGATAAGATTAAACTCTTTTGATTACCACTAGATCCAACAAAAGGCTTGGCTGATCCTCTTAGTGCTGGGAAGAGCACATTAGCTACTAAAGTTGTGAGACACACGAATAAATTTTGGTCTCATGCAGATGCAGCCTCATTCTGATTGAAGTCATCAGACATTGCTATGGTCCTTCCTATGAATGGGTTCCATCTTTTTCAATCGCTACTGGATCAAAAAGAGGTTGAGCGTCTATTATATTCATGTATTTAGAAATATTTTATTTTTTCCTCCTTTCTCTCACTCTAAAACGACATTGCTAGCCATCTTTTAGATATTTGTTGAAGTTTTTGTGGTCATCAATCTAGTTAAGCTGAAAAAGACCTCAGCATTAATATGTTCTCTCTTTATTAGCTATTTTATAACAAATATTTTTTATTAAATTATCACTATCACTTCAATTTATATTAAATATATTAAACAATGTGTTTTTAGGTTTGTTCTTGACACTCTTATTTCATGCAGATTTGCATCGTTGATGATCAGGTTTGCATCTACTTTTTATTGTTCATCGATGGAATTAAACTATTGAATTATTAATTGCCATAATGATTGCTAATGAAATTCAATTAAATATGTTCATTCTGTTTGTTCTCCTTCTCTTGTATGTTTGTAGTTTCATGGATGAAAACTGGCTGAACATGAAGAACTTAGGCTATTACAAGCCATCTTTCAAGGGGCATCTTGGTCTGTAACTGATATCTAGCATGGAAGACCATGATACAAAGCCTTTCTTATCGGGACGTGATCTTAACAACTTTATCATTAATGGCAACAATCCATTCCATCTTCGCGAATGCGTTATCTCCAACACTTCTCTTGCACTACAAAACATGAGTTATGACTGGATAAACTAGAGAGATAAGTCTTTGAACATGTTACCACCAAATAATTTTTATCCTATTCTCATAGAAACTTTGGGAGCTCAACCATTGTAGATTCTACACCAACATGATTCTTTGTGAGATGAAAGGATTTGTAAGATTAATCAACCAAGCCCTGATGTACAAGGTAGCCAATCCAAGAGAAAGCAAAGTGGGGATTAGCCAAGAAAATCAAAACCAAAAAAACTGAGGAAACCAAAGGATCCAAACTCCATTCCTATTCCATATTTGAAAGTTCCAAAGAAATGCTTTGATGTGGTCATCAATAGCAATGAAATGGATATCTCTGGCATTTCCATACTAGTCTGCACTTGCACATGTAAGTCTCAGCAATGCTATCGATGGGGTTGTGGTGGGTGCCAATTCACATGCTGCACAATTAGCACATTGATCTATCTCCAACTAATGAGCATGAAAAGAAGAGGAGCGAGAATAGCTAGGAGGAAGATGAGTCAAGATGCCTTGCTATATGAAGTTTGCAAATTTTGTGGCCATTTGCTTTTTTTTTTAATATTTGGAAGACAAAACATCTAATTTTTGAAGTTTTATTCCTCTTTTTTTTCTTTTAATGTGTATTGTTTTTATGGAGTGCATATTGAATTGTTCTATAATTACGTTGATGCATACAATGAAGTAACGTCCGTTGATTTGAATCAAGAGAGCAACCATATGACAGTAGAAGCTACAGGGTTGATGGACTAATACAATGAAGCTAAGTAATCAAAATCTTTGGTGCAAGGACACAGAGGGGAAAAAATGTTATAAGAAAGCTGAATGGGAGCATGGTGTTGCGAGGGGTGGTGGGGCAAAGCAACCCCCTTATAGGCCTTGAGATCGGAAGAGATTTTATGTTGCAGGGAGGTAGGGTGCGAACTTTAATGTTCCAAGCCTGGCTCGTGGCTTGTCTTCTAGGTTTTCCACAAAGAGTTTTTAGATATATTTTCTAAAATTTAAATAATATTTACATTTCTTATTAATGTTGATAGTTATGTTTTTTGTCTTTTTTGTGAAGTATAATTGGGATAATACTTTACCTATTATTCTATATCTATATCTATACCTACTATTCTATATCTATAAGACATCCATATATACTATAGTGTATATGTATATATACTATAGAATATATGTACATATATACTCAGCATATGTACATATACACTATAGTATTATATGTACATATATACTATATATAACTATCTTATTGATGAGAATGATGTTTGTGATATTGCTTATGTTTTGCTAGGTGTCATTTTCTCTACTTTATCAATTGATACGTTGTTCTATTGATAACTTTTTGGAGGAAGAATTAGCATGTCTTGTACATTGAGGCATGCCTGCCATACACAGTTACACTTTGAGAGTGATATAGAGGTTATCCATCCTATGAGTTGCCATAAAATAACATGTTATATAAGAGCATTGTTTGTATGAGGTTATCCATCAAGTATGTTATATTTATTTTGTGTTGTGTGATTTAATGTTTTACATGGTATCAAAAGCGACCCCAAGGAAAGCTAAACTCTGGGGGAGTGTGTTGGAAAGAGCTGTAAATACCGAGAAGGAGTGCATCCACTATGTACTAGCTACCATGATTATCAATTCATTATGTGCTTTGCAAATCTTCGCACGATCACTGTATGTTATCGAAACCATCACACTCTCACTGCGTGTTATCAAAATCATTGCTCACAAGGTTTAGGCCTCTATTCCAACTACATTAATGCTATATGTGACCAATATGGGTGGATGTTGCTGAATCTGAGTTTAATGAGCCATATCAATTGCTCTAAGACCTCAAATACTAGCAAGATGTGAAATATTGATTTCTCTGTGAGCTCATAATAGGCTTGGCATAGCATCGAGCTATGAAAGTTTTTGTTTTTTTGTTTTTTTTTGTTTTTTTTTATTTTTTTTTGTTTTATTTTTATGTTTTTTTTTGTTTTTAATTTGATTTGGTTGCTTGGATATAGATCCTTCTTATCAAGGCAAACTAGATTACATCAGTGACAAATTACATGCATTGAAGCTATGAAGTTGTGTAGAGAAGCTGGATGGGCTATTATAATGGCAATTAGTGCAGGTAAGACATCTAATCGAACATCATGATAGGTGATTTGACAAGCATCCTGATTAAGTATATTTGGTATTCTTGCTGATTGAACTCATGTTATTATGGTTAGTGTAACATTTGTTCACAATAATATTGAGATAAGATTTCGTTGATGATGATAATGAGAGTTTAAAAGAAAATTTGTATGAAGTAGTAATCAAGTTTTATTGATTTATTATAATTTTGTGTACACAAGATATTCATAGATTTTTTGCTTTCGTAAATGATATTAATACTACCTTTTAATATCTCGTGCATCGAAGCAAGATTAACTATTGATGCTCACAACCATCAAATATTCTTTCAAATGGTCATTTATTTTTAATACAAAAAGTAGTCTTACAGTTTTCCCAAGCAAAAAAAACTTAATAATAAATTTGAGATCATGTAGGATATGTAGATTAGAAAAAAAAATTGATTTTTGGTTATGACCATTTCGATTCATCAATGGTTCAGTTGAATTAGAAAGGTACAATATATGGACAAGATAAAGATATATGAAAAGATAGGAAAACAGTGTGTGCATGTGTGTGTGTGTGCGTGTGTGTGCTTGGATGGATATAGTTATACTATATTCATGTTGTATGCATGTATATTGCATATATACATGCCTATGCATTTTTAAGTAAATGCATAAAAATATCTGATGCATACGTGCATGAAAGCACTGTTCATTAGTTTTTTTATTACTGAATGTTGTAGACCATCCCCATTAATCCCAAGCCTTTTCTTAACAACTTGATTGGGAAGATAGTCATTGTAAAACTCAAGTGGGGAATGGAATACAAAGGTGAGCTACCTTGTGTTCTTTTCCTGTTCATTGCTTTTTTTTTCTCATTTTTTTATTTTGTTTCTTTCAGGTTTCCTTGCTTCGGTGGATTCTTATATGAACCTACAAGTGTAAAAAAATTCAATACTACGCAGCCTGTTGTCATTTCAAATTTCATTTCCTTTTTTTTCGGCATTTATAACGAGTATTGTATGGAAATAATATGTTTTAAATAAAAAATCCAAAATATAATGCTAGTTTTAAAAATATTACTAAACTAATGCATCTGGAAATAGCATGGCATTTTGAGTTGTCGTGAACAATGGTCATTACAATGCTATTGGATTTTAAAAATCAAAGGCCGACATTGTGAATGCCACTTATTAAATTTTAAAAATTTTATAATGCAAGTATTGGGAATAATGGGAGTGTGTGTGGCATCCAACATAGTGAAAAACAATGTTGAACAAGCCATATCTGTGGATATTTGTTCCAAAAGTACATCCACCACCATGGCTGCCGTTGCAAATTTCACTCCAGTTCTCAGGAATTCATACCTAAAAGAAGCCATAAAACCTCTCACCACAACCAATTTTTTCTTCTTCCATTTCTTTCTTTCAGTCAATTTGAACTATTGGGGGAAGGACTTAAGCTAGCCATTAGAAACACTAACAAAGAGCGAAGATATGATGAGGGTTTTACAAGCGATGGAGAGGAAGAAAAGAAACATCGTGATTATGGGAGAGTGTGTAGCAAGCATAGAAAGCACAGTAAGAAATATATACATAGATAAATATATAGTGATAGATAAATATATCTACAAATAGAGATATAAATAGATATATGCACAGATAGATATACATATAGACACATATATAGAAAACCAGATAGACAAATAAATAGATATACATAGAGACATATAGAAAGAAAGATATATATATATATATATATATATATATATATATATATATATATATTGATAGATATATATACAGATAGATAGATATATAGATATAAAGGTAGATAGACATAAAGAAAGAAAGATAGCAAGATATATAGATAGATAGGATTATAGATAGATAGATAGATAAACAAACATATAGATAGGTAAATAGATAAAAATATATATTGATAGAAGATAGAGAGATATATAAATAGACATACCAAAAATAGAAATATAGAGAGAGAGATATAGAAAGACATATAGACAAATAGATTGATTAATTGATAAATAATCAAATAAATAGATTTATAGATAGATAGTTATAAAGATAGATAGATCGATATATAGACAAATAGATAGATAGATATAAAGACAGATAAGCAGATAGGTAGATAGATATATAGATAGAAAAGAATAAAAAGAGATAGACAAATAGTATGATATACAAATAGACACATAGACTAATAGACTAATAGACTGAAAGAAAGTTAGATAGTAAGAAAGAAAGAAAGATAGATAGATAAATAGGTAGGTAGGTAGATAGATACATAGATAGTAGATAGTTATATAGATAGTTAGAAAGTTAGATAGATAGATAGAAAGATAGAAGATAGATAAATAGATAGATAGATAGATAGATAGGCAGATAGATAGATAGATAAGCACAAAGATAGTTAGATAAATAGTTTGATAGACAAATAGATAAATAGACTAATAGATTAAAAGAAAGTTAGATAGTCAGACAGATAGATAGCTAGATAGATAGACAGGTAGATAGATAGATAGTTAGATAGTAAGATAGTTAGATAAATAGATAGATAGATAGATAGGAAAAATGACATATTAAAAGATAGACAGATAGATAGAAAGAGAGATAGACTGATAAATATGTAAACATATAAATAGACAAACAAATCGATAGATAGATAGCTAGCTAGATAGAAAGATAGACAGATAGATAAAGATACATATAAATATATAGACACATAGATACATAAACACAAAGATAGACAAATAGATAAATAGACAGAAAGATAGATACATAGATAGATAGATAAACAGATAAACAAATCAAAAGAAAAACTATAATGTAGTTAGATTGTTTAACAAATAGACAGATTGACAGATAGATTGAAAGATATAAAGAAAGATAGTTAGATAGTTAGACAGATAAATAGATAGAAAGATAGATAGTTATATAGTAACATAGATACATATATACACATATAGACATTTAGATAAATAAAAAAATAAAGAAATAGTTATATAGATGGATAGACAAAGAGATTGATAGATATATAGACATATAGATAGCTAGACAGATAAATAGATAGACAAATGGACAAACATAGAAATAGACAGATGAACAGATAAATAGATAGATTAAAAAACTAATCGATAGCTCGAGAGATAGACATATATACTGATAGATATGTAGTTAGATAGATAGACAAATAGATAAATATATATATAAAGAGATAGACATATAGATAGTTCTTTACCATTTGCTTCTAAATTTTTGAGGCATTTCTCATGTCTTTAACTAGTTGTTTCCTATTCCATATTTACCTCTCATGAAACTTTCCCATAAACATTCATTTTCTTTGAGTCTCCATCAGTTTTATCATGCCTAGGTTTTTTCCATGTCCTTTAATTCGATGAAGCCTAATCTTTCCTTATCCTTAGGATAACATAAATCCACCCATTTTTTTCCATTGAAGCTTTTGTTTCTCATCTTTCTTACCCCATAAAAAGTTCAACATCTCTTTTTCAAAATTTTCCACCACCTTCTCTAGGGGATTTATTGTCATAAACATATGTGCTAAAGAGCTTTGAATAACATTCATTATTAAAGTGACTTTTCCCTATCATACTTAGTAAATTTTCTTTTCAATCGGCAATTTTCTTTCTCATCCTTTCCACTAAGAAAGCTAAGTATTATTTCTTACTCTTCCTTCAAAAACTAGACACCCTGGGTAAACTAGTGCATATTTCTTTTGTAAGAAACCTATGAACCTTTTGATTTTTTGAGCGAACATTTCGAGGGATTTCCTATCTATTATTAATTGACATTTATTTTTATTCAACAATTAGCATGTTTACTCTTCTAGGGAATGGAATAACCTCGAAAAATTTTTTATAGATTTGCTACTTGAATTTGTAAAGATAATTACATCATCTGCATATACAAGACAACTCACTATAGAGCTGTTAGTTAGTTGCTTATAAGTTAATATTTTCCACATTATCATTCTCTCTTTATGTTTAAAATTTATAACTCTAAAATATGTTAAATAATAAAGGTGAGAGTGGGTCCCTTACCTTGGCCCCCTGTTTGGTTTAAACTCACCACTTACCAGGCCATTTATTAGTATTTTAACCCATATGCTTGATATGCATTTAAAACCATATCTATCTAGAATTTTAAAAACTCATCTTCCTCATTACATAACATAACATGGAACATTCCACTATATCAAATACCTTTGATAGATCTAGTTTTATTTCCATGTTAATCTCTCACATTTTGGCTCTAATATTCTTCATCAATTTTGAAACTAAATTTATATTTTCCATCATTAACCTATTTTTAACAAATCTCATTTGCTCCGGTAAAATAATCTTAGGGAGAATATTATTTAATCTGTCCTAAAGTAATTTTGTTAAAATTTTATATATCATATTACATTAATTAAAAAGTCTGCGATCCTCTTATTTTTGTGGATTTTCTTTCTTAGGAACTATCATAGTTAAAGAGGTGGCCCATCATTTAATATATTGGCTCATGAAAAAATCTAGGTAATAGATGCCACTAGATCCTTTTTTATGATATCCCAGTAATATTAAAAGAATCTATTACTTCGGCCATCAGGCCCAGTTGCACTATCTTTGTTTATTCCAAACATGGCTTTTTTTACTTTTACTTCCTCTTGATATTCATCTAGCCTTTTATTATCTTATTTTTACACTTTATATTATATAGCTTGCATTAATGTAGAATTCATATACTTGCCTTGCTCACATAGGAGACTCTTATAAAATTTTTCGAAGCTATCCTTTACCTCATCCACTTTTTCTATCCTTTTATCTTATGCTTTTGGGCTCTAATTTTGGCTACTACATGAAAGAATTTAGTATTTATATTTCCTTCCTTTAGCCATTTTATTTTTGATATTTGTTTCTAGAAGACTTCTTCCATGTTAATTCTAAGCCTCATGTCTTCCTTAGATTTACTTACTTTAATCTTATTCACTTCATTTTGTTCTTCCTCATATTTTATTTCCATCCTAGTCACCATTTTCTATGCCTCCTGAATCATCATATTTACTTCTCCAAATACAACCTTATTCCATTCTCCTAATCTAGATTTTAGCCTGCACATCTTAATCGCTCATATTTGCATAGGATTGCTCGTGGCTAGGTCCAGCCAATAGTCCTTGACTATCTTTATAAAATATTCAATTAGGCACCCCATTTTTTGAAATTTAAAACCTTTTGGCCTAACCTCTTTTTAAAAAATAGATAGGAGTATTAAGGTGTGATCTAAGTAGGTCCTATTTAAATATATAACACCTATAGCTCCAAAATTATACCCATTTTGTATTGTATCGTATTTTATCAGGTCTAGACCATATAACTCCTCTTTTCCTCTAGTTCTTACACCATGTTTACTTGGAGCCTAAGAAATCTACTTCCATTAAATTTGCATTAGAGATATCCTCATTAAATTGAGTTATAGCTTCTGCATCTGGGGGTCTTCCCATTTTTTCTGTTACATTTCTAATCACGTTAAAATCACCTCTTATGGACCACGACATTTTCTTTGATGCTAGTTATTTTATCTCTTGTCATAGTGACTTCCTATCCTTTTTCTCATTCTTTGCATACTTCACCGACATTAATGCCTCCAATTGAGTATCTATTTTAAAAGTGATTATTTGTTCACATTCTTTTATAATTTCAAAGTCAAAAGTATTCTCCCTCATTATCCATAATTTACTATGAGAATTACCAAAAGTCTTGCCCATTCCCATTATCTTTTTATATTTTTCTAGCAAACTTATATCCACCATTGGTTCAACTATAATTATTATTTTTATCTTATGTGTTTTTTTAAATTTGTAAGTCTATTCAATGTTGGAGTGTTTGCTACTCCTCTTAAATTCCAATACAATGCTTTATCTATTATGACTATACTTTTCTTGTGCCCTAGTTGTGCATTTTGATTCATATTTCATATTCAAGTATTTTTTTTGTGTTTCTTGATGGCTTGCTAGAACTAGGTTCTGCCTGTTCATTCATGCCTCCTAATTTTTCCCCCATTCCTAAAGTCATTATTATGTGATTGATTGCTTCCATCACCTTATCCCTATTGTTAAGTCCTCTTCTTTCTTAATACATTTGTATATCATCCTTTATCCTATTTAGCTTTAGTTTAAGTGGCTCCTAGCTTGTTATTAAAAAATAAGTGCCACCTCTTTGAATCCAACTCAAATTCCGATAGGAAGTCATCCTCCAATCACCTATATCTCTCTATCCATTCCCTTTCTATTTCCATTTTCTCTCATTTTTTTTCTTACCCTTCTTTACTACCCCTTTTTCCCTGAACCTTTTTTATACTATTATCACTACCCCTTCCCCTTCATCTAAACAATTCTGCCTACCTCCCTCTGAATGCTCTCCTTCCTTACTGCCCTCCCCCTCTAATCTACCCTTTAACATTCCCATTACAGTAACTCCATTCCTAACCTCCCCTCTTCACCTCACAATCATACTCCCTCTCTATGCACTGCCGCTTCTCTTTCCTCTCTTCTAACATATCTCTTTCCTCATAAATTGTCTCCTCCATTTCACTTCCTCTCATAACTACCTACTTCTATTCTTTCCCCTCCTGACTAAATATTTTCTTCCCTTTCTTAACCCATATATTCTCATTCACTTACTTTCTTATTTCTATTTTTTTTGCACTTAACATTTCCCACAGTGCATTTTTAAATATCATGACCCATTTTATTGCAGAAGTTATAATAAGGAGGTAAATAATTTGGAAGGATGGGTTGCCAAAAGTCCTCCTCAGCACTTCCAATCCACGGTCTCTGTGGAGGTGTCTGTTGGAGATTTACCTTCTCACACGCCCTAGCAATGCTTGGCCGAGTCAAATATGCCATTGCCTCATCCATGATTAAAAGTTTTTTCAAAGAGTGAGCAATGGAGAAGAGAGAAAGGATATTAAAAATATGAAAAGGTAATTTTGGTAAAAAGAACCATACTAAGGCTAATGGACATTCTTCTAATGGCATGAACTCGGGCATTCGCTTCAATATTCTAATAAGGTATCCATCAATCATCTATAGCCATCGTATCCATATAGGATCGAAGTCCTCTTCCACTTATGATTGCGAGGATAGGTTTTTTCCTTCATAAAATACCATTTAACCACTAATTTTAGCTTCATCATAGTGAAAAATACATGAATAACATCAAATTGAAGCTTACCGTGAGAAAACTTCCCAATTAATGTATAGGAGAAGGGTTCAGCAAGCTTTGCTAATTCAACCTTTGAGAATAGTAATGCGGGTTCTTCATTTTTCTTTCAGTTTCTAGGACATATTAGCAACCCTCCTTACAAATATTCACAAATGATTTCTTATTGGTTAAGAAATCATTATTCTCCATTTTAGGATTAAAATGGAGCTTTTCTTGCTCAAAAATGGAAGTTTATTTCTCTAAAAATGATACTTTATCTCTCTAGAATTGAGAGCTGCGAATTTTCAAGAGGAAGATCTTTCCAACTCTTTTTTATTCTACTTTCTTCTCATTCTTCTTTTACTCATCCTTCTCCTTTCTAACATTCGTATTCTTCTCATACTTCTCTTCATCCTACTTCTACTTCTACTTTTATTATTTTACTTCTTCTTATTCTTTTGTTTTTTTTAATTTTTCCATTGCTTTTTTTGCTACTCCTATTTTTCTTCTATTTCTTGTTTTCATCATCCATCTTATCCTACGTCTTCTTCTCCTTTTCGTTATCCTACATCTCCTTCTCATTTGTATTTTTTCTCCAATTTTTTTTATTCTTTTTTTTATTATTCTTCTTATTCTTCTCCTTCGTCTCCTTCTTATTCTTCTTATCCTCCTTCTTCTTCTTTTTTTTCTCCTTCTTCCCTTCATCTTTTTCTTGTGATTCTTCTTCTATTACTTCTTCTTTTCCTTCTTCTTCATCTTCATCATCATCTTCTTGTTCTACTTCTTCTACATCTACTTTTTCTTTTTCCTATCCTTTAATTCCTACTGATTATTCTTTTTCTCCTATTTCTTCTTCATTTTCTCCTTTTTATTCTTCTTTTCCTCCTGATTTTGTTATTCTTTTTCTCCTTCTCATACATTTTTTTTATTCTTCATCTTCTCATAATAATTTTTCTTCTTATTCTGCTTTTTTTCTAATACTACTTCTTCTTCTTCTTCTTCACCTTCTGCTCCTTATTCTCCTTCTCCTTATTATTCTCTTCTAACTCCTTTTTCTTCTCTCCTTTTTCTTCTCCTACTTCATATTCTTCTTATTCTCTTTCTTCTTCTTCTTCTTATTCTCTTTCTTCTTCTTCTTCTTCTTATTCTCTTTCTTATTCACTTTCTTCTACTCCTTCTACTTCTTCTCCTTCTTCTTCTTTTTTTGTTCTTATTCTCCTCTTCCTCCTCCTCCTCCTTGTATTTTTTTTCTTATTCTGCTCTTACTCCTCCCCATCCTTGTATTGTTTTACTTATTCTTTTCTTCCTCCTCCTTCTTCTTTTCCTTCTACTTATTCTAATTCTTCTTATTCTTCTACTTCTTTTTCTATTTCTTATTCTTCTCCTAATTCTTCACATTTTTCTTCTACTCATTTTTCTTTTCCTTCTTATTATCCTCGTTGTTCTTCTTTTCCTTATTCTTCACTTTCTACTCTTTCTTATATTTCTTCTTTTTTTTAATTCTATCTTTCCTTTTTTTACTCATTCTTCTTTTCCTCATTATTCTACTACTTCACCTTCTTCTTCTTCACCTTCTTTTTCTTGACCTTATTCTTATTTTCATTCTTCTTCTTCTTTTTCAACTTTTCTCATTCTTCATCTCCTCTCCAAACTTTTTCTTCTTCTTATGTTTATTTTTATTCTTCTTCTTCCTTTGATCCTTTTTCTTCTCTAACTTCTTCTTCTCTTTCTTCTCCTTCTTATTCTTCTATTTCTTCTTCTACTTCTTCTAATTTTTTTTACCTTCTTCTTTATCTCCTTCTTTTTCTACTACCTATTCTCCTCCTCCTCCTCCTTCTTCTACTCATTCTCCTTCTTCTTCTCCTCCTCCTCCTCCTCCTCCTCCACCTTCTTCTTTTTCTTCATCAACTTCTACTTCTCCTCCTCCTCCTCCTTCTACTTCATCTTCTTTTTATCCTCTTTCTTTTTGATCTCCCATTGTTGTTGTTGTTGTTTTTGTTGGTGTTCTTCTTCTTCTTCTTCTTCTTCTTCTTGTTCTTCTTCTTCTTCTTCTTCTTCTTCTTCTCCTACTCCTCCTCCTCCTGCTTTTTCTTTTTGTGCTTCTTCTCCTTATTGTTTTTCTTCTTCTTATTTTTCCTTTTTTCTTCTTATCATTCTTCTTTTTGTTCTTCTTCTTCTCCATCTTCTTCATATTCTCTTTCTTATTCATTTCCTTCTTCTACTACTACTACTACTACTACTACTACTACTATCACTTCTTATTCTTCTTCTTTTTTTCTCTTTTTAATTTTGTTCTTCCTTCTTTTTCTCCATCTTATTCATTTCCTCCTTTTTCTTCTTCTCCTTCGTCTTCTTCTCCTTCTACCTATCCTATTTATTTCCTTTTACTTTTTCTTCTCCTTTTTTTTCTTTAGCTTCTTCTTCATTTTCTCTTTCTTCTTATTTTTTATCTTCTTCTTTGCATTCCTTTTCATTTTATTATAATAATAATAATAATAATAATAATTATTATTATTATTATTCTTCCTCTACTCCTCCTCTTCCTTCTCTTCCTCCTTCCTCTCCTTTTTTTTATCCATCTTCTTCTCATTTTTCATATCCTTCATCTTCTTTTTTATTCTTTTTCTTCATCTTTTTCTCCTTCTTCAACTTATTATTTTCCTCCTCATTCATCTTCTTCTAGTTTTTTTGTTCTCTTTTTTATTCTTCTTCTACTTTTTCTTCTTCTATTTCTTCTGATTCTTCTTTTTTTCTCAATCTTTTTTATTATTATTCTTCTTCTTCATATCATTCTTATTCTTATCCTTCTTGTTCTTCTCCTTTTTCTTCTATTCCTTTTTTTTCTCCTCCTTAACTTATTCATAATATTCTTCTACTCCTCCTTTTCCTCATTATTTTTCTTCTTCTTCTCTTTATTCTTCTTCTACTTATTCTTTTTCTTATTCATTTCTTTCTTATTTTTCTACTTCTTCTTTTACATATTATGTTATTTTAATTATCCTCCTTGTTTTTTTCTTATATTTTTATTCTTATTTTGGTCTTTCTTCTTCTTTCTTATTCAACCTCTCCTCCTCCTCCTTATTCCACTTCTTATTATTCTTCTCCTTCTTTTTTTTCTTCTTATTTTACTTATTTTTCTCTTCTTATTATTCTCCTTCTTCTACTGATAATTTTTTTTTGCTTCTTCTACTCATTTTCGTTCTACTACTACT